>CAHIKZ030002718.1:222500-290953 GCA_903632075.3 Acanthosepion pharaonis | reverse complement strand
CTTGGTAGATAAATGAAAGAAAAAAGGTTTTCAAAACGAGATGAGCTCCAAATGATGGAAATTTTTTTTTTGTCTTTTTTTTTCAATTGTTGGAATGTAAAATGCGTGACTAGGTTAAAACATATGCCCAGTTCCATTGATATATTGCATCACTGGCTTTATCCATTTCGAGCGTGTGAGGACAATGGGTTGGGGGTATTTCATGGTCGACTGATCTTCAGAAACTAGGCTTATACACATTATATAATCTCCGGTTACGAAAGATCTCATAAAAATACCATAGAAGGAGGTGAATAAGTCTTAAATTTCATTTAGGTTATGTTTGAAACTGAGAGGCATCATTTATCTAAGGAAAGGATAGTTGTGTTTTAACAAACAATGAACAAAATTGAAGATATCTTTCAACCAAACTTTTTTTTTCATATTTTTAGTCTATTACGTCAACTTCAGACTATCCTTAATTGTTTGCTGTTAAAGGTAACGTTTTTCTTTTTAAAAAAATACCATTCTTCGTATTCAGATAGTTATGACTCATCAAACTGATATTTGAATAAGTATGACATTTTCTCGCATGGTTCATTCATCTTGCTTTCATTGCTTATTTACAATATACCGTGTTGCTTCATGATCATGAGTCTCCACAAGTTTTTATTCCTTGCCAATGTTAATCTTTTCATCATACCTCCCAGTCCCTGTTCTGCCATCCATTTACACAATCTCTTTAGGTAGATTGCTCGCAACTTTCCTCTGTCCCTCTTGGCTTCAGTGTGCACTGTAAGGGTCAAATTTTCTAAACCTTCTTTCCTCATTATTAGGAAAGACTTCTTGGAGAATTTAACACTCAGATGACACACTGAAGACAGGAACCAAACAGTAGCCTACATATTGAGTATTACTATTTTAGAAGCGGGGGTTCTGTTCATAATATAAATATAGTGTCAAATCGATCCCTCACTTCTGACTTATCTGAAATTGTGTTAACTGCGTACTACTGATGCTGCCTTTTCGCAATTCGTAACAACTCCCAGTCCCTGATTTGCCATTCATTTACACAACCTCTTTATGTAGGTTACTCACGAACTTCCCCTGTCTCTGTTGCCTTCAATATGTCCAGTGAGTGTCAAAATTTCAACTGCCTCTTCCTGATTCTATTTATAGTGATCACTCCAAACACCTTCGTAATCACCATTATCCAACTCTTTCAGAATCCTCTGTACTGTCCTGTACTGTCTGTGGGAAAGGGATTGTAGATTGGAAAATATTTCATCACATACAAGGTCGCATAGACACTTTTGAACTCTGTCGTGGCTGGATGGAGAGTGTTCGTCAGCTTTCATTATCTCCATACTAGGTGAAATTAATTTTTTTTTCCATGTGGGGGAAATCACCAGAGAAATTAAGCGAATCGAACGAACTATTACGACTGTAGTCAGTACGAAATTATACTAACTCCCTTTAACCAATCCCTTCAAATTCGGGCGAGCTGAGGAAAAAGATGGAAAGAAATTCGCTAACCTTTGTGAAATTTTCTGTGGACAAATGAAAACCTTTACTTCACAGAGATTGGCCGGAGAGCTGAGAAAAAAAAAACAAAAAAAAAACAAAAACAAATTCGTGAACCTATGTGAAATTTTTTCGGAATAATGAAAACCTTGTCTTCATAGAAATTAGCTGTTGAGCCTAGAAAAAAGAAAGAAAAGAAAATACTGAGCCTATGCGAAATCATTTTTTTTATATAAAATAAGGAAAAAAATGAAATAAATTAACATGAGAAGTGCCTGCGGCTTGAAATTTTCGCCTGTGTCAAATTATTCACCAATTATATTATCGACCTTAATCCAAGCACTTAGCATTTCAAAGAACTTTATTTCAGAAATCCAAGTTCAGTATTTCTCTCTGTGTATCTCTCTGTCTCTCTTTCGAATATAATCAACCGTATAACCCTTCTGGGAACAATGAACTCTCTGACCTTTGTTTTAAAAATTTTTTTAATATTATTTCGTGTCAGATTATTTAATCTACTGTATGAAGATTTCCTATTCATGACAATTCGTTAAAACTACGAAGTTTAAAAAAAATTCTGATTTTATTTTCCTGAAACGAGCTACTGACACACCTTCATGCGTGTAAGTTCGTAATTAAATTCCTTATTTTTTTGTTAAAAATTACCCGTGTGTTTCCTCGTAAGTATCATCCGCGATTAGTCTTCTTGGTGTGGGTAATCCAACTGTTCATTTGGCACCACGCCACTATACGTCCAACAATTTGGAACGAAAAGAAACCCAAGCGTGTGTCAATGCAGATGACTTTACACTATCTTTCGGAAAAAGAGGATTACATTCAGACCGCGCGTGAATACAGTCAAACTTCACTCTGTTCCTCGAGAAAGGAAAATGCCTCATTCTCCGCCGTTGTCCATTAAATGAAGACGTTATATAATTGTCGAGTTTCTGTTGTTCTTTCTCAATGATTTGCTTTGAATTTTAAAAATCGGTGGGTGCTTATTTGTCGCGTCCTGCAACTACGTAACTGAATCCGCACAATGTAAAATGAACCTAAGTAGGTCACCACACACGTCCGCCTTCATAGATGTGACGTTCTAGGAGAAAAAATTCGATTGCTTTAATTGATATCAGTGTATATGGCAATTTACTAAGTTTATTTATACTTGGTTGTTAATTAATAAAAATAACAAATATTGAACAGCTCCTAAACTTTATTTACGATATTTATAACAAATTGGCATTACAATACTGTATGTAAGCTATTAAAATTCATATAAATTAAAAGAACAATAAATTATCTTTCAGTCTGTGCGCATTTTGGAGGATATATATATATATATATATATAACCAATTTGTGACTGGTAGGGATAATTCAAAGGGGGATATTAATCCAGGGAGAGGTCAATGCAGACTACAGAACATCATAATAATAATAATCAAGAAGAAAACCTTTGATTCATTTCGATTATAATTTGTAACGTGAATATCTATATATTCATCTATTCAGACCAAAATCTCTTAGTAAATTTATAAATCTTTATTAAGATATTTCGGTCTAAAGAGATGAGTATAAAGATATTCGCGAAATAAATTATAACCAAAATGAATCTTTCAGGTTTTCTTTTTGATTATATATATATATATATATATATATTCCATTTTTAATATATAGTTGTATATTTTAAATATATTCGTAAATATGCGCATTAAATCACACCTACGAATTTTGATATGGTTTTACAAAGAATGTTTTGTGTTAAGTTTCTTCGTTGGAAGACACTTTTCTGTCTTGTGGAAAATAAACTAGTGAAGGGAAGATTTCTTTCTTTTTTAATTTTACTTCAAAAAATTAACTGAAAAGAACTGAACACCAGTTTTACTGAGTTCATAGTTAAAGAAGCTGATTTTAACCTTTTTGGAAATTCTTTTAATGCCACTGCTGAAAAAAAAAAATATTTCGTAAGGAATTGAAAATTGAAATAATTGAGCTTCAGATTGATCAATTTTTTTTCGGAAAAACTTGAAAGTCAGTCAGTTATGTAACATGCGCGACACGTGACTGACGAGGCAGAGTTTTTTCCCGCAGTAGGTTATTTCTTTCTACAGTAGACTAGTTGCCATCCGATATGTCCTGGTAATCTGGCGCGGGGAGAAGAGGATTCATACCTTTCTCAAGGGTATTAGCACGTAAGTGAATGTAATGGATTCGACTGGAATTCGAACTCTGCTCTCCGATTCCTCAAGCCGAGACGCTATCTATTACTCTACAATGCCTCCATAAGAGGAATCTTTAATGCAGTTTTATGGGACTCTGTTCGAAGAAAACTACCCCACAGTAGTTTGCTTTACTAGAAGGTACGACACCATGTTTGGTTGGACGTATAAAAGTGATGTAATAGAATAACCTACCAAACCCATGAGTGGCGGCAATATAGGTGATAATCACCTATAAGTATCCGTTAGGGCAGCATACAGCAGAGTCGAGCTGGGATCGTTCTCAGCTGCGCTAGTCGAACTCTACCTTCGGGCAGAGAGGAACCCGGACGAGACTATGCCGGAGGGCAGAGTTTCGTCCGGGGAGGTAGACAGACCCGATCCCGTTTATGCGGGGTCTACGGGGATTTTTTGGGCCGAGCTCAGGAACCCCACTTTAAATATTTAATAATGCGGCGCGCTCCTCGAAAAGGTTGTTGATACTTGGTATAGACCCATCAGCCCCTTCAATATCATTAGCAAACTTTTTAAACATGTAATCAACAAGATGATTGTTGATCACCTCAATAGGTACAGCCTCTTGATCGACAAATAATACGAATTTTGATCGGCTCGATCCACTGCTGATATTACTTAGAATCAGTGGGATACTAGACAACAAATACATGTCAAGGACGATCGCATTAGATATTTCAAAGGCTTTTGCCAAGGTATGCACAAGCCCTCTAAATAGTGAATCACTGGAAGAAAATTATCAAGTACTTTCTAACGGGTAAGTCACTGAAGGTAGTTGTTAACGGCCAGCATTCCGAGGCCCAAGTATCATTGCAGGTGTCCCCCCAAGGATCACTTCTCGGTTCAACCCACTTTCTACTTTACACAAATGATCTGCCTCCGATCATTTCTGAATATCTATTCTGATGATAAAACGCTATATTGATGCATCTCCAAATCTCTAGATGACCAGATCTTGGCAGTTGATCTCTCCTCTGATCTAGCTTTAACAGCTCAGTGAAGTGAAAAAACTGGCTTGCCAAATTCAATGCCTCGAAAACCGAACAAGTGACGTTCCATCATTACCGAGCGGACACTGAATTTTGATCTCTCGCGATAAACGGCTGTTCCTTCCAGGAGACCCAGTGCCTTGAGCAACTATTGGGACAGCTCAAGTGGACCTCGTACATACGATCTATCGCTAAAGATACTGGAACAATGCCCGATTCCCTGTACCATGTAGTAAGTACTTGATTCCTACTGCTAGTCAGGCTGAAAATGGAGTACTGCTGTCAGATGTGGACAGGAACTGCTATGTCCTCATTTTCCAGTCTTGATTGGGCTCAAAAGAGTTTCCGTGTCCCTGTGGGTGATGAATTGTTTTCCACCTTACAACCCTTTTTTTTCACAGACGAAACGTAGCAAGCCTCTCGCTGCTCTATCCCTGTGTATCTGAACACTTTCTATGAAAAGTATTCAGACGAACTACATACCTTACTTCAACTGTTTCTAACCTTCACGGCTAAGATCCGCCATGCCGTGCACAGTGTAGCGATTCACACCCATTCCCTTCGTATGCCATAGGTGTAATGTAAGTTCCACTTGACAAGCTCTTCCCACAAATAGCTGCTTTCTGGAACCGATTCCTAAGAGGATTCTTCACCCGATTACTACAATTTTAAACCCTTTTAAGTTTAGGGTTAACCGTTATTTTCCCTACATATCTTCCAAAACTTTGCTTCTTACTCAGTAACCATCTACTTCGTGTGACAGCATTTATAACGGTCAAACAGAATTTTTACGTGTATTATATTTCTTTATGCACACTTCAATATACAACTCATTATAGAGAAAGCTACCTTATTTAATATTGTTTGTTTCCCTTGTATTAAAATCATTTGCATAATTTTGAGTTATTATTTGCATTGAGTTCTATATAATATTTTGATGTTATCTACCAAATTTATTTAAAGTTAATCTTATTTTGGTTATCTGTGATATATGTGCGGGAACTTGCACTAAATTTTGACAAAGGACAAGTTAACCTACAAGAGAGTGTGGGGCATGTTTTACTAGCATAAGAATTTGATGTTGATTGTTAGTGTTGGTGATACAATCTCCCAAAGGACAGAGCAATTCATAAACATTTTTTGTTTTTTACATAGGGTGGATTTTTAGCTAGTGAATTATTTCCAAGAATTAGACGTTTTGAATTTTTAATAATAGATGATAAATCTAAAGTAGTTCTTAGAGTCAGTTTCTGTTATACCCGGTGAATTATATTTTTCATGGCCTTTTCGTCTTATTTATAATTAAGATGCATCTGGTTACGATAAAACAAGTGTATTTTTATTTTTTTTTATCATATCCCACCATATATATATATATATATATATATATATATATAATGGTGGGTTATATTATTTATTTTTAATTTCTTTAAGGTCAATTTTATTTCTTCATTAACGACATGGTTTGGGAAATTATTGTAGATAATTACTTGTTTTATGTAACTTAATTCTCTATAAAAACAATATGTCCCCAGAAAATCATTTTCGCGCGATAATTTGTTTTAATAGCATCTATTTTATATCTGTGAGGACATTCACTTCTATAATTAAGACATTAACTTTTGAGACAGGCCCATCAATCTGTATCTAAACGTTACGATAGTGTTTAAAATGGTCCTGACCATTCAGGTTTGAAATATTTGGTTTTCGTAGCTACAAAGAGCAGGAAAACAAAGCTATATGACCCAGTCTGTCCTGAAGATTTACGACACATAGTTGGAAGAATTAGGAGGTAGATTTTAATGATTATCAACAGTTTTATGTTAGAGATTTCAATGAACTTGGCGTTAAATTTCTCATTCTGAGCTTTAACATCGAACGAGTTCTATATGCCTATATATATATATATATATATATATATAACATATCCCATAAATATTTTTTTTTACATAAAAAAACTAAAATCAAGAATTCTCGATAAAAAAAAATAAATTAGTTGTATTCTATTTTTGATTATTATATTTTTGGACTAGATATTTTTTTTATAGATTTGACCAAGATTGCTTTATTCTTTTCAAATATTAATTTTTTTCTTAAAAAAGAAAATTAAAGTCATCAAAAGTAAATTGTTATTATAAAATATGGATTTGTTTTTGTAAGTTTTAACATCAGAAATGTAATTGAAAAGTTTTTATTTTGGAAAAAAGAAAAAGATAAAAAATATAACAAATTAGCAAAGAAAAAAATTCAAAATTTAATTCAGATTTGTTACTTTTCATAAATAACGTTTTTTTTCTTTGGATTGTTTTAATAGAATTTATTTTCCGCTGAAGTCTTGCCTTGAAATATACTGACAAAAATTTTGTTCATCTGAAATGAACTCCACCGAAAAAACTAAGATGAAACTGAAATAAAAGATGAAACTCATCATCCGTAATCTTATGAACTTGAAACAAAACATGTTTAAAAGTAATGAATCCATTAATTGCCACCATCCCATTTTTTTTAAATTGACACCGGAATAAGAACGCATATTCATGCTTTATAGTTTGTTATCAGAAACCGAATACAGATGCATTATGGAATTTATGAATGAATTAATAAACGCAATGGCTAATGCAAGAAATACATTTCTCTTAGGTTGTGGAAACATGATTTCTATATATTCAGGAAAGATATTTTAGTAAATCAAGAACCTTTTTTTTTTAAGTTTTTTTTTTCTTCTGGTTTTTAATAAAATAGAAAATTAAAACCTTTACCATTTATTAATACAAAATAAAAGAAAAAGATTTAAAAAGACAAGAAGATGGCGATTGATTTTGTAACAAAAAGTTTGTCCCTGCCTTAATTACAAGTTTATGTTTAACAAGGCAATAATACCACTATGGGGTTATTAAGAATTGAAAGCAAATCCTGTGAAAGTTGCAACTGAGTAAAATTTTAAAAAAAGCATTGCATTCATTAAATACAAAAGATGGCGATTGATTTTGCATTTAAAAAAAATTCAAAAATTGTTGGGGAAAGGAACAAAAAAACGGATTGTTTAATGTTAATTTTTAGGATTATTGCAAAAAAAATCTGTTTGTTTGTAGCAGTTATAAAAAAAAACATAATAGTTTTAAGATGTGCTTTAAAGTATAAGGGATAGGAGAAAATAAAAGGTAACATGAAGTCAACATTTAGAAAGACAGTCTTCAGTTTCATTTTAGATGTGGATAAAAATACCTGAATAAGAATATGATGTTCAAAGTTAATACTTTTGACTTCTATGCTCAAGTATATATATATATATATAAATTTTGTTAATATTAAATAGGGAAAAATAATTGTTTTAAAAGAACCACTCTTGTCCTTCCATCATAGAACTTCCTGATTTTAACAACAGGACGAGGTTCAATCCTGTTGCATTTTGAATTGATTTTTTCCCCCATTTATTTCTCGAATATTCAGGCTGGTAGATGTAAATAAATAAATATATTGTTTAATAATAAAAAACAGAACATCTACTTAAATATGAGTATCGATTGAAAATAACATTTAGATAAATAAATTTAAAAAATGTAATCCATTTCTTAAAAATATATATGTATGTATGCAATTTATTTGGTTCTGACATCCATTAGTTGTTTAAAAAATAAATAAAAAAAGTCCTGTAATAATTATTTTTTAAAAAAGTTTTTTTTTGTTTTTTATTTTAAAAAAAAAAAATATTTTAAACTGTTAAAATCTAAATAAGTCGTTAAAATTAAGTAAGAATATAACATTGTCTAAAATAATTTAATTATCCTTTATAACATCTCTGAAACTACATCCAAATTTTATTTACTATTTTAAAAAAATCTAATCTTTTACTTCTTTTTTTTTTTTAAAATCACCCCTTATTTGGGGTTAAACAGTAAACAATTTTTATCAAATTCGTTTCCTGTTTAGAAGGTTTTTTAACCTTCTTCAAAAACAAATAAAAGATTATGTCGTCAATTTAAAATTGTTGAATTAATAGACTAAAGCTCATCATTTAAAATTTTTACTAAAATACATTTTTTTCTGGTTGCTGTGTCACGACTAAAAGCAAGGATTTTTGAAAAAATTTGGTACCAACAATATATTAATAATGTTTATAAAATATTATCAGCAACAAAAAACTTGCAGTGCCATATCGCGCATAGATAGATGTCCATAAAAAAACCAAACAATATTTACAATTATCATCTATCTTTTATCACCTTCTGACCTGCTTGTATTTCCTTAGAACAGTGTACCGAGAAATATTCTCACGTCATACATATAGTAGTAATGAGCACAGAAAAATACGATTGCATTCGAAATCCCTTTTTAATTGTCCTTCTTTTTTTGGACTATTGGGTATTCGAATAATACCCATTACATACATTTGGGATTTTTTTTGAAGTGTTTTTATTAGTTTTTAAACTAAATTTTCACTTTTAAATATGTGAATTAGGCTTCTCAACCCTAAATAACATAAAAAAAAAAAAAAAGAAAGACTAATTCAATTTAATAACCTATGGGTCTTGCATATCAATTCGATTACCAAACATTGAAATTCTTGCGAAAAATATTAGTGTTTTGAATTCAATCTAAATAAGCTTATCAACTAATTACTTATTTTTTTTTATATCTGATATATCATTTTAGGATATCTACTGATTATGGTTCTCCACCTCCCTTTTTTAGGGCTTTTCAATCTACAAGGTTGATTCCTTCATTTTTTTCCCCCATTTCAAAGTTCTATATCCAAAAATAAAATAACAATCGCCATTAACATTCTCTTTAAGAACCTTCTTCAAGGAAGGTAATGAATTGAGAAACATTCTACCAAAAAAGTAAGTTCATATTTGTGTGTTGTTTCATTGTAAATTTATGATTTCATTTCTAATATTTAAATATTTTGCTAAAATATCTAAAATCATTTTCTCCTATGATTTATCATTTTTTAAAATGTTCATGCATACTACAATAAACGATCAGCAGTAACTGTTATAAATGATCTCTTACACTATAAAAAATTATCTTGCTGACTACTATTGATAAAAGAAAATTGAAAATAAAACCGGCCTTGTAAAAAAACAAACAAAAAAAAAAAATGAATTCGTCATCTTTTTTTTAAGGGCATACGATATTCAACGAAATCTGATGAGAAATTTATTTTTCAGGCATTCACATTTGAAATTGTTACTAGCTTTTTCAGGAATAGAATCAAACATTTAAAGCTTTAAGTCGACGAAATTTTATCAAGACTATTAAAGAATCGAACACAAAGTAATTTTAAGTCTGGTAAATTATCTAATGATTTATAATATACATGTGGTAAAATCATGAGATAGGATGCCAAAAGAAGATGGTGGTTTACCTCTGCTAATGAAAATGTTTTCAACCTCAAAACTCACAGGAGAAGGTTTTTTTTTCAATTTTTAATTATTTCACCCAATGGAAGGTTTTTAATGACTTTTGCAAGGAGTTATTGAGAGTTCTTAAATCATTCTGACAAAACATTAAGGACAATAAATTTGTGACAATACTTTAGAAAGAGCAGTAATTGATAAATTTTTAAAATTTGAAGAATTAAGGCAACCTATTTGAATTTCTGAAAGCAAGAAATTCTAACCAAGATGAAACTTTTAGCATAGAACTTAAAAATACATCTCGATAATTCAACAGTAAAATGATGTGACTTATTTGCCAAACTGTTTACACTTTATGAGATCATATTTATCAACGAAGAAAGCCCTTTCAGTAATTACCATGAAAATATTTGTAGAAAAGACACAGGGAAGACATTACAGAGGAAGTCTTCAAAGTTTGGTATGAAGATCAAGATGACCAAATTTCAACAATTTTAACTTTACAGATTCTTCTTTGGATTTTGTCAAGAATCTCAAATGCATTTTAAGGATGTGATCAGATCTATATTTCATAGACTACGCAAAGGCCTTTAACAAAGTATCCACAAGGATCTGATGGAACTGTTCAGCAACCTTGATATATTTTGGAAAATATCAGAATAATCAAGAATTTATACTGGCAGCAAACAGCATGCATGTGCATAGGGAATGAGTTCAATGAATATACAAAAATAGAAAGTGGGGGTGTAAAGCAAGCATGTGTCTTCTCACTTGACCTGTACAACCTATACAGCAAGGCAATTCTGAGAGAATTGGAAACCCTACAGCGATTTAGCATTGGCGGCCACAACCTTAAAAACATAAGATACGCAGACGACACAGTACTGATAGCAGACACGGAAGAAAAATTACAAAATCTCCCACAGAAGGTAGCGACGGAGAGTGAGAAGAAAGGACTAAGCATAAACTATAAAACAGAATGCATGGTCATCAGTAAGAGGGAGAGCCCGAAATGCAATTTGTAGGTCGGGAACACTAGAATCGAGCAGACGCAGAAGTTTAAATATTTGGGAAGTATCTTGACAGAGGACAGTAAGTGCGACACTGAGATCCGTAGACGTATTGGGATGGCCAAGGACACATTCCAAAAGCTGGGCAGAGTATTGCGAGACAGGAGGATTTCTTTGGTAACAAAGAAAAGAATACTGAGCTGTTACGTGACATCTGTCCTTCTTTACGGCAGCGAATGTTGGACGATTTCCTCAAAGATGAAGAAGAGACTCGAGGCAACAGAGATGTGGTTCTACAGAAGGATGCTAAGGATATCATGGACCGAGCGTGTGAGCAACGATGAGGTCTTAGAGAGGTTGCAAACAAGGAGAAGGCTTATACTTAACATCAGGAAGAGGCAGCTGAAGTTTCTGGGACACATAATGAGGAAGGAGGGCCTGGAGAATCTGATACTCACAGGTCGAATAGAGGGAAAGAGAGACAAGGGAAAACAATGCATGACATACCTGGCGAGCTTGAAGCAAGTGGATGACAGAACGTGGTCTGGGGGAGGAAGCAGAGGGAAGGAACTTGTTGAGAGCTGCAAGGGATAGAGGGAGGTGGAGAGCCATGATCGCCTACGTCCTGAAAGGACATGGCACATAAAAAAAAAGAAAAGAAAAACAATAAATTCAGTTTTATTAAAATTCTTTGAGTTCTGTTGCTTTGCTTTCAACAAAGGCTGATCTGTATGAACGTGCAATTTGACACTAAAAGTTATTTAAGACGCGAGGAAAATTTTTTTCTTTACTGATTTTTTTTTTTTTATTTCTTTTTCTTAAACTTTAATCTGCCTTGTTTTATTTTTAAATTTAACATCATTTGGCTTTTTTTTTTTTTAAAAAATTTTGTAAATCGCTTTCCCCTTTTCCATTGGTTAAAAAACATTTTCAAATTAAAATTTTAAAAACTTTTTCTTTGTCTTTCCTTCAGCCTGGAGCCAATATTCATATTTTTAGAAACCTAAATGTTTTTTTTTATGCAAATGAAATAGTTTCGTCATAATTTTTGTTTTTATTAAACTTGGTATTAAATTTGAAAAAATTAATAATACAAAAAATACCTCATGTTACGTCGGATTTGACAAGTCTTGAATTTTCTTTTTTCAGCGCTTAATTTATTTTTCCACTCTTATATATCGTCAAAATTATTATATGAAGAAATAGGCGTTGTTTTTTATATAGATATGAACGCCATATTGAATGTGCTAATTCGCTTCTCTCGTTTGTGTCGTGGAATTTTTAACTTTTTTGCCTTTCATTTAAAAAACCAATTTGCATTTTTATTTCCGAAAAATGTTAAAATTTTTCTAATACCAATAAAATTTCACTCAAAAAATGAACTGGTTTGTAAGGAAAATTTTTTGTGTATCTATCTTAATTTGTCCGAATGTATTGAAGCCTTATGGTCATTACTAATTTTTCTTGTTTTTTTTTTTTTTTAAATTGTTGAAATTATAATAATATAAAAATAAAAGATAAAAAAAAAATTCCGTTTAAAAATTTCTTTTTTTTTCTATTCGAACAATTAATATTATCAAATTGAAACGTCAAACAATATTTATAAAATCAAAAGAAAAACTGTTAAAAGAAAATTTAAAAATAATGTTTAACTTGAATAGAAATATTGAATTATATATCAACCCTGAAATGAGTTTGTAAATACAAATTTTTTTTTTTAAGAATTTTTTAAAAAATTATTTTTCTAGATATTTTATTTATATATTTTAAGAAATATTTTTTAATTTCTTTTTTTCATTATAAAAAAATTTCTTTTTTATTTTTTCTTTAAAAATTAAACAAAAATATATTTTTTTGATTTTAAATAAAATTTTTTTTGCATTAAAATTAATTTTATATTTGCATTAAAACATTTCTACGTAACATTTTCTTTAAAAAAAAATTTTCAAAATAAACTTCTAGGTATTGCAGAAGGATTCTTGATAGTTTCAAAAAGCATCGCTTTTTTTCCTTGTGAGGATTAATTATTTTCCATCTAAAATTTTTTTTTATAATAAAAAACCAAAAATCTTTTCTCGGCATTATCGTTATTTCCATAGAAAGTGTTCAGAATTTTTTATTCCTTATTTCACTAAAAAAACTAGAATTTTCAGCACAATGATTAATAACAAACCATCCTCATTTCCTTCGTATTTTTAAACTTTTTCGTAATTTTTCACGCCCGAAACAGTATCTTCTTAAAAAATTTGCTATTTTTTGATATTCCCGAATTCCAAGATTTATGCTTTACCAATTCAATTATTTTCTTAACCTGTTCTAGAAAAACCGTTATCTTCCACAATTATTCCAATAATCTTGCCTCCTACTGACGTAACCTTTCTACCACAAGTGGCTTTTTATATTATAAATTAATTAATATTATTATAAAATGCATTCGTTCGTGGTAAAAATTGATGTTAATATTCTTAAATATTTCTTCTTTAAAAACAAATTTTTAAAAATTTTCTTTTATGTAAAAAATTATAGGAAACAAAATCTTTTTTTTAAAAAATTTTTTCAAAGTTTGAATATTTCAAATAACTGCTTATCTTTTTTACTTTAATGCAACCTGTTCAATTTCAAAGGACCTTTTTTTTTTTTCAATTTTAATATTCAAGCTAAATATTTTTATTGCAAAAAAAGAATGAGATATATAAAAAAATTAATAAAAGAGCAGGTTTCAGTTTAACAGAAAATAAATTTCATTATGTTGCTTTTAAAATCTTAAGGTATAAATGTTGTCTTGCTTTTCTGAGTATGAGAGATATTTTTAAAATAACTCCCTTTTCTTCACATGTTTTCGCAATTAAGAACAAAAAAATTTATTTTTTTCTTTGAAAAAGGGAGTTGGGATTACAAACATATTGAAAAAAAAAAAATAAAATTTATATGAGAAAAATCAATTTTCAATAAAATAAATGTTTTTTTTTTTTTTTTTTTTAATTAACATCCAATAAAATTTAATTTATTTTGTATTAAATTTTTTTTAAGCGCCATTATGCTTTTCAAAAATTTTCTTATATTAAGTTTAATAAAATCGTATAAAATAAAAAAAAAAAATATTCTTTTTTAAAATTATTTAAAAATTTTTTTTTAAACATAAAAAACAAATTCTTTAATTATTGCATTGCTGGTCTTTCAAAACCATCATTTTTTATATTTAAAGTTCTATTTTCGAAATATTTTTTTTTTTTTTTTTAGAATTATAGTGTTATAAAATGTTCTTTCAATTTTCATAGACTAAATGTATAAATAAAACGTTATTTTTCATTCTGTTTTTATAAAAGGTCCTCATTACTTAATTTTTATTTAAATTTTTTGATGACTTTAATTTTTATAAAATTTAACATTTTCTACATCTTAAGAAAGTATTTCATTTTTTTGAGAATTTTAATTTGTTGAATTTATATTTTTTTCTAAACAATGTCAAAGAAGATGAATAAATAATTAGTGAAAAAAAAAAAATAAGGTTTTAAAAATAAAAAAATTTCTTTCTTTTTATATACCTGGGATTTTTATTTGATGATTTTTTAAATTATATTCAAATAAAAAAAATAAATTTTAAAAAAAACAAAAATTTTATTTTATTTAAATATTTTTTTTTTTTTTTTTTTTTTTTTTTTTTTTTGAAATCCGGTTGGGTTATATAATTAAATTATATGTCATTTAAATTTATTTAAATCAATCATGTATTTTTTCGATACAAAACTGACAAGATCATTGTTTTTGCAATATCTCCTTCCAATTCTTTTTTAATAACTTATTCATTGCATTTTCAAGGCTATAAACCTTTTTTTTCTTATATTTAGAAAAGTAAATAAAATTTCCCCTTCATTCAAAAAAAATAATGGAATGAAAATTTGACTTTTTTAATCTTGTCTCCGATTCCTCAATTATTTTTTTATTTGATATATTTATATATATATAACAATAATAAAAAAAAAAAAAAAATTTGAAAAATAAAATTTTAATTGGAAAATTTTGGTTTAAGGATTAGTTTGATAATGTAAATAATTGATAATTTATTTTATTTTTTTTTTTTTTTTGTAAATTCCATGATACAAAATAAAAATGCGGCATTTTTTTGTTGTGAGCTATTCTCACAAAAATCATATTTTTTTTACAATTGAAACACAGACAAATATGTTTTTCTCTCTCTTATCACTTTTTTTTATTTAGTATGGTTTAGTTTTTAATAACAGAACTTTGTTTATCAGCATGGGGATGTTTTATTAAATGAGGCATCCCATTTCCTTTAACAGTGGGTTTGAAACTCATAGGTATCAAAAAGAAATATCAAAGAACGAAATGATTGAAAGACAATGAAAGATTTAGAAACAGTTTCAAAAAATCATATACCAAAAATAAATATGATTTCAAAATTTAAAAAAATTATTATAGATTACTTGTAATTGCATGCATGAATCCCAAGTATAGTTATAAATAATTATTGACCGATTTTTTTGAAAAAAATTTTTTTTTATTATATCAACATTAAGAATATAGTTAAAAAATCTGCAAATTTTAAAATTATCAATGATAATGTTCTTCTTGATTCGAATTTATAAATATTATCTCCCTTTAAATTTTTTTTTTTTTTTTTTTTTTTTTAAATGTTCTTTTTATCAATAAAATTTGGTTAGGCGAGAACAAATTTTAATTCCGAAATCAACTTCCTTTTCAGAGAAAAAAAAACTTTAGGACTTACTGCCTTAATATTGAAAAAAATCTCTCTCTCTGGCGTGTATAACTCACACAATTTTTTTAAACTTTAAATTTTTCTTTCTTTTTCATGTATAATATTGTTATTTTCTCTCTATATACTCGGTTATATAAGAACAAAATAACAATCACCTTTGTTGAAACTGTTTCCATTTCTTTTTCGTCCTTTATATGTGCAAAATATAGTAGTAAAGTGCAACATATGGTGACTAATCGATTTCATTTCAAAATGCACCTGCTTTAACAAGGTCGATAATTACCGCGGTATTCACCATTTATGAAAAACTGACGTGACTAAAATTTTTTAATACCCGTGAAATACTTTCATGAATATAAACTATTATCGACCGAAATATCTCACCATTTATTTATATGATTATATAACAGAAATACAGATACCATGTAGAGGTCATGGTGGCAATTAAAGCTGTTTGAAACTGGTGAAAAATGTTGATTTTTTCATTAAAAATGAATGAACATTTGGCAAAAGTTAATTTTGTTTGTTTTTGTTTGTTTTATTTAACGACATATCAAATCCTTATGAGTAATTTAATGCCAAAATTTTCTTAAATCTGTGTTGTTAATAACATCCTTTCGATTGTTGTGCCCTTAATTTTTTTTTTTTTTTTGCTTGTTATAAAATTCTTTTTGGGGGTATTTCGAACTGAACCTTTTATTTAATCATTTTTGGTAGAATGTTCTTGTTCCGCTGACTTTGTTTTATGATATCTATTTTTTGTTTTTATTTAGTACCGTCCGCCCTGGAGGAATCAAGAAATGTGGTTCTACAGAAACATACTGAGAATTCTATGGACAGAGTGAGTAATCAATTATGAAGTCTTAAAAAAAAAGGTAATAAAAAAGAACACATGCACAGAATTAGGAAGGGAGATCATAAATGTCTTGGACACATAATGAGGAAAGAGGACTTGGAAAATTTAAAATTTTCAGGGCGTATTGAGAGTTAATGCGATACATCGAAAAGGTAGCTAACCACCTACCTGGTGAATTTTGTGGGACTGGATGGCGGAAATGGAGGCGGAGACTTAAAAATCGAGAAAACTTTTAAGATCCACAAGGGATTTGATTTTTTTTCAGAGCCATGATCGTTCTTGTCTTTAAAAACACGGCACATAGAAGATTTCTCTTGATACTATGTCTTTTACCAGGCCCAGAGATTGAAAAAGGGGAAAAAAAATAATCTACTAGATTAAATAAAAGGTTCAGTTCAAGTTTCCTGAAGAAAGCCTGAGGGTACAGCGACTGAAAGGTCGTGAAAATAATGATTTAAAGATGAGGATAATAATATGAATGTAAACAAATGTAAATAATTTAAATCTCTAAATGGTAATTAATAATAGTCTTTTCTTATATTAAAACATTCGGTATTCATTGATCAAATATCCCTGACTATTATCGGTTGAAATTTATAAAATCTTTTTTTCACCCTAAAATGCAGCCCATTATATGTTTAGTTAATTATCTCTAATAGTAAATTTGTTTTAAACCGATCCATACAAATATTTTAGGTATTTAAAGTGTTTAGTGTTTACTAATTCCACATCCTGAATTTATATGATGGATTTGGAGTAATGCCATTTTACGTTCTTTCCAGTTCCAGGTCAAATTTAATGGTTTCTGTTATTTGGTACAGTTCTTTGTTTTCATTTTGTAGGCAAGTCCTCAAGTTTCGAAAAAGATGGTCCTCTCTTAGACATATAGGCTCCATTTGCTCGAATCAATTTTAACCATTGATCTTAGAAAGCGATTGTAAACAGCTGACATTTTATATATTTCTGAACGAGTTTGGCGCCAAGTATGGCATCCATATGAAAGTCTCGATCTGACGAGACTATTTAAATAAATTATTCGAATTTTCAAGTTAATGTTTTGGTTTTGTAAAAATTTGCAGTGCTGGGCTAAACTATCTCTGGCGCAGCATATTCCATGTTCAATTTCCTTTTCTCCTATACTAAATCTGTTCTAACTCATCCATAAACCGAGGTATTTGAACTGTTTAGTATTTATTAATTCCACAGCCTGAATTTTTATGATGGTTTCAGGGTATGTTGTTTCACTGATTTCATTTCAATTCCAGATCATAATTTCTGTTTTGAAAAGGTTTATCTTGAGTCAGTGGCGTAGCTAGAGGGGGGCGGACCGCTCCGGGTGCCAGCACAGGAGGGGTGACACAATGTCACCTCCAACAAAATTTTTCCACCAGGCTAAGTTGCCAAAAATAGTCTGAAAACAGTGGTGGAGACACAGGGTTTCGCAGGCGGGCATATGACCCCCCCCCCAGAAATAATTTATAAATAATTTATGACCAAGAAATAATTTATGACCCCCCAGTTTTATCCCCCCGTCAGAAATTTTCTAATAAATTGTCGGGAAATTTGTGAGTAGGAAAAATAGCAATGTTTTCAGCTTTCATGTGTTTCAGTTGCTACAATCTTGGTTACTAACAACAGACATTGTTGTAACATTTTATCGGATGATATGGTGTTTTAACTCTGCATCATTAAAAACAACAAAACGAAATACGAAGCCAAAAGTGCAACAATTTCAGTCTTGCCTGTGTATCAATTCGCTGAGATACAATTTTCCATTGAGTGAGCAATATACTTTTTGAATATATCTACTAGTGTTGAGACGATTAATCGGAATCGGAAAATCGGAAAATTTTTTTGGGTATCGGAATCGGAATCGGAAAATTTGTGCCTATTTTCCGATTCCAAAAACGATTCTTTTAAATTTTAACTTAATTTTCCATTATTGGTACTAATGATAAATATTTATTGTTTTTAAATTATCACTAAAACTAAAATCATAATAACATCAACATACGATGTAAATTTATTTTACTTGTATAAAGAAAAACCAAAAAGTAAACTTTGCATAAATTCTCTAGGTAACCTTTATCTAAAAGAATGCAGTTAATTTACAATGTTCCGAAAATGCTTAAAAATTAAATAGAGCATTTTTGTCAAGAAAAATACTTTCAAACATCATTGATAATTAAATGGTACCCAGAAAATGATGCAACGGAAAATTGGACACCGGAAAATTAGCAACAGAAAATTACATCAACCATGAGCCAGTCGAGACTGTCGGATCTGACTGTGCTGTCCATTGAAAACGAGCTTACAAGACAAACAGATTTTGACGATGTCATTGACCAATTTGCTACAATGAAAACAAGAAAACATTCATTCTAAGACCATAGTATCGAATGTCATTCTTTTGTGTATTGCCGTGTTTTGTATTTAGTTGTTCTGAAAGTGAACAGTTGCATTTTAAAAATCTTTTGATTTGAACTGATTATTTTGTGGTATTGGATTTTGTCTTGGATCATACATATAAACAGTAACGTACCGGTCAGTAGAGTAAAGTAGAGGTAGAGCATGTATGAAAATTTAGCAACAGCTAACCATTTAGCATAGGGTGAATCGGGGTCATTGGGGTGACATTTGAGCGGATCGCCCCGGGTGACGTTTACTCTAGCTACGCCACTGTTTTGAGTCCCATTTCTTTGAACACTTGATAGAGGAGGTTGATTTTCTGATCAAGATCATTCTTATCCCAACTATGAATACTTATGTCATCAGCATAGCCCCCTTTAATACATTAACCTCGGGAGAGAAATCAGATTCATTTTCTTCTATTGGTAGATTAATTTGGAATGTGCCCAACATCAAATTCTGGACTTCTTTCATCAACTTTTATCACTCTTTCCAGTACTGATGGGGTTTTCCTTCGTAAAGTTCTATTGGAAATGGTGTGGAATGTTAATATCTTGATTATGTCATTATTTTCTCTTCAAGTTACATGTGCTATCCATTTTAGTTGTTGCTGTTGTTGGTAGTCCTCAAATGATGTGGCTTCTGTTATTTCGTACAGTTTTTGTTTGTGAATCTATAGTACCAGTCCACAATATTCAAAGAAGGATGATCTTTGCCAAGATCAAGCAGTTGTATACAGCTGAGGGTTTTGATATTTCTGAACAAGTTTGACGTCATGTATATCGATCTGACGAGGCTATTTAAGAACATGATTCGAGTTTTCAGGCTAATGTTTTGATTTTGTAGCAGCTTGCGATGTTGGATGAAACTACCCCTAGCACAGCCTATTCAATGTTCAGTTTTCTTATATCCTATACTAAATTTGTTATAACTTATCCATACACCGAAGTAAGTGTTTAGTATTTACTAAAATCAATCATTAATCAGAAAGAGACGAAGGAAGTATTTACAAATTCTACATCCTGATTATGATTCAGCGTAGGTGAATTATGATTCAGCGTTGGTGCCGTTATTGCTTGCTTTCTAATAATGGTGCCGAAATACTCTAATGAAGTTCTTCAATCTGAACGAAATAGTGCACAAAAATCTTAATTTATACGTAAAATTGAGGACATAATACATATAAAGTATTTTAAATGGCGCTAAAAACATTATAGAATATAATTTATGACTAGCTAAATAACAAAATTAAGTAGCAATTATGTGACGCGTTTCGTCCTTCGAAAAGACTTCTTCAGACTAAAGACTGAATGAAATTGGCTAGACGGCATACTCAGATACATCTAAAAAGGAAAAAAAAAAGATTTTAAAGTTTAAAATTTCAGCGTTTCCTGTCGGTGCAAAATTATAACTGACACTTGAGTTTTAATATTACTAGTCCACATCCTACACATATATAATTCCATTAATGAAAACATTGCTTTAGACCGATTAAGTCCTAAAGGACGAAATGCGTTGCACAATTTTTTTTCACTTTGTCATTCATTTGCCTAAGATTCAATAACGCTTTCTTTATTCATGCAATCATATATATGTAAGGGAACGAAAAGAAAGGCAACAAATGTTGGTTATAATTATACATAGAGAGAAAAGCTGAAGATGCTGGGGTGCTTACTTTAAATTGAAAATTGGTGGCGTTTGATCTATCATGATAATGGAACCGACTTGATACAGCTTCCAACCAGTTTTTCTTCTCTTTTTCTTCTTCTTCTATTTTGCCCCATGTCCCTTCAGGACGTTGGTTATCATGGCTCTCTACATCATCCTGTCCGTTGTAGCTCGTAATAAATTTTGTCATTTACTTTAAATTTAAAATTGGTGGAGTTTGATGCATCATCATACTGAAACCGAATTAATAGAGCTTCCAACCAGTTCTTCTTCTTCTTGTTTTTTTTCTCTTTTTCTTTTCTTTTTTTCATTTTTTTCTTCTTTTCTTTTTTTCACTTTTTTCTTCTCCTTCTTTCTCCTTTATTTCTTTTTTTTTCATTTTTTTGTCTTTTCTTTTTTCCACTTTTTTCTTCTCCTTTTTTCTGCTTTTCTTTTTTCACTTTTTTCTTCTCCTTTTTTCTCCTTCTTTTCTTTTTTTTCATTTTTTTCTTTTCTTTTTTTCACTTTTTTCTTCTCCTTTTTTCTCCTTTTCTTTTTTTTCATTTTTTCTTTTCTTCACTTTTTTCTTCTCCTTTTCTTTTTTTTCATTTTTTCTTTTCTTTTTTTCACTTTTTTCTTCTCCTTTTCTTTTTTTCTTCTTTTCTTTTTTTTCACTTTTTCTTCTCCTTTTCTTTTTTCACTTTTTCTTCTTTTCTTTTTTTCACTTTTTTCTTCTCCTCTTTCTTTTTTTCACTTTTTTCTTCTCCTCTTTCTTTTTTTTTCATTTTTTTCTTCTTTTCTTTTTTTCACTTTTTTCTTCTCCTTTGTTCTCCTTCTTCTTTTCTTTTTCTTCTTTTTTGTACCATGTCCCTTCAGGACATTAGTTATCATGGCTCTCTACAACTTCCTTCTTTTGTAGCTCTTAATAAATTTTGTCTTTTTTTTTCTATCTCTCACAAACCCTGGTCTGCCATCCATTCACTCAAGCACGCTAGGTAGATTATGCGTTGTTTTCCTTTATCCTACTTGCTTCAAGTTTCTTCTTTATCTGTGAGGGGATTGCCAAGCATTCATTGCCATATAGGAGTATTAAAAGTACAAAATGGTTTAGCCCTCTTTATTTCGAATGAAATATTAATACTTTGCTTGGCTTTTGAAAGATATTTATTCCAATGTATCTTCGGATTTCCGTGTCACATTTTCCATCTAGGAGGAAAAAGAATTGAATTCAAATCCCCGTAATTTATGGTAAATGATCAAATTTTGATGCTGGATTTCTGGGTCTTATTTTTCTTGTAATAACTACCGTTTCACAAACAATAATGTTTGCTTTGTCAGGGGCGTTGCTTCGAGGTATTACCATTAACCACTGTTCTGATCTTGGAGAAGACAAGATACACAAATCTTATTTTGGTCATCATAATTATGACTACAATCTGTTACAGTACTTTTACTATTTTCAGAAAAATTTGGGGGAAATTAAAAATATTAACTTAAACTATTATTTTGTAAAAATTACATTGTGCTTCTAAAAATGTATAAACCTTATATTCTAAGGTCTGGGGATTTAGGATTTAGGATTAAGAATTTTAAAGTGTGTATAAATGTGGAAAATTGACATATTACTTTCCGTTGTCTCTAAGGAATTACATGGTTCCAAAGGATTTCCAAATTGTTTCACTGGTTAGGGTCTGTTTTATGTTGAAGTTACATAGTGAACTGAACCTCCCTCATTAAAATTTTTGGATAATCGAATTTTATTCTTTTTTTTTGGGGGGGGGGAATCAATCACCTCCCCCACCCACTGCATAAAATACGATTGTCGAAACAAAATTAATCAGCTTAATATTTTACAGTATATTTTAAAAAGCTATTAAACTGCTTAATTTTTTGTTTTACATTTTTAACAACAATAATGCTAATAAAATTCAACATATTTTTTTAAATATGTAAATATTTTTTAAATCAATATTTGTTATGAGGACTAATATCATAGAAAAAAATACTAAATTAAATTTTTATTGAAATTTTTTCAAAAGCGCAAATTTCTGTATAGTCATTTTCTTAAAATTAGCCTTGCAAAAAGTTACATTCATTTTTTTTTTGTTTTCTTACGAAGATGTTATCAACATTCTTCACTTCACCTGTTATAAAGAAAACACAAATTGTTCCTTAGAAAATGAATTTTTTAATTAAAGTATTCTTTATTATGAAGAATAATAGCATAAAGAAAAATAATTATCTTTCTGTGAGAAAATTCTTAATAATGACATTTTTTTGTGAATTTCTCCGTTTAAAATAATCAAAAAAATGTAAGCAAGAAAAACGATATTGACAAGACAATAAGGTCTTCTTTACATTTTTGTTGTATATTTTTAATAGGTGTAAAATATTAAATTTATTGATTTTAATTTTTGACATTAACTTTGGGATAAGTTCTTTAATAACTATCATTTTCATTAATTTTGCAGTTAAAAACATTATCTTTGTTTTAAATGTCTTCTATTTATTTACGAATGACAGAAAACTTCAACATACTTTTAAAAAGAACAATACCTGTTAGTTTTGTTAAAGCAAAACATAAGTTACTCATAAAAATTACTTTATACCCAATATAATCATTGTTGAACAATAGCATAGAGAAAAGATTAATTTATATTAACTTTTTATTTTCGTAATAAAATTATTTATAACACTTGTGAAGATAAAATGTTGCAAGTTCAAATATTTTTTACTTCAGTATCTTGAATAATAAACTTAATTTAAACCAAAGGTAAAAAGTAAAAAACTCTTTAAAAATACTTAATTTCTTTATCCAATTCCAGCAACGAACTTTCGCGTGTTGACAGATGACCGCCCAGACATACACACGCTGTATAGGCCTGAGTTAAGGATCGCCTTGATATGTCAACATAAAATGTGCGATGTATAAATTGTCGTTAAAATTACACAAGAATGAAAATAACGCTGACATCTCATTTTAACAAATATATTTACCAAAATTACACAAAAATATCTTGAAATACTAAATTTATTCAATAAAATCGTTACTGGCTTCAACCGCGGCGTCCAGACGACCTTCGGAATCTCCTGCA
The DNA here is from genome assembly GCA_903632075.3 of Acanthosepion pharaonis. NCBI lineage: Eukaryota > Metazoa > Mollusca > Cephalopoda > Sepiida > Sepiidae > Acanthosepion > Acanthosepion pharaonis. The sequence goes on along the minus strand of CAHIKZ030002718.1, from coordinate 267,114 downwards.
ATTCTTCTGGACTGTCTCCTTGTTGTTTTATTGAAGTTGGTGAATGCTGCCATTATCCTTGCTTTCAGTTCATCTTTGGTCTTACAAGGAGTTTTGTTGGTCTCTCCCTCAACTGTGCCCCACACATAATAATCAAGGGGGTTGCAGTCTGGGGGATTAGGTGGCCAGATGTAAGGGGTGATGTGATCGCAGAAATTGACTGACAGCCATAACTGGGTTCTTCTGCTTGTGTGGTACGGTGAAGATTCCTGTTGCTAGACACAGTGTCTTCCAGCATCCACCCTCTTTACACAAGGCAGCACTACCTCCTCAAGGCACTTGATGTAGGCCTCTGTGTTAAGTCTGAGGTCCTGTGGGAAGATTAATGGAGGTATAATGTCGCCATTACTAGTGATCACTCAAAACATCTTCCTAATCACCATTAGACTCATTCAACTCTTTCCGGATCCTCAGATTGACACCCAAACACTTTGTATTGGAGCTTCCGGCGCGAATGCCAAGCAGTACATCAGGCTATTTCTAAATTTCTGGCGGGATGCATTGCCTCATGGTGCTATTTTTCTCACGGTCAGTGCCCAACTGATCCTACTATACTGTGCAGTCAACGTCATCAAAAAGAAAAAACGAGCATGCGCGAAATTAAAAATATAAAATGGCGACAATTTACCCATCTCACATTCTATTTTGTGTCCCCAAAACGCCAATTGTTTATGAGGTTCGTTTATAAAAATTATGAAAAGAAATTAGGCAATTTGAAACAAGATGATAAATAATTGTATAATGAGTTTCATTTACGTACCTGGAAATATTACTATAAATAAAATTCAGCTTTCTTTTATGTGTTTTGACACATGCAGTGCTTTTAGAAAAGATCAGAAGTAAAATGAAATTAAAATCGCCTTGTTGACCGGCGCTTAGGAAACGCTGTCTGCATCACAAACAAGGGAATAAAAGTTATCCCCGAAAAAGCCACCTTCTGGGTTGATAAGTGAAGATTCGGGTATAAATCATGTCATTGTTTACCTTTTTTACTCTTTTACTGCATTTTTTTTTACTTTGATGCAAACCAAATCTATGGTTTGGCATGTAAACCAAATCTATGGCTCGGCATGTAAACCAGACCTATGGTTAGGCATAGGTCCGGTGTAAACCGCACCTATATATGCCTAGTGTAAACCAGACTTTTTGACTCAAGTGTAAATCAGTCCCGTCTATCTTTTTTGACTCGAGTTTAAACCAAACCTGAGTCTACCTTTTTTGACTCGGTTCTATATATATATATATATATATATATATATATACTTATTGACACATGAATAAACCGGAGATATGTCTGTCTTTCTATTAATTCCCTACTATTTTCGTCCTAGAAAACTTCTACTTAACTTTTGATAACTCAAAAAGACTTGATATATCGTTAAATTAACCTACGTAATCTAATAAAAAATAAACTTGAAAATAATATTCAGGATTTGTCTTTATTCAAATATCTTAGTCACTTTCACTTTTTGGAAGTTTTTATTACTCACAGTTATGAGTGGGTGGCTTCAGCCTGGTTAGGAAACTAGTGGAATTGACCATTAGAAGTGAGTTCGATATTTACTGGGTCCCCCTAACATGTGCGTGATTGTCAAGCTAAACTTAATAAATATCTCATCGAGCACCAGAGTGAAGTCCTTGTTAACAATCTAACCTGGTTGAATATTACTACTTAATTGATAATGTGATCCTCAATACGTTGGGCCTTATGCCAAACTAAGCTGAGTGTAGCAAATAACAGCGCTCTACTTAATAAATCTGGTCGTTCCTAAAAATTTTAGCATATCCTTATAAACTGCGCCTCTAAACCTTTTCAATACAATTAAAAAAAGTAAAAGAAAAAGAAAGGAAAAAGAAGTTCGCACGTCAATTTATAGTGCTTCGTTTAAGCGACATTTTTCGACTTTACGGAAGAAAAACATTCTTTGCTGTAGCTGCTATGATCTGCAGTAAAAATGCATCCTCTCTCCGTCACATAGCTTATTACAGTCTATTGCTACAATTGTTCTATTTTGTTATTAGTTATCGTTGTTAATCTCGACTAGCGCCTAATAAGCTCTACGGTAAGAACCAATCATCTGTCCGTCACATAATCTTATTACAGCATATTATTATATTTTATTATTAATTATTGAATTATTAAATATTTACGCTAAGAACGAGTGTTCTGCCCATCACATAACTTTTATTATTGTCTATAGTTTTCATTTTTCTATTTTATCATTAGTTATTGTTAATCATTTAATTTAGAATAATTAATTTAAAAAATTTAATCACAATTTAAATTGATAATTTATATGTTAGTTATACATATATAGGTAAAAACCTTATATGGTTCGACTATTTGCGGTTCCATTAGAATAAGGTGACTCTATATATATATATATATATATATATATATATATATATATATATATATATATGGGTGTGTGTGTGTAGTCACCTTATTCTAATGGAACCATCAGTATTATGTGTGTGTTATTGATTGGTTTGAAAGACGAGTGACTTTAGTATTAAATATCATCTAAAAACAGAAGGTCAATTTATTTGAAAGACGCAATTCATAAGATGATCCAGAGATGAATATCAAATTAAAGGTTTGGAAAGCAACTGTGATACATTTGTCAAAATGTGTACACAGGTGACACGGATGACTTACTTTATTTTGGACTTGAGAGCGCTAAGGTAATCTATCATTGAATGCGTCGATTAACTTTTTATAATCTCGAATTATACCCCCTTTTAAGGCAAATGAGAAAATATTACATGGTTCTGATATAGTCAATATGTATTATCTGCACAACCGATGCAAAATTTATTCTTTTTATATAGTTCGTAGGCTAGACAAAATAGCAAAATTTATCGTAATGGCCAGAACTCGTCTTGGTTTTAAGTTTAAATGTAATATCTCTTTGCGTGCTGTGATTTCGGAAAAGATAAGCCACCACATAGCTATGATAAGTAATTGGGCGACTAGCTGACATCTGATCTCGCTATCTCCCTCTCTCTCTCTTGTCTCCTCAGAGACACTTGCTTAATACTATGTACCCAACATTTGTTATAATGTAAATAAAATAGAAACCTTAAAAAAAATCGTTTGTGATGTAGCTTCGGGGTTCTGACTGAGAAACTGCCGATAGGTCACTAGAATCCAGAGATGACACGCCAACGCAACATTCTGAAGAAGTTTTCCAACTATTTACATTATTCGGATTATTGTCATCTTTATTGCCATATTTGTTACTACGTTTCGACCGTTGTACGTACCGGCCTTCTTCGGGTGGTCGGAATGTCGAACTGAAGCCTTTATTTCGCCCGCTGAAGTAGACTGTTCTAGTTCCACGTGTCATGTCTAATGGATGTCAGTTATCCGTTATCTCCTGTTAATTCCCCTCTCCAAGCGGAGATAATTGATAACTGACATCCATTAGACATGGCACGTGGAACTAGAACAGTCTATCCCAGCGAACGAAATAAAGACTTCAGTTCGATCACCTGAAGAAGGCCGGAGCGTACAACGGCCGAAACGTTGTGATAAATATCGCAACAAAGATGAAGAAAATAGTCTGAATAATGTAAATAGTGTACATAATAACTCATCTCAGAAATATTGACAGACACTGAAGTTTTCCAACCTTAACTAAGGAAAGCGCAAAGCACCCTGATATGGTGCAGAACCGCATTATTGTCAAAAGCATCAAACCAGTTTCAAAAAACTATCGAAGTTTCTTTCGTGTCGACCAAAATAAACATAAGATATATCATTATTTGTCATAATGCATTTCAGAGTTATCCAAAGAAGAGAAACATCTGTATCAGCTTGAATACAATCATGTGGCATCCATCACTTCAGTAAAGAGTCTGATCTGAAGAATCCTACAGCAGGCTAAATCTTGAACATTTTCCATTGTTAATGCAGTGACCACATGAAAGTCTTGATCATGCTATTTGACACTGCTGAAGTTCCTGGGACACATAATGAGGAAGGAGGGCCTGGCGAATCTGATACTCATCGGTCGAATAGAGAGAAAGAGAGACGGGAAAACAACGCATAATATACCTAGCGGGCTTAAGCGAGAGGTTGACAGAGGGAGAGGAAGCAAAAAAAAAAAAAAAAAAAACACTGCAGTGTAATACCTGCTCTTGACATTGTAATCAAACTAAGAGAAGAGAAAGTTAAACTGTTACCGTTTTTCCATGTTGTTACAAGACATGACACCATTCATCCATGATTCCGTGACATTTTTAAATTTACAGTAAGGAATACATTGACAACGTTATCATTATAATCTTGCCACTGCTGACCGGGGATTTAGAAAATAGACCAAATGTGTAGATACCCGTATTATAAGCATATCCACTGATTACCGGGGATCTAGAAAATGGACTAGATGTGTAGCAACCCTTATTATAGCATTGGCCACTAGAGATTGTAGATCTAGAAAACAGAACGGTTGTTTAGCTATCAATATTATAACAATATGAGGCACAGTGGATAGCGGCTTGGGTTGAGGAATCGGAGAGCCGAGTTCGAATTCCAGTCGAATCCATTACATTCACTTACGTGCTAATACCCTTAGGAAAGGTATGAATCCTCTTCTTCTCCCCACCCCCGCTATCGTAGGACAGACCAGGCAACATTCTTTTTTCAATGACTCAGCTCCTTTTCTTTTTTTTTCACTCTTCTGTCAAGTTCGTCAGATGCTAATTCCAGGGGTGGCTTCAAACTATTGAACTATAGCGTATACTAACAGCATGGCCCGGCGTTGCCCGTGCTTGATTCAAAAATAGTACGACTAATACAGCAATCGCTATCACTTGACTTAAAATATTGTTGCCTTTCCTTGCCTTTAGAGGAGTGCCCTTTGCCGTGCTGATGTTGTTACATGCCTTACTTCTTGCCTATATCACACTGCCAACTTTTTCTAAGCTCTATAGTAAACATTAAATCTGTTACAAAAAAGAACTAAACAAAATAAACACAATACGATCAGCTTTAAAAACCGGAAAAAAACATTTTAAGGGTTGACCGATTGTCGATTTGCACTCTGTTTGTGGGGGGTGCTCAGAGTTGAAACTTCACATGATGACTCCCAATGGCCTCTTCATAAATCCGCTCGGTTTTCGCTAAAAACCGACATGCGGTTCAGACGCAAACTGGGCGTATCGGTTTTTGGGTTTTATCGATTTTCCGTGCTGTTTAGGGGTCCGTGGTCATGAAACTTCTGGACAACACTTCTAATGGTAGACTCTAAGAGGGTGTCAAATTTGGTTAAAATGCGATCATTCCTTCTGTAAGCAGAATTTTTTCGCTTATCGATTTTTTCGGAACCTGATTCCGAACTCCAAAATCGGGCTCCGTCATGTCCTTACGGCAGACTTGTGTTGAAAACCGCATCGAAATCGGGTGAGAAATGCGGCCTGGGCGAGGTAACAACGCCCACGACAGACACACAGACAGACAACATGAGAAATATAGATAGTAGATTATATGGAGATATATGTGTGTGCGTGTTATTGGTTTGAAAGACGAATGACTTTAGTATTAAATATCATCTAAAAAAAGCAGGACAATTTATTTGAAAGACGCTATTCATAAGATGATCCAGGAATGAATATCAAATTAAAGGTTTGAAAAGCAACTGTGATGTCTTTGTCAATGTGTGCATAGATGACACGGATGACTTATATTTTATATGCCTGGGTTATAACCCTAACCACTGAAGACCGGTGATCTACAAAATAGATATGTACCTAGCCGAGTCTTATCCCCAGCCACTGATGTTTGTTCTGGCAAATGAGCCGGATGTGTAATTATAATCCCTGTATTAAAATTAAAAACTTGAGGAAAATATTTGTTAATAATGTTTGAATAATTCAATTTATTAGATATGTTTCAATATTTCGAAATAAAATTTTTTTTCAACAATTTGTTCGGGCTCTATTTTTTTAAAGTTGTGCAAGGAGCCATTGCACATGGCTAATATTTTAAGAATATCATCAATGACATGGATAATAATGATTTTCTGATACACGTCCTACTAATTAACCCATAGCGAGGGGGAAAAGTGGTAGATTCAAGTGTATTTGTGCGAATATAACGAACCCGACTGTGATTGGAACTCAATTTACCGATTGTCAATTCCGAACCGTTATCCAATAAACCACACACGCACTTCCAAGTTTACACCACTTGGTATTCCCAAGCGGTCACCTATCTAGGTACTGACCAGGCTCGATGTTGCTTAACTTCGGTGATCGTACGAGAACCGGTGTTTCAACGTGATATGGCGGTAAGTTACCGTAGATGTAGAGAGCTGAAGCTAATTCCATCTGGCTTAACTATCCGAATATATACCAATTCTAAAAATGGCGCGAATAGCTGCGGAAAAGAGCAACATGGTGAGGGAAAGGATCCGTCAAATATTAGCTTCAAAGTGAACTCTTTAACAGAATGGCACCATTCCTAGAACGAATATCATGATAAATAGATTGAAATACTCTACACAAGACATACAAGTTGAAATTTGAGAGACTTAATTCGCGCCAGCTAGACGATCTACGGCCGTTAAAAGATTACAGTATGAATTACAACAGTGTCCGCCATAAGTGAAAGTCATCGGCAGACGCCATTTAAGTACCTCTGAGAAAATACAACTGAACAAGTCTCAAATTCGTGTCGATCAAATTAAGCACAGAATAGAACTAAAAATATATCTAAGCATGATAACTTCTAATCTAAAAATATGTCCAACGTGAATTTTACTGAGCAAAGGAAGTTGTGGAGAGCCGTGAAGGTGTCAGGTAAATTCCAATATAAATTATCTTGATAGTGAGTTATATTATTTTTCATTTAGCATTATCAAGTAACAAAAGAAAGGAAGATGTAGAGAACCGTGATCGTCAACGAGCAGAAAAGAAATAATAAATTTCAACATAATTTATGTTTATATTGAGTTTTATTATTTTTTATGTAAAATTATCCTGTAACAAAAAACGAAGCTGTCGAGAACCGTGATCGTCTACGTTCATAATAGTTTCTAACAGACATTACCAGAATCCTCTGTGTATAAGACACATGCTTTTTCATCCAAAAGTCTGCTGCGTCTTATACTTTAGAATTCAATTTGATTTCTTCCAGGACTCAACCGTGACCACCAATCGGTGGTCACGACTTAACACGCACAGAATCAAATCAAATTGGATTTATTTGTTTAGCGGAGAGATAATATATTTCTAATGGCATATTGCAACAAAGGGAAATAAATCACATTTACACATCGGGAGGCAGAATGAAAATAAACACTGCTTAAAGACTTCTACAAGTGGGTCGTTGACACCTGGGAAGAGTTGGACGCCGCTATCATTGCCAAAGCCTTCAAGAAAAGCTGCATCTCGAACAAGCTCGACGGTACCGAAGATGACATCTTATACTAGAAATTCTTACAGAAACAGGTATTGACAGTCGTACCAGAAGAAACCACCGATGACGACGAAGACATTGTCGACGATACCAACTACACAAATTTGTACATCAACCTGACAGAGAAAGAATTTCATCAGTTCTACGACTCCGACAACAAAGATGAGTTTGAATACTTCCACAAAGACAAGCTTCCACTCATATATCGGATACAAGAATCACCTGGATTCCTCACAGACTACACAAATAATTTTGAAAGAAATAGCTCAGATTGTCACAAAAAAATTAAAAGCAAACAAACAATTTAATATTTATTAAATTTTATTTCAATTTATTTTTTCAATGTGTATTGGTGATTTAGTTGCCTTATACCCCGACAGTCATTATCACGTTTTCGTAATGCTTACGAATCACAAATGTAAACAAAATGTTACGTGTTTTTTTTGTTTGTTTTTTTGTTTGTTTGTTTTGTTTTGTTTTTTCTCTTTCTTTGTTACAAGTTTTGCTCATTTTCTTTGCTCTAAAATCAGATGTGTTTTATATATGAAAATAAGCTTTTTTTCCTAAGAATTTCTGTTTTTTAACTGCGTCTTGAATTCCCTAGCCAGCTATACACGGTATGTTTAAAGTAAGTTTTATCATTTTTAGATGAATCATTATTAGGTGACAAAAGAAGGAAGCTGTGGAGAACTATGATCGAGTGCATCCAGAATGGGCATGGTACATCGAAAGAGAGAGAGAGAGAGAGAGAGAGAGAGAGAGAGAGATCGTCACTTATTAATAATTTTTGACGATCACTTCTATCATTTTAATTTCATTTGTTTTTTATGGCAACTACGCAGGTCGTTAATCTACAGCCGTTAATAAACACCTCAGATTAGATATACAGAGAGTTGTTTATTAATCCTAAAATTTTATCTGCTCTGTTTATTTACGAATGGTTTCGATTTCTTTATTTTTACATTAACAATTTCTGTTGTAAAGTTAATACATTAGTCTAATACGTATATATATATATATATATATATATAAGGTATACTGTATTTATAGTATACCTTAATCACAGCACAATATCAGGGATAGAGCGTATGTAAATATAAAAGTGGTCACTGTGGTCAACAGAAAGCGGTGACAGTCTTTTTAATGCTTGAACGCAATCTTCAGGCCATGTATTTTGACGCCGAGACTATTTATATATGCTGGTCAATGGTGCATTATGGGTAGTAAGGTGTATTATATTATTCTAACGGTTATTGGGTGGGCGGTGACGGTTATGTTTCAAATTATTCTAGAGAATATTGAGCAGAAATAATTGTGGTTCCGAATGCGGTTATTTGTAGCTATTTTATAATGTTTTTTTTAAAACATTTTACACATTAAATATTGTTGATTACTTAATTATTTTTTATTTATTATTATTACATGTATGTTTATGTATGCATTGTTAATTTGTTTATTACTTCCGTTTTTGTTTACTCATTTAGATTTTTTGTTTATTTTGTATTATTTATTTATGTTATTTTTATTTGTTTTATTTTTTCGTGGATTGGTTAACTTATTTTTTGTTGTTAAAAGTATTGCTTTTCGTCAAAAATATGTTATATTATCTGCGTTGTGTATTATGCATTTTACAATGTGTTCGTTTTTAGTTTTCGATTTTAAAGTAAGATTGAAAAAAATTGTTTTCGTGAATACATTTTGAGATAAGTTCTGATCGTTTATTTATTAATCTGTATTGGTCTGGGAATGTAATTATAGCTATTTTCTCCTCCATGTATAGTTCGTAGTTTTTGGAATTATTGTTCTAGGCTGATGCTGTTTTCCTTATTGCATATATAAATGGACGATCCAAATCACAACACACGTGGCCTGAAGATTGCATTCAAGCATGAAACAGTTTGTCGCCACTTGGTGTTGAGCCGAGGTCGAATTACAGCCGAGTTCATTACATTCACTTACATGCTAATACCATTGGAAAAGGTATGAATCCATCTCTTCTCTTCTTAGGTATGGCAGGACAGATTAAGTCCTATAGCCTTGGGTGGTGAACAGTCTATGAGAAGGACAACTCTGAATTCAAAACTAAAATTCTATGTGTCCTATTCTTTCAAGAAGTGAGCGATCACTGTCCTCCGATCATGTATAACAGAATGATAGCAATCTACGCCAGTGGATATGGAATAATTGTTTCGATTCGAAATTCCCAGAATGTTATCGAATACGACAGTTTAAAAATGTCCCGAGATTACAATTGCCGAAATATATAATAACAAAGATAAGGATATTAGTTACTATAAATCAAATTGTGATAACACTCCATCTCTGAATGTCAGACAGAATAACTTTTAATATTATTTCAAAAGCGAAATCAGTGCCACAATGGGTAGCCAAGAACCAAAGATCCCCTGCACTGATGGCTTTCAAATTAATAATGTAACTTTTTGAATAGAGTATTTACTGCAGAAACGGCAGGGCTTTCATTATCAGATAATTGAGCTGTATTGCTCGAAAGTGTTTCTTGCGGTGCTGTAAATGCAAATTCTTTTTGGTTTTGTTGTTGGTTCAAAACATTGTCTAACGGTGCTTGAGTGTCGATTGAGTGTTGATTTGTAAACGCGTGTCCCTCATGGGTTTGCATAGAATTTTTGAATAGAGTATTTACTGCGGGAAGAGCAGAGTTTTCATTATTGGGTGAATGAGCATTATTACTCAAAAATGTTTCTTGCGGCGCTGTAAATGCAACCTCCTGTTGGCTTTGTTGTTGGTTCAAAACATTGTCTAACGGTGCTTAGGTGTCGACTGAGTGTTGATTTGTAAACGCGTGTCCCTCATGGGTTTTGCATAGAATTTTTTTTAATAGAGTATTTACTGCGGGAAGAGCAGAGTTTTCATTATTGGGTGAATGAGCATTATTACTCAAAATGTTTCTTGCGGCGCTGTAAATGCAACCTCTTGTTGGCTTTGTTGTTGGTTCAAAACATTGTCTAACGGTGCTTGGGTGTCGACTGAGTGTTGATTTGTAAACGCGTGTCCCTCATGGGTTTGCATAGAATTTTTGAATAGAGTATTTACTGCGGGAAGAGCAGAGTTTTCATTATTGGGTGAATGAGCATTATTACTCAAAAATGTTTCTTGCGGCGCTGTAAATGCAACCTCTTGTTGGCTTTGTTGTTGGTTCAAAACATTGTCTAACGGTGCTTGGGTGTCGACTGAGTGTTGATTTGTAAACGCGTGTCCCTCATGGGTTTGCATAGAATTTTTGAATAGAGTATTTACTGCGGAAAGAGCCGAGTCGGGTGTTTGGGCTTTATTGCTCAAAAATGTTTCTTTCAGTGCTGTTAATGAAAATTCTTGTTGGCTGTGTTGTTGGTTCAAAGCATTGTCTAACGGAGTTTGAGTTTCGGTTAAGTTTTGGTCTGCAAATGTTTGTCCCTCATGGGTTTGTACAGGCAAAATCCAAGAAACAGTTTGATTGTTCGTTTCTGTTATATTCAGGCTTATATCTTGGGCCGGATTCCCTTCTGACAATGTTTCCAAGCTGGGGAAATGTGTTTGTCCTAATATCAAATCATTATTTGGAAATGTTTGCTTTGATAAACCTTGTGCTGCTTCAGAGGGAGTACTCAAGATCGATTCCGGAAAAACCGATACTTGATTTGAACTTTGCGATGATGGAAAATGTTCAATCAAACCATTTGGAATGCTTACAGGATCCAATGTTTGGTTTAGTTGTGCTTCTTCAGACACAGTTAGAGATTGCTGGTTTGAAGCTGTGGAAAAGTTGTCAACATTTGATTGGGTATCCTGTTCAACGAGTGAGAATGCGTTAATTTGTGACGTATTTTGTTCAAAGACGCTGGTATCACTTATTTCTGTCGTAGCCGAGGGATCTGAACTCAAAAATGATGATGTCGAATCCGTTATACTGAAAACATCTGATGTTTGATGTTCCTGTAAATTATTAATTAGTAATTGTGATATGTTTTCATGCGGATTTACGGATTCAACTCTCCCCATATCGGACAATGGCATTGTTTCAGTACTTTCTTGGTTACTGAAAGTTGTGTCTTCATTCGTTTCAACTGTTAAATTAAACTCCCCAAATGTCGTTTGCTGAGTAAACGGTGTGGTTGGTTGCAATTCAGACTCGATAACACTACTTTCTTGCATCGGGACATCTGAACTCACTGATGACGTCATAGTTTCTTTTTCTGGTTGCGTATTGTCATTTTGAGACAAAATGGAAGTTGATTCTGGAAGTACAAACGTACTGGTGTCGATTTGTTCAGAGATGACTTGAAAACTTGATTCGAGCTCAGGTGTTATAGTGTCATTTTGCTCGCTGCATGTTGTGTTTTGTATTAATGGAGACTCAGTTTCTGTAGAGGCAGATGTGGACGGAAAAACTGTTTCTGGGCTTAATTCAGACGTGATTCCAGATTCAACCTCTGTAGCTAGTGAAACTGACATTGTATCAGGTGTAATTTCGGTAACTGCGGGAAGTCCTTCATTGGAACTCGGATTATTGTGTTCATGAAATAATTCCAAAGTAACCTGTTCTGGCTGAAAAATCTGCTTCGGCATTTCTGATTGTAATTTCAAACTCGAATCATTCAGTTCCGTAAAAGGTTGGTTTGCCTGTTGTATATTTCTTTTGGCTATTAACCCAGAGATACTGGTTTCGTTTTTTAAAGAAAGAAATAAGTCATTCACAGATTCTTTATGTAACTGGTTCTCCGTTGTAAATGATTGGTCGTTCGTACTGCTTTGTACAGTTTGATCAACGCCTTTTGCATTCAATGCCGATTGATCTGCATTTGGGGTCGTATTTTCTATAGCGTTATTGTTGTTAGCATTTGCATGGTTCGAAATCTGGAATATTTTCCATTGTTGAACAAGCGAAGAAATTTGGGTGTTGGAACTTTGCGGTTTGTTAGCAGGTTCATTTCCACCGCGAAAATTGTTTTCGAGGCCGAATATATGGCTTGGCTTTCTGTCCAAGCTCATGGTGTATCCAAATAGCTTTAGCCAATAAAGAGCACCCAAGTCATAAATATCGTGTAATACCTGTTTCTCTTTCTCTGATAAGAAAGAATTAAACTTATTGTGAAGTTTCAAATCGATCCCAGTCATTTGTTTTTGTTCATTTGCATCTTGAAAGAATTCTAGAGCCAGGTTGGTAGTTGTCGGTGCGTTTTTCGTTGGAAGCATGCGGCCTTGAAAAAAAAAAAAAGATAACAAATATAAGTGAGCAAAACAACATAATAATGAAATACCTGAGTAAATTAATGTGTTTACACTGACGCAATTATTAGCTGAATTTTGATGAAATTTTAAAAATTTTGGTCTATCCAGGGTATATCAAAAATACTTTTACAAATTTTGGGGGCGGGTTCCTCACACCAAAAATCCATATAAACATATGTCCGCAAATCCTTTCGTTTTTGAGTTATTAAGTTTAAAGTTTACAGTGGACGCTTTTAAATGGTACAATCCAAGATACATTCGAAAAGTATTTTAGAAGCGGGTTCCTGGTACCAAAACAAGGTAAAATGTCCATATAAATATATGTCTAAAAGGCCACGTTGTACTTCAACGCAACAACAACTCATAAAAAATGTTCAAAATATCTTCTGCTTGCTTCTACAAACGCATGCACCCGTCGGATCATTGACTGGTGGACACTTTCAAATGCCCCAACACGAATGGTTTCGCAGACCCCCATGACATGTCTTTGTTTTAATGTCTGCTGCATAAAAAGGATTGATGTCGGGAGGGGGAGGGAGAAACGCGGAAGCCATTGAACTGGTCCACCCCTACTTATCCATCTTTCATGGAATTTATATGGACTTTTGTCCTCGTTTTGGTGCTAAGAAAACCGCCCCCAAAGTTTGTAAAATTATTTTTGATACACCCTGTATAATTAATGTAGAATTGTTGGTTTAAGTGCAATAATAATGTTGATTATGTTGAAAAAATAAATATGTAAATAAAGACGAAAAGTTCTCAGTCCCACCAAATCTGTCCTTTAGTTAAATTTTAGGAACAGGGTCGAACCGAAAACTGTTCTGGAGAACAACATAAGACATGCAGAGGACATAGTGTTCAAAGCAGACACAGAAAGTAAACTACAAGAACTTCAGCTGAAGGCAGAAGAGGAAAACGTGGAGAAATTTCATTGGTTGATTTTGTTTAGTGGATTATCAACCTCTATGAATACTCTGGAGTAATGGATAGCGGCTCGGACTGAAGAATCGAAGAGCCGAGTTCGAATTCTAGTCGAATCTATTACATTTACTTACGTGCTAATACTCTTGGCAAAGAATCCTCTTCTTCTCCCCCCCCCATCTATGGGTAAATAGCAGGACAGACTGAGCTCTATAGCCTTGGTCTACCTGATTAGTAATACGTTTTAATAAACAATAATTTTCAATTAATGGATTGTCATATTCTCGTCACAAGTCTCGTAACCCATTAGGGTTTCAGTGACACCACAAATACTATAGCTATAAATTGTTTTTTATCGTAGCAATAATGCCGTGTCTATGGCAAGTGTTAAGGGTCCACACCTTTGTATACAAGTGGACTCGCCCACTGTGTACTTGTACTGCAGCCGGTGAATAACCGGAAGAGTGATACAGTGAGAGAGTGACATTGTGAGGTAACCGCTTTGTAGGAGTCACAGTTGCGAGCACGTAGACTCAGAAAGAAGTCATACTTCGATATTGAATTTCCCAGACTGTATATATATTATTATTGCTACTAACCGCATTTCTGGATCTACTAACCGTATTACCAATTGTATTATTACGTCAATACATTTATTTGCTATATTTCATTCCTGCGTTTGTCATTCATTTGAGACCGGATTTCATCCCGGAATCCACAACAAATTGGCGACGAGCGATTCGAACTCACACGAGAAGAAGAAATAGAAAAATCCTCCCCTCATCCACAACAGCAAGACAGTCTCGATAGAGTACACCATTCTTCGGGCGACATTTGGATTCGGAGTTTTTATCTCCTAAACAGGCTGCCACCTCAAGGCTATTTAACCCATAGTTGGAGTTTGATTTAAGAAATTGTAGGATATTATATGAATTAATGCCATGAAGGTTCTTTCGTGTTCGTTGTTTGGTAGTATTTTTGAGGGATTTGGTTGAAGTCGCTAAAATTTGTTAGTACGTGCGTATTGTTGGTAATTTTAATATGAATATGTATTGTTGGTAATTTTCTACATAAAAATGTATTGGTAGTATTTTTATTATGAAAATGTGTTTTTATACTTTCGTAGTATTTTGTTTGGAGGGGGTCACTATTTGCCCATAGCTCGAACTCTAACAGGTGCTACCACCCCAAGTCAGGGTAGACATGGGAACAATAGCAATTAAGAGGTATTTTCACACTACTCAAAACCTTCAATTTCTCGATCAGAGGCCTTGCCGCAGGATGCAGTTTATCGTCATACCCAGGAATAACGTTAACCGTTATAATTTTGTCATTTATTCACTGTTGTTTTTATTAGGCTATCAATTTCATTTTGTTATATTTTTTATTAGGCTATCAGTTTCATTTTGTTATCTTTTTTATTAGGCTATCAGTTTCATCCGGTTATATATTTTTTGTTAAGCTATCTGTTTCATTTTATTATATTTTTTTTATTAAGCTTTCAGTTTCATCGTGTTATATTTTTTTTTATTAAGCTATCATTTTGATCGTGTTATCTTTTTTTATTAAGCTTTCAGTTTCATCCTGTTATATATTTTTTATTAAGCTTTCAGTTTCATCTTGTTATATTTTGTAATGCTTCGAGCGATGAGAATGTATTATAGAAGTAGGAATATTTCCGTTTAGAAGAATCATCATTTTTATTATAATAAATTAATATTTAACATTAAATAAGACCTGATAAACGCAAAGGCTATATTCTATTTTTTACCCTCATTCACATTTCTTAAACATTGCTATGTGAGACGTATACATTTACAATGCAACTTACATAAATTTTATTTTAATTGATTTATTGCTATTTGTGAGTCACTGTTGAGCAATAACATTAATAAATAATTATATAAACGTTTCTTCTGCTCTCCGTGAAAATTTGTTTTTACATTAGTAATGTAAATTTGTTTATCATAAAACAGATCATTTACTTAAATATTTGTATCTATAAAAAGAATGTATAAACATAAAAATGTCTTAAAATAATTGTCGGACTTTGTCCATTACATAAGGTGTGACGTCATTTGTTTACATTTCATACGCCATAAGCAGATATGAATGTATGTAAAAGATTCATGGAAGATTTAAAAGCAGTAAAATCGACCTTGCTAATCGAACGAACCTCCGTGGCTCGATCGGTTAATAACGGTTCCGTATAGGATACAGGTTCGATTCCTGTCAAAGGACGAATATTTTCTATGAAAATTTCTCGGTAAATGTTATTAATACTGTTTATTATAAAACAGAGCATTTACTTAAATATTTGTATCTATAAAAAGAATGTATAAACATAAAAATGTCTTAAAATAATTGTCGGACTTTCTCCATTTCATATATATATATATATATATATATATATATATATATATGTGTGTGTGTGTGTGTGTGTGTGTGTGTGTGTGTGTGTGTGAGTTCACTTTGGGTTAATGCCCTTAAAAAAGGCACAAACCTTAACTGGACTGCGCGGGCCTCATATATCGAAATCGGCAGAAGAATTCATTATATATATATATATATATATATATATATATATATAATGTCAGATTATGCACTCTCTAATAGAAATCGTAACAAAATTCGTTCAACATAGTCGCAATATCAACCACAGGTGGGCTATGTGCCTGTTGAACACAAATGTGCCTGAGTAGGTATCTGCTGTATGGATTGGCTAGTCGCTTTTCAAATGTCTGTGCTGGGAAAGAGAGTAGTCAGCAATTGAGTATACATTGGGGGGTGTATTGAATTGTTTTTGTCTGGTCCGGCTAACTTACCAAAATCTGACTACATAATCAAACATAAGATATTTTATGTATAGGTCTTTTTGGTTTGGTCGTTAACGTTTCTGCAACCCATCGTGTTATATATATATATATATATATATATATATATATATATATATATATGATCAAGGGTTATATAAAGCTCATTTCTCCCTTCTTTCATTTGCGTTCAAGTCGCCTGAAGATCGCTTGAGCTTGAAATTCAGGTTACGACTAGGGCCATCTTTTCATAGAATTTAACGCTGTTAACCGTTTTTTACTCTGGCTAGGCAATCTAGGCTTCGAACACTTTACTGAGTAGGTAGGTTTGCCTTTAGGACTTTTTCTCTTTCTTTTTTTCAATATTGTCGTTTTTGTTCGAGATTTTATCTGGTTACGTGTTTTATTTTTTGACAAGTTGTCCGTTGATTACATCATCTTTTTTTAGTTTTTCTTTAAAGTCACTATACAGTTACTTGCAATAACAATTAAGACAAAGCAATTAACCAGCAACACAGAAATTTATTATTAAAATTGTTCTGGTTAATTCTGCTTAATAGCAATGGTAAAGTCAGTTGTCGAGACATGATTAAAAATGACACTCGAGAACAAGCCGACAGGTATAATACATTAAGTTAGATAATAGATTACATAAACTTCTCTCAGTGGTCAGAATAACATCCGATAAGCTACAATTATAAAACAACTTTCATGATTTATAAGCTACAGTCGTAAACCTGTTTCTGCATCGTGTGTATTGCTGTGTTTTGTTTTCTGATTCTGCTTTGCTTTTTTATTATAAACAACTGCATAGTGACTTCATTGCCACCTATATATATATATATATATATATATATATATATATAATGAACTTTGCAGTTTTTTTTTTTTTTAGTTAACATGTGGGAGCAAAATAAACATTTTGCAAATTACAAACTTTTCGCGTGCTCCTGTCGCCTTCGTCATTGTTTTATACTGAATAGCTTTTTTTGAACTGGGTTCAATTTAAAATCTAGCAAACGTTAATGACCCCAGTACGAGAATCATCACTTCTATCGTTGCCGCACATGATAAAGATTTTTATTGCCTTTTCCTCATCCTTTTCCCCTCACACGAATCTGTCTTTTACTACGGATAGATGACTCCAACTACAAGTAGGAAGCGCGTGACTGAAAACACTTTATCTTAGCGCGTCAATAAGAGTATATATTCGATAATACGCCAGAATATAAGATGAAGAGTATCAAATAAAATTAATAATAATAATAATATCTACCTTAACAATAACAATGATGACAAAAATAGGAACATTATCTATATTTATGGAGAGAGACTGCTTAAACGATCTTCAGAACATGATATGAAGTTCACTTGATATCATGCAATATTCCTGTGTTCACACACACACACACACACACACACACACACACACACACACACACACACATATATATATATATATATATATATTCTAGGAGGTACGGTGGAGTAATGGATAGCGGCTCGGATTGAGGAATCGAGTTCGAAATTCCAGTCGAATCCATTACATTCGCTTACGCGCTAATACTCTTGGGAAAGGTATGAATCCTCTTCTTCTAAATAGCAGGCCAGAGTGGGTTCTATAGCCTTGGATGGTAACTGGCCTAGGAGAAGGACAACTCTGAATTCAAAACATGCAGAGGGTCGTTTGGGGACTTTGTGGCCCACGGGGCACCAGTTCAAAAAGTGTGTTTGCCTCTGCACAAAACCTTCACCACTATAATCAAATCATATGTGCAGATTGTTTGGCTGTCGGTTCCTATGGAATTGAGGTGACTGACCCTTATACCTCGTAAAAAGTCCCAGTAGGTGCGGGACAAACGCCCGCGTCGATCAACGACTGGAGAGTCCACGATATATATTCTACTACTCCAAACATTACTTTGTGTGTTGTGGGCTTTTTGGGACCAGTAATAAAGACACAAAGAGAGGAATTGAGTTAACAAATATATTAACAGAAAAAAGTAATACAATCATATACAAACGAGCAGGAATATTAAGTTCAACTGTCAGAGCTGACTGCTGGAAACTATACTCTCGAAGTTTCATGCGTATAGTCATCGTGAGGCACGAATTTATGATCGATGATTGCTATATAAAACTTCGAGTAAGGGTAGGGAATAACTATATAGTCATTCTTATTTATTTATAATATCGTGCACTTACGTAAAAATATTATTTTTAAAAGGCATTTTTCAAATCGTAAACATACTTTCATCCTAAAAGCAAAAAGGTTTTTCAAATGAGGACTTACCTTCCAATATGTAGATTGAAAGTAAAAAGAGAATACCAAGTTTCATTCTTTATTTTATAGAGAATACCGTAGAGTGACGATCTGAGTTGATTGCAATGAAAAAGAACTGAAATTAAAATGAAAAAAAAAAAAAAATTAATTTAATAACAGTTGACAATGTTTCATCAAAAAGAAAAACAAAACAGGATACTATTATTACTAATTCTACAGTTGTATGTAAATGAAATAATAACAGCAAATACAGCAACGGACAGCGATTGGCGGTGTTACGTCATGTGGCTAAATCTGATCCTATATGGTGATTTTCTATATGTAGCTTAGGTGTGGCACAAGGCCGAAAGTATGGTGCATCCAGTGAGGATCGAACTCACTATTCAGTCGTAATTGATTTAACGAAACAAGATTACACCACATCGAGATGCCCAATTGTTATATTCCGTGCTAATAGGAATATAGAATGGACAAACATGGTGGATAAATAGTAACAGGTTTATTGTAGAAACCAGTACAACAAGCAAGGAAGTAATAGTTATGCGCACGGTCGTCGCAAGTCAGTACAGTTGTGTGCGTGCTGCTATTGAAAGGCTGCAAGTCTCGCAGATCCCAACTCGACGCTATTTAGTAACTGCCCCACGCAGTCACATGTGGCACAAGGCCGAATTTAAAGTGGGGTTCCCGAGCCCGGAGGCTCGGCCAAAAAATCCCCGTAGACCCCGCATAAACTAGATCGGGTCTGTCTACCTTCCCGGACGAAACTCTGCCCTTCGGCATAGCCTCGTCCGGGTTCCTCTCTGCCCGAAGGCAGAGAGTTCGACTAGCGCAACTGGGAAAGATTCCGGCGCGAGTTTCCTGTCCGTTGTCCTAACGGATACTTATAGGTGATTACCACTTATAGTGCCACCACTCATTGGGGAGGGGGGTTGCAGGTTATTCCATTACATCACCATTCTGATACTAAATGTTTGGATAAACCTGATCCTATGTGGCCATAGAATGACAGACGATAAAAAGCAATTGAAATTAAGATGCAAGAAATATTAGCAAAAATTTTTTTAATGTTTCTCATGTATACAGAGTCGTAATTATGAATTTTGTGTTCTAAAATTTGTGATAAATTATATTAAAGATTTTATGTGTAAAGATGAGTGAGATTAAACAGCATTTAATCGGAAAACTCTTTTCACTTTCCCACAGACGTGATGTGGCTTCCCACTGTCTTTTCTACAAATATTTTCATGGCAACTGCTCTGACGAGCTATTTTCACTGGTGCCCCAATTGGATGAATTTAAGCGTGCCACTAGGTTGGCATCTCGGTCTTACCCTTTTACTGTTGAAACAGTTAAGTGTGAAAGCCTCTTCTACTCCAACAGCTTATTCTCTCGCACTTCCCGACAGTGGAACTCCCTTGCTCTTACTTGCTTCCCTAATAATTATATTATTGTGAAAGTTTTTTGTTTTTTTTTTTAAGCGAAATATTAAGGAGCGATGAAAAAAAGAGGAATCAAGTAGACAGTAGATAACGAGCAAAGTTAACTGGAAAGCATGAAACCGAAAGAGTGTTCCACAAGTGAGATGTACGAGAAAAGAGACTGTTAGCGTTGAACTTAGGATTACATCTAGCCAATTCAATTGTAAATTGATGAGACCCCGTGGCCAATCTAGTACTGCACTTAAATTCATAAAGTGTGGAAAGTATTTATAGAAAAGGCATAGGGAAGTGACTTTAGGGTGGCGTGAAAGTGGTTTTAGCTGAGATGTCAGGTAAGGACATATAATATTGCTGATTCTTTGGATTTTATCAAGAATCTCTAAATACATAGCAGCAATATTCGAAACAGAGACGAATGGTAGACTTATAGATCTGTAAGATAGAAAAAATGTCTAGCACGACACAGTGAATCAACTTTCTTAGCATCTGACCAAGCAATGGATTCAGTATAGTGTTTCCACCTCATGTCAGCCGAGAATATTAACTCGAGAAGGCGCATCGTGTCACTCTCCTGGAGGTTAGCATCAGCTATGCTGATGAAAGGCAGAAAGAGGTATACCAGATGATTAATAGAGAGCAGTTTTGTTTTTTTAAAATTAACATGCTGTTCTTTGTTCCGTTTAACAGTAGACTAGGTCATTTTTTTAGATCAGCCGCCAATTGGACATCATCGAGCTGATCAGACTTAATATCGAGACAGCAGCAAATAGTTGTGTCATCAACACAGATAACAAGTTGAGAGCTGAAAACATCAGAAAGGCTATTAACGAAAATTATGAAGAGTAGGTCCAAGGATAGTCCTGTGGGACAGCTGCATTTGTACAAAAAGATCCAGAAGAGTGGCTGTTCAGGATAACTTTCATTTCAGCATTTTATAAAAAAGATTGAATCGGTTATAAAAAAAAAAATTCTTTCAGAGACACCATAACTTTTCCACTTCCGAAGAAGACCGGTATGTCAATCCCTGTCGAACTCTTTCCAGATGTCCCAAGCAACAGCCCGAGTGTCACCATTCTTACCTAAGGGTTGATAGACTATTTCCACAATAATAGTTAAAACCTGAACAGCTGACATAAAGAAACGAAAGCAATATACTAAAAATTCAATAACTTGCATTGTCGTAATACGGGATCTTATCTCATATTAATGATATATTATTTATGTATATCAACACCTTTTTTAAAGATAAAAAATAATCTTATAAATTAAATATAAGTAAATGTCAATCTGAAATTATCGATGCGAGAAGCTTGTCACTACGAAGTAATTTTGTCAACATGAACAACGGTAACTAGCACAGAAGTAAACACCACTCTTGACCTATTTGTTAGTAAATATCTCTCTTTTTCGTCTGCCTATATATATATATATATATAATATATATTATATATATATATATATATATTATATTATATATATATATATATATATATATATATTATATATATATATATATATATATATATATAAATATATATTATATATGTATGTATTATATATTATATATATCGTATTTATGATAAAACCCAGGTTGTGTGTGTGTCTGTACGTTTATATATTGGATCGGATTTCCTACATTTTTCAACCGATTTCAACAAAGCTTCACAGGACTACGTAAAATTACCTTGCGGTGGTTCTGACTGTGCCAAAAATTAAAAAAAACACAATTGTTTTTGCACGAAATCAATTTGAAAACACAATTAAGAGGCATCACAATAATGAAAGGGGAACAACTCATATCGATTTATAATTACAAACCAGGTTGTGTGTGTGTGTGTGTGTGTGTGTGTGTTCGTTTATATATGGGATCGGATTTCCTACATTTTTCAACCGATTTCAACAAAACTTCACTTTCTTTTTTGGCAGGTAGTGTTTCTTATTGTCTTGCACACTTTTTTTCTTCATTTTTACATTCAGAATGCTTTAAAATTCCATTTACAAGACAATTGTTTATAATAAAATTCTATTCACTCGGTAGACTCATAACGATTGAAAACAATGTTTTTTTTGAGTTTGGGTTTGACCAATTCGTAAAAAAAAAAAAAAAAAACTATTAAGACATGCGTGTCCGTCAACCTTAAACAATAATCTTTGTCAATTTTATTTTTCAGTCTTTATGATGGTCGATAATTGATCTATTTCTTACTGTTACATCCCCGGGCAACACCGGGCGCTACTGCTAGTATTATATATGTATATATTATATATATATTATATATATATTATATATGTATATATTATATATATATATATTATATATATATATATATATATATTATATATATATATATATATATATATATATATATATATATATATATATATATATATATATTTATATTTATATATAATATATATATTTTATCTATAAAAGGCAGTGTGTGTGTGTGTGTGTGTGTGTGTGTATTGAATGCACGCAATTTTTTTCGACGGATTTGCACCAAATTTTACATGCACATGCTCCAAGTTAAAGGGAAGGCCAACACCGACTTTGCATTTCCCAACTCCCATCGATAGTTTGCGGCCATTTTGTACTGGCCAGATTGAGAGCCTATAGCTGGATGCCACGATTAGGCAGGAAGATTCTATTGGCCAGCGTGAATACCAACAGCTGACTGACACGAATGTTAACTAGCATGCTAGCATGCAAAAATATCGATAGCTGCATTCGTCACAAGTGGGAAAAATTTAAATCTGCATGACACTTTACTCCATTTGGCTCATTCACTTGCTTCAACTCAACGTTGATTCTGATTCCACAGAACTGGGTTGGGTGTGAAAAAGTATTTGTTGTTAACATTCTTTTTTCATTCGGTTTTTCCAGTTATGAGTCCTTTTTTTTAAAGCTGATCGTTTTGTGTTAATTTTGTTTAGTTCTTTTTTCGTAAAAGATTTAATGTTTAGTATAGAGCTTAGAAAAAATTCGCAGTGTGAGATAGGCAAGAAGTAAGGCATGTAGCAACATCAGCACGACAAAGGGCACTCCTTTAAAAAAATACAGCTAGGAAGGGCAAAAATATTTTTAAGTCAAGTGATAGCGATTACTGTATGAGTCGTATGATTTTTAATCAATCACGGCAACGCCGGTCCATGCTGCTAGTTATATATATATATATATATATATATATATATATATATATATATATATATATGTGTGTGTGTGTGATATATATATGTATATATATATATATATACATTTAAACATAGTTTTTAGAGAGTAATACTTCGTTGAAACATTTTTATAGAATAAAATTAACAAGGAATGTGAGTTTTTCTTGGTCTCTTAGATGTCGGGTAGAAAATTGTCGAAGAACTTGCCGAAACTATGCGTTATGTTCTATGTACAGACAAATCTCTAATAGGGGTCCGTTAAAGCCGATTGTCCGTACATGGGGATGGATTATTTTTGAATTATAAAACCTCTATAGTTAGTTATGATCATAATATATATACTATAAACATGTATATATGGCGTAAATAAATATATACTTTATATAGATATATTAATCAAAATAACAAAAATAATAGATTTCTCACTGTTATTTTCACACGCACGCGCTAATGTATCGTACTTTCCGTCTCTGTTTAGAACTGACGATTTACTGGGGTAAAAACACTATGAAAGTGTAAAAACTGGTTTTAATACCAGAAATACTTTGTAAATATATATATATATATATATATATATATATATATATATATCCAGGAATAAATTTTGAAAGAGAAAAAAAACTATTAACAGCTATACATTTTTGAGAAAAAAGTATTACCAGCAATACATTTTTGAGAAAAAAATATTACCAGAAATAGATTTTTAACAAAACAATATTACTAGCAATGAAAATTTTGTCGACATTAAATAACCCATTTTGGTTGATATGCAGTAAAACAAAACAAACCATACTTATAGGCTGATGCTTACATCTGTGATGTATAGGCGTGTCAATCTATACATGGAAAATACGACATACGGATATACGGGATTACAAAAGTAGGTATACAGAAATGAAAAACAAAACGTGCTCACAAAACGTATTGATTTTTTTTAAGCATTTCACCCAAAGCAAGGCGGGAAATTCTCGATAAAATCCAAAGAAGTGTCTGTAATATAATCGGTCCTGACCTGGCATCTCGAATACAGTCACTTTCCAGCCTCCGTGATGTGACTCACCTCTGTCTTTTGTATAAATATTTTCATGCCAATGACCTTTCCTCCTTGGTACATCGACCTCATGAACTTAAGCGTACTACTAGATTGGAAACTAGGTTTTACATTTGAATTAGCTAGGATGTAATCATAAGTTCTATTCTAAGAGTTTTTTCTTTTCTCGAACTTCTCGCCTGTGGAATTCTCTTGTGATTTCTTTCTTCCCTGCCAACGACAATCTTCGAAAAATTAAATTGCATTTTTCTGCCTTCATGAAAACTTTTCTTTTATTTTACTTTTCTCCTCACTTCTCACGGGAGTGGGGTGATATGGATTCATACCTCTCCCAAGGTCATTTGCGTGTCAGTGAATATAACGAACCCAGCTGGAATTGGAACTCAGGTCTCCGATTAACATTTTCGAGCCATTATCCATTACACTACCAACACATCTAAGTTTACTGAAGCTGGTATTCCCAAGCGGTCACCCATCCAGGCTCGACGTTGCTTAACTTCGGTGATCGTACGAGAGCCAGTGTTTCAACGTGATGTAGTTCTAAGCCATATCTGTAGAAATTCCCTTATTACATCGTTAAATATTTGAACTTAACAAATTTAAAGAAAATATTACAAGAACAATCATAAATGTTAATGCTGTTCATTATGTATAGAAGAAAGGTTTTCCATTTCACTGAAGCAGACATTAAACGCATGAGAGCGTTATCCCATATTTTATCTCCCCTTTCTTTTCTTCTTTCTTTTTTGTCTTTCTTCTTCTTCATTATTATTATTATTATTATTATTATTAATATATAGTTTGTTTTTCTTACTAAAACCAAACAGTGTCTCTGATATATCTTTTTCTTCCGTCTTTGCGCGTAATCTAAACGGAGTGGTCCATTATTTATCTGAGGTAATGGTAGGTCATAGCGCACGCGCTTTTTGCTAACTTAATATCTGATGGGGAAACAAACAGAATTATAATATTATGATGACCAGAACAGCAAAGAGCTTTACTATGTTTAAGTTCATAGATTTGAAAATTAAAACCACTTCTAACAGAAAATGTGTAAGAAATGAAAATATTTTATGGTAAATAACGCCAGTGTTAACAGCACACATTGTAATTTCAATTAAGAAAATGTTTTGAATTATTACATTTTTTTTTTCTTTCTGCCTTGTAATTTTTTCGGATTGACTTCGTTAATTACCTTGGCATATGAGAAGTGACAAAGCTAACGTTTTCCACTGACATGAAGTAGAGTGATTGCATTGAATCAACTGCTTCGTCTACTGCTAGGAACACCTTTTGTTAGAGAATTAGAATCAATATACGCGATTTTCTAAGTCCTCAAAACCAACAAATTAAAAGAGTTGCGACAAACCTTTTCAAAGATGGCTCCTATTCGTAAAGTCAGCGCGCTCGAATCTCTGAGTGCAAAACCAGATGCAACATTATATATAAACGATGTCACTACTACTACAACTACTACTACCACCAGTACTACAACTACTACTAATAATAATAACAATATTACTACTTCTAATAATAATAATCAAGAAATGCTGTTTAATTTCGAC
The DNA here is from genome assembly GCA_903632075.3 of Acanthosepion pharaonis. Classification (NCBI taxonomy): domain Eukaryota; kingdom Metazoa; phylum Mollusca; class Cephalopoda; order Sepiida; family Sepiidae; genus Acanthosepion; species Acanthosepion pharaonis. The sequence continues at coordinate 241,161 of CAHIKZ030002718.1, read as the reverse complement.
CACCAACCTACGTCTAATTGACACGCCTCGTGAGCTATGTTGACTGCCATCATCTTTTACGGCAACTTTGTTGTCGATTTGTGTCACATCTAATTGATCGTCGTCTGCAAAGATGTAAGCGGCACACGACAAATGATGACTGGTCGGAAAACCGCAGGTGAGGGTCTTTTGTTTTATTGTGGGCGAGATAAGTAACGAGAAAATGCGAGTAATTTGTCAACATTGTAGGGACATGAGTCATTACAATGGGTATAAACAGCAATTCAACAAACGAAAATTTAATAGAAAATAACTGGATGTTGTATGGAGGAGGGGGTGGTCAAAGGTACAATGAATGAGGAGGAGAAAGGTTTCATGGAGTACGAATGATGAAGAAAAAATGTGAAGTGAAAAGGCAAAGAATATGTGTGTGCGTGTGTAATAAAGGAGATGAAGAAAAGAGAAGAATACTTTGAAAGGGACGACAGTTTAAAATGAAGGAATTCAAAACAGACAAGCTTTAACTTTCACTTTTTGGCATAGGGTGTACTTTACGTTTTCCCTTTACGATATCCGAATTGTCATTATCTTGTATACCTCAGTGTTGTTTATTGGCTCACGATTATAGTATGGTTGACGGGTGCTCTACGCAAAATTAAGCATAAAATAATCACATGATTTTAGTTTATATCGTTTGGTTTTTCGACATGTAAATTATTGGATTTACATGTCGAAAAACCAAACGATATAAACTAAAATCATTTGTAATACATTTTCATAATAAAATCTTTTCCAAGGCATTTTCATAGTAAAATCACTCGTAATGCATTTTCATAGAAAAAATCACTTCTAATGCATTTTCATAGTAAATTCACTTTAAATGTATTTTTATGCAAGATTCACTTCCAATGCATTTTTATAGTATAATCATTTTCAATGCATTTTCATAGTGAAATCACTTTTAATGCGGAATTACGGACAAATGATATCCAATACATTTTCATAGTAAATACAATTGTAATGCATTTTCATTCAAATATCCCTTGCAATGCATTTTCATACTAAAATCATTTCCAATGCATTTTCATACTAAAATCATTTCCAATGCATTTTCATACTAAAATCATTTCCAATGCATTTTCATGGAATAATTTCTAATGCATTTTCATAGTTTCGGTTCATTATTTTGATTCACTTTGGTAGATCAAAATACCTAGCATCACTAACACTGCATTATTATTATGTAAATTTTATGATTTGCTTATTTCTAGATTTGACCGCGGGTAACTGAAACCGAGGAAAATGAACATGTGGATAAGAACAGACCAATGTATACGTAGGTAATTTTCTATATTAGTTTTTACGTTAGAATTTAAAGGATGCTTCATTTTGACGGATCAGAATACGGGATAATTATTAAATTTGTCGGAAAATTATTAAGTAAACTTTATGTTTATTTCAGTATAATGAGCGCGGATAACTCAAAACGCGGATAACAGGTACCACAGGCTATACGACTGTGTATATGCGGGTGCAATTCTTTGTAACATCACACATGTTTATACATGTATACAAGTTTGCGTACATATGTAAGTCGAAGCGTGTTGACATCTTTTTTGTTTTAGCATGTCTTGTTTATCTCTACTTCTAAACAAAAGAAACAAATGCGAAATCTCATATATTTTGTCAATTGGGCGTTGCTGTATAATTTGAACGTTATCAGAAAAAGAAAGATCTCCGATTCACTGAACTGTTTTCATTTCATTTTAATATTGCAAAATACTAATCGGGTGTAACAATATAAACCCCGAGGAGTTTTGCCAAATTCTAAATTATTTATCGATCTATTATTACCACTCCTTGACAGATTTTAAGTGTTATAGAGTATACATTTTGAACTGAAAATCCTGTTCAGACAATCGTCTAACCATCGTTCAAGTTTAGACACACGACAGTTTTTGACAGTTTTAAACTCCTTGCATAGCTAAGTAATTAAATTAAATTTAAGGATCGGCATAACTGGGAAATGTTTTACCAGAAGATGGGAAGTATTTTAAAAGAGAACGGAAAGTGCGACACCGAACTCCGAAGTCGCATTTGGATAGTGAAAGGGCCTTCTAAAAGCTAAGCAAAGTATAAAGAAACAGGAAAATTCCATTAGAAACAAATAGATTACTGAACTGTTATGTAATATCAGGTCTACTATATTGCAATCTCCTCACATATGAAGAAGGCTGACGTCCATATCACGTTGAAACACAGGTTATCGTACGATCACCGAAGTTAAGCAACATCGATCCTGGTTAGAACTTAGAGTGGGTGACCACTTAGGATTACCAGGTGCGGTAAGCTTGGATACGTCGGTGGTGTAATGAATAATGCCTCAGAATTGCTAATCTGAGAGCCGAGTTCCAATTCCAGTTGATTTCATTATATTCATTTACGCGGCTTTGGAAAACTATGGATCCACCATTTCTTCCCCAGGTATGGATCAATTAGTAAGATTTCTATCACTAAGCTATTATTATCTTCCAAAGGTAAATTCTTGCAATCTAAAGAATGTGGTTCTACAGAAGGATGCTGAGAATACCCTGGACCGAACTTGCGAGCAACGACGAAGTTGTAGAGAAGATTGTAAAAAGGATACTTATAATTAACATCAGGAGGAAGTAGTTGAAATTTCTAGGTGTAAAAATGAGGAAAGAGAACTTGGAAAATTTGATACCCACAGAACATATTGAAGGCAAGAGAGACAGAGGAAAACAACGCATAATCTACCTAGCAAGTTTGAGTAAATTGATGGCGGAACAAGTTTTAGAAGAGATAACAAAAAGACAAAATTTATTATGAGCTACAAAGGACAGGAAATTGTGGAGAGCCATGATCGCCAAAGAGACATGACATATAAAAAAGAAAGTGAGATGCGGAATTATTATTTATATTATTTACACAACTTGGACACAACTCGTTTCTAACATTCACAGCTTTTTTGTCAATGATGTTCACCTTGTACAAGAAAGACCCTGGAGCCACTGAGGGTAAAGCAAGAGGCACAGTTTATGCGGATATATGGGGAAGATAACGGTTATCCCTAAACTTGAACAGGTTAAGATTATATTGATCGTGGAAACATCCACTTCGGAGTCGAAGCAGTTCGTGGGAAGAAGCTGCTCGGGTGGAATACGAAGGGAATGGTGTGACTTGCTATAATGTGCGTAATATGGTGGGATTTAGCCGTGATGGTTAGAACAGGTAGAACTAAGTAATCTAGTTCGTCTGAACACCTTCCATGGAAAAAGTGATAGAGCAGCGAGTGGCTTGCGACATTTCGTCTGTCGGGGAAGTGCTTCTTTGAGATGAGGATTCCGTTGCACCTAAACATTGTAAAACAAACCAAATCCAATTGCACATAAACGATGTTACATGATAGAATTACATCTGAACACAGTGTGATTAAAAGGAAATGATTGCATTGCAACACTGACAACATCAATGGTCTTGATCGTAATAAACAGGCTAAACCTTAAGGAATTGATGATTTTCCAATAAAATCAATCATTTATAAATAATAATTTCTTTTTTAACAATATGTTCTATTCATCATCACCTCTCTCAATTGAATTAGGCATACATATTAGAAATCGAAATTTAAAAAAATATTGGCGGCAATACATTTTTGAAAAAAAAATATTACCAGCAATAAAAATCTTGTCGGCATTAAATAGCCCATTGAGGTTGATATGCCGCACAACAAACCAAACCAAACAGTTAATGAGAGAGGATAATGAAAGGATAAGAATTTAGAAAACGGAAGATAACTATTGACATTGCATTTAAATTTTTAAAGGTCAAAGAAACCGGAAGTGATTTCCCTATGCAAGAAGTGCGATAGAAGAAACTGTTAGCTTAATAAAATATAGTGGGTGTATGACTAAATGGTTATGGGAGATACAAGAAATAAAAAATAAATCATTATTTTTTTATAATCATTTCGCCCCAAACAAGGCAATAAAGCCACTAAAACGAAAGGAGTGTTAGAGAATATGAAAATAAATACTATTAATGAGCCGTCCTGGGTATGACGATAAACTACATCCGCGTCCTGGGTAAGATGATAAACTACTTCCGACAGCAAGGCCTCTGATCAGGCAGTTTTGAAGTGCATGGAACCACCTCTTAATTGCTGGTATTTCCAGGTCCACCCTGACCCGGCGTGGTAGCTCTTGTTAGGGTTCAAGACATGGGCAAAAAGTTAACCCCTAAACTGGAGTCAAAACATTATGAAAGTGTAAAACTAAGTTTTAATACCAGAAATACTTTTTTGCAAAATATTATTAACAGCAATCCATTATTACCAGCAGTACATTTTTTAAAAATATTACCAGCAATAGATTTTTGGAAAAAAAAAAAATAATGTATATTGTTTGAAAAAAAAATAACTATACATTTTTTGAAAAAATATTATCAGCAATAGATTTTTGAAAAAAAAAAATATTGGCGGCAATACATTTTTGAAAAAAAATATTACCAGCAATAAAAATCTTGTCGGCATTAAATAACTCATTGAGGTTGATATGACGTAAAACAAACCAAACCAAACTGTTAATGAGAGAGGATAATGAAAGAATAAGAATTTAGAAAACGGAAGATAACTATTGACATTGCATTTAAATTTTTAAAGGTCAAAGAAACCGGAAGTGATTTCCCTATGCGAGAAGTGCGATAGAAGAAACTGTTAGCTTCATAAAATATAGTGGGTGTATGACTAAATGGTTAGAGTGTTAGCCTTTTTGACCATAAGACTCGAGTTCGAATCTCACCATTGCCAATTTATCAAGGAGATAACTTCTTGATTATATGAAAGTGGGATGGTTGTTTTGTTTTATGGCATATAAGCAGTGGGTCATTTCATGCCAAAACTTTTTTAAAAATAGATTCATCGCGATAGTTTGGTAAAAACGGTGTGTATGTATACATGTATACATACATATTTCAACCATTTTTCAATTATTCATATTTTTGAGTTCATTTACAATCTTGGATGGTTTTATTTTCGTATTTTTTTTTATTTTTAATTACTCTGTTTGATTTGGTTTGGTTTGTTTTACGGCATATCAACGTCAATGGGTCATTTAATGCCGACAACTTTTTTCATGGTGATATTTTTGTTTTGTCAAAAATCTATTTCTGGAAATATTTTTTTCCTTAAAAATGTATAGCTGGTAATATAATTTCAAAAATGTATTGCTGGTAATATTTTTTTTCAAAAACGTATTGATGATAATAGTTTTTCTTCTTCAAAAATTTATTTATTGTAATATTTTTTACAAAGTATTTCTGGTATTAAGACCTGGTTTTACACTTTCATAATACGTTTTACCTCAGTTTTGAGGCTAACTATTTGCCCATAGCTGTGACACTAACAGGTGCTACCCCCCCCCGGGGAATACCAGCAATTAAGAGGTGGTTCCACGCTCCTCAAAGCCTCCTGATCAAAAGCCTTGCTGTTGGACGTAGTTTATCGTCTTACCCTGGACGTGGATGTAGTTTATCGTCATACCTAGGACGGATATAAAGGTGGGGGAGACGATCCTAACAAGTGACACCGTTGGAAAATGCCTAAGGAAGTTCCTTCTAGTAATTAAATACGTTACTTAGGAGCTTTTTCCTATTTTTGTCATTCATTTACATATTATTAGTCCGATATATAAATGTTTATATAATATCTTCCACCGTCTTCGAGGTTAGTATTTATTTGCACCTGAACATTGATAAGCTAAAATCAAAAGAATATGGACGTTGATACGATGAGTATTGGAATTGGAATATTGAAAATATAACTAGTTATGACTATAATTAACCATTTGCAAATGAATTGAGTTTCGGCATTATATAATACATATGCAGCATAACAACCAAATCAAAAGATAATCATCATCATCATTTCTACTTGAAGGCACAGTAGAATTTCCATCAGCTTAGGTCCATTTGTCCTTCTTCAACACATGTAGAGCCAAATTTTAGTTTATATTGCAACTATGCTAAATAAATAAAAAATAATCACCAAAGCTGTTTCATCTTGAAGGCACAATTCAAATCAGAGAGCTTTCTAGTCATTAACATGGCCGCTTGTTTTCAAGCATGCCCATCTGATCAGGGCCATTTGTACTTATTCAACGCTGATAGAGCCAATCTGTAGTTTATACCATAAATATTCTGGGGAGACCTTTATTAACAGTTAAAATATTTCTGCCCCTCCCCAAGACTATTTACAAAGATAAAGATTGGGTTCCCAATTGTTCTCTAGTGAAGAAAGTAAATCAGCTGAACACTTATGTCAATATGTACAAAATTCTCTTAATCGGAAGAACTTTTCTGAAAGCCGTTAAAAAGCACTTAGGCCAGTTGACCACCCAGAAACAAGCCAAATGTTGGGGAGGAGGGAATCATGTGGGTGCCTCATAGATTACGGAATGTAGTGAATCAAATTTTCATATATGTAGTAAAATCAATTTGTGTATAAATATCTAAATATTATTTTGAAATTCACTTAAAAATGATGCTACAAATTTCCGATTCAAATATATATATATATATATATATATATATATATATATATATATATATATATATATATATATATATTATTAAAATTTATAACATAGATGTCATAAGATCCCTACAAAAGTTGCATTTTTGTTTCAACAGTGCTGGTGTCTTATCAAGTGATAATGTTGAATGGAAAATAAACGATTTTCTGAGTTCAAAAACAACCAAGCACCCTCAGTAAACATTATTAGGTAACCTATGATGACCAATCAGAATACTTATATATATATATATATGTGGCCACTGAGATCAACACAGTCTGTTACATGCATGAACAAAATTTAACATATTTACATACGCCCCAGTATTGAGCACCTTTTACCCATAAATATAGCATATCTTAGAACTAAAATTTGATTCATACACACCTGTATATATATATATATATATATATATATATATATATATATATATATATATATATATATATATATATATATATATATATATATATATATATATATATATACACGTTTCATTAAATAATATAGACAAGTGTTGTCTATTTATTTTATGTAAATTTTTTTTCATAAACATCAGATAAGTTTAATAACATTATCGTTGAACGAAGAAAGAAATTCACAATATTGATCCATATATTTTTTAATATAATCTAAGCTTTCGGCTTACTTAGCCATTATCAAAGATGTCAATTACAACATATTAATCAGTATACGGACAAGACAGTGATGATAGTCTGTCATTGTTTACATAGATGATTTCTAAGCAACGATAAACACGCGCATATAAGACGCTAGAAGCGAAAACCGCACCGCATCTCATGACGTCACACATGACCACACGAGAGTTAATTGGAGAATGAAGTATGGAAAGACGTTGGGATAAACCAATGGCTTCTGTTACCAATTATAGACATATATATATATATATATATATATATATATATATATATATATATATATATATATATGTATGTGTGTGTGTGTATTTATTTATAATCCAAAAAGTGTTTACCCAAAGAGTTGTGAGTACAATATTTTGGCAATGCAGGGGTGAACAAAAAAAAAAAAAAAAAAAAAACTGGTGAGTTGAGTTACTATATAGAATTAACTGAAAACTGCGATATCCAGAAAAGGTATATATAAACATATATAACCTGAAGAAAGTCGGAGCGTGCAGTGGCGGAAACGTCGTGAATATGACAATAAAGATGGGGACAACAGTCTGAACAATGTAAATAGTATATATATATATATATATATAAATATACTCGTTTCGAAAAACCCTCGAATATTCCCTGACGATCCGTTTAGGTGAAACCTGGGTAGGTTTGTCTGGCTCACTAGGTTTATATATATATATATATATATATATATATATATATATATATATATATATATAATAAACTTTTTAATATTAAGCACTCTTTCTCCGCGTGGTTCTTGAAAATGACCTAAACAGCAAAACAAACATTTGGACAGTTTATCCACAATTTCGACCCCAATATACAACACTTTATTCGAAAATTGAAAAAATACAACGGTAAAAATATTAAACGGACAAGATTTGTATTTTATTTCTAATAATTGCTATCGAATAAATAAATATTTTTATTGTGCTGTCTACAGAAGAAATATTTTTCACACCTAATTATCATTTTTTAGGAGAGAGAGGATGCGGGCAACACTCGAAATTCTTCGGTTATCCGAGCTTTTTTGTTTTCTCGTTTCTGTTCCACATCTAAAAGGTTTGTTTTTTTCGGAATAGAACTGATATTTTATAAACATAAACTGAATTTTGATATCGAATTCCTGCATTTTTACATTAGAAATCACGGCGAAAACATCCAAAGAAACCCGGATGAAGATATTGAAGATGCCCAAGATCTTGAAGATAATCACAAGGAACTTGGAATGTCAAGTATCCGCATTTCAGAAATCCTCTCGAAGTCACAAATCTTTGGAAACTATGGCCTTCGAAAGTTTCAGCATTCGATAATACGGAAACTTATCATCAGAGCAAAAATAAAGATAGATAAGTGGTTGCTGAGCGCGACTCGTTCAATTGAACGAGTCGATAACCCTAAATGTATGTCAGTCGATAACCCTAAATGCATTCTTCAAGAACATGTACTGAAAATATTCATTTGAATCAAGTAACTAGCTTTAAACAAAAAAGCATTTCAAGGCAACCTTCAAATGGTATGAGCTGTCGGATGCAAATTCTTAGGATAAGATCACGTTCAGCGATGAAACGAAGATGGAACTGCATTCTAATAAGTGTGAATTTGTCAGAAGACCGACAGGAAAGCGAAATGACCCACGTTACGCAACGAAAATAGTGAGCTTCTCAGTGTATGAGCCTGGTGCTTTAGGGGTGCATACAAAGGATTTGTCTAAGAAAATTACTTTAAATTGACGATAGCTTGAATTGTGCCAAATACATCATGTTGATGAAGGGACATTTGATAACAGACTTGGATGAAGAATATATTTTTGTCATACCTGAACGTACTTATTCTATTATTAATAGACTCTCCCACACATAATAAGTAGTATTAGTAGTAGCTGTCGCTAGTTGAGCTCAGTGGTGTTGAGCAAGTCAGTCGATGTCGGACATTGAAGTATCAACCATCACAACTAGATTGCTGCTTCATTAACTCTTATTTCAAGTTCCTAACGTTTTGTACGTCGAACCTAATTTAGGACCGACTTATTGAAATACAAGCCTCCACTGTGAAAACTACTCTACAACAATTTTTTACATTGCGGAGCTTCATGTAACAGATTTTAACATTTTAATCCCTCGAATTAACGTCTTTTACCACCTTTCGGTAATATACTAGACGCTGTAATCAACAGCTCATTTCGCACGGTCTTCTTACGGATAAAAATATGACTTTCGTTTCTCTAGGTCTCTCGCTGATATGTTAACGGTTATTAGTGAATTTGTATATTTTTAAATGTGAACACCGAGGCTCGGACTGTGGCTTTAGATATCTCGAAAGCGTTTGGCAAGTTGAAAAGTTAGGGTGTCTCTGGCCGAATATCTGACTTAATCCAATCGTTCTTACCAAATCGTGTGATGAAGGTTATGTTGAAAGGACACGCTTCTTGATCATTTCACATTAATGCGGATGCACTCTATCCTTAGACCTACGTTGTTTCTTATCTTTATCAACGACCTTCTCCATGCCATCAATTCCCAACTAGGTATTTGTGTTTATAACTCAAATATTTACGCCTCTCTTAGTTGTAAGTCCGATAAAATAAAACTGGCAGCTGCCATCGAAAATGACCTCCGATCAATTGTTAACTGGGGCAAGAAATAACCTGCAATTTTAACATCACCATTTTTTTTTTCTTTCCATCATCATGACTGATGCTAATCTCCAATAGAGCAACTCATTGCGCCTTTTAGTCATACGGTTTCCACTGACATGAAGTGGAGTTAATATATTGAATCAATTTCTAGCTTAGCTGCTAAGAAAATTGCTTCACTCTATCGTGCCAGACAATTTTTCTTGTCAGAATACATCTTACACATTTATAAATCTACCATTCGTCCGTGCATTGAATATTGTTGCCATATTTGGTCAAGTGCTCCTGCTATATATCTCGAGATTCTTAACAAAATCCAAAGGAGAGGCTGTAATGTTTTCGGTCCTAACCCGTTGTCTCGACCTCAGTCAGTTTCTCACTGCCGTGATATGACTTACTTCTGCCTTTTCTATAAATATTTTGATGTCAATTGTTCTAGTGAGGTTTCCTCCTTGTTACAATGACGGCATAAATTTAAGCGTACTATTAGTCTGATAACTAGGTCTCGTCGTTTTACAGTTGAACTAACTAGGGTGTAACCGTAAATTCTATTCTAATAATTTATTTACTCGCACTTCTCGCCTGTGGAACTCCCTTTTGTTTCCTTGTTTCCCTACCACCTAAAATCTTCAAAATTTAAACGTAACATCCATCACACTTCTAGAAAATGTTTTGTATTGTCCTTTCTTCGCACTAAACTCTTCTCATTCTCATTCCGAGTAACCCTTTGTGTGTTAGTGTTTAAAAATGCACACACAACAGAGCCTGATTAATGAATGTGTCATTGTATTAGAAAACTGGCCTGATTATAGCTCTGACATAAATCATAGAACAAATGTTGCAGAACTAATGGGTAGAATTCATCAAAAGAATCCACGCGATCTTAATTGGTGTGATTCCAACCACAGAAAAATGGTATCTAGTACCTGTGAAGATGATGAAGAATTTGTATGTATCCCATACCTGGCGTATTCAACCAATTATTTATGTTACAAGAAACCACAAAAATATTAACAATGTGCATTAACTCATTGAAATCAACATTATATAATCAATTTTAATTACAGACATTTTTCTGTTTTAAAACTGCATCTAATTGTTTTATGTGAAGTGGCCGAAATTTTTAGAGGCCGTCTCGCATCTTCCATTCTACTTTAGAAGTCTTGCCAAAAAATTAATAATTAAGAATGAAAATGACTCCAACATGGCCAAAGTTTCATCCGTATACAGCACAATACAAACGTCACGTATTCGATGGTAATTATTACAAATTTACAATAGTTTAAAATTTCCAAGGACATTTACATGGTACTATATATTCCTCTTCTACTAAAGTATGGACAACTCTTACCCTCGACTGAGCAATAAACTTATCACAACAAAACACAGGTAACTTTTAAAACCCTAAAAAATGAGAAAAAGAAATCCAATCCCAAATATTTGCAAGCTGACCCGAAGCCAATGACGCTTCAATTATTTCGTGTTGTCCACCCGTAAAAATAGTTAACATCTTTTGTAATCTACACTTACTTACAAAGTTATTTTGTAAAATTCTCGGTGCGTCTGATTTTCCCCAATATGGTTTGATTTTTGATGCGAGTCGAGCCAAGAAGATCTCGACAGCCTCCTGTAAATATAATCGTTTTATTCGTTTGTATTAACTTACAGATTTTAAAATGACTAATCGAAAACATTCAATCTATACAGCGAGGCGATTCTGAGAGAATTAGAAGTACTACATGGGTTGTGCAGATTACACAATGTTGATAGCAGACACGAAAAGAAAACTCCAAAAATTCCTGCCGAAGATAGTGAAGGAAAACGAAAAGAAATAATTAAACATCAACTTCAAGAAGACAGAATGCATTGTTGTTAGCAGAAGGAAAAGCCCAAAATGCAAATTACAAATCAGAGATACCAAAATTAAACAAGTACAAAAATTTAAATATCTGAGAAGTGTTTTAACAGAGAACCGAATGTGCCAGACTGAAATTAGAAGTTAAACAGAGAAACAGAAGCACTTTATTAGAAACAAAGAAAAGAATACTAAACTGTTATGTGATATCTGTCCTCCTATATCGCAATTAATGCTGGATTATCTCCTCACAGATGAAGAAATGACTTAAAGCAACAGAAATGTGGTTCTCCAGAAGGATGCTAAGAATACCATAGACTGAACATGTGGGCAATGATGAATTTAAAAAAAAAAATGGAAACAAAAAGGTAAGAATAGACATGAGAATGTATAAAATTAAGAGTAATCTGTCGTAATAGCAGAAACAATGGAGAGTGCTTCCATGGCAAGCGAAAAAAGAAACTACAACCTATAAAAGCATAAAACCCATAATATTAAAATCTAAGGTTAAGTCAACACACACCAAAGTGTACAGAAACAAATTTGTAGAACCAAATGAAATCTTCATATGAATAATCACAGAGAAGCGAAGAAAACTAAAACATAGAATAGGCTGTGCCAGGGGTAGTTTCACTAAACACCAGCAATTATTGCAAAGTCAAAATATTAACCTAAAAACTCCAAATCGCTGGATCAAGACTTTCTTATGGATGTCATGCATGGTGCCAAACTAGTTCATAAATATCTAAACTGTCAGTTCTATACAACTGCTTTCTTTGATCATTGATTAGAATGGTTTTGAGTGTGTGAAACCTGTAGATTCGAGTAAGGATCATCCTTCAAATCTTGTGTGCTAGTGCCACAAAATCAGAAAGTAAACACTGTACCAAATAGCAGAAACCCCATCACTTGAGGACATTCAACAACGGCTGAAATGGATAGTACATGTAACTCGAACAGAAAATAATGATATAGTCAAGATTGTTGAAATATCACACAACTTCAAACAAAAAGATAGAAAGGAACTCCTCATCAATATTGTAAAGAGCGACAACAGCTACTGGACTTTCGGAACCTATTTTTCTGAAAAACTATTTTAAGAGAAAGATTTTATAAATTTCAACTGTCAGTGACACTGATTGCTCGCTCAATGAATGCCGAATGTTTCCTTATAAGGAAATGGCTAATATTAGCGATAGATGATTTTTGGATTGGTAACGTTACCGAAATAATAAATGACGCCAGTGAAACCCTAGTAAACTTCATTTGACCAGTTTTTATAGCGCAATCAAAACCTGACGCAAACGAATACGAACTCCATCGAGGCACATAATTATTTTAATGTATTAAGATTATAGAGCCATGAGGGAATCAACTGACCAATCAAACAATTGATTTTTCTCCATGGTTGACCCTTCCAAACGTCGAGCTTTCAAGAATGCGCTTGTTATCATATATTCAGACCTTCTGTCAACCATCGCCTCAGAGCCACACTGCCTTGAACTCGAGATAAATACGCATTTTCTGGAGTGTTGACTACGTTACTGAGTGGTGACAGTTTTTTTTGTGTGAAAGATGTTGACGAGCATTCAAGTTGATAAGTGTTTAATTTTAATTTTATTTTTGCTAAAAGCTGTTTGAACTTTTTCAGTTTTCTTTGCCTTTTTTATTTGTAGATATCTGTGCATTTTTGTTCCTTTCTTTTTTGTTTATTTCCTTTCGTATATTTTCGCCCTCCCCACAGTTTGGTTTTCATTTCGTTTTTATTTGTTTTTGAATTGCTTATTGTCCTTGGTTGTCCACGTTTTTCTTCCGTTTTTCTTTTGTTTGTGATTATTGGAGAAAAAAGAAAGAAAGAAAAGAAACATAAAAACATAAAAAGAGAACAATTTATTCTTTTGGTCTCGGCCGAAGACACAAATATAAACAGTTCACCGCCGGTGTCAACGGAAAAAAATGCATGGACCGATAATAGGTCGGTTAAAAAAGATGCCATCTATTATGTCATCCAAAAAGAAAAATTTGAGAATTCGTTTAAAGAGAACGAATTCCTTACGATAAATAAAGCTTTGGAGGCGGTAACACACGAACGATATCCTTGCTGACTTCCGATATCAAGACTTGGAAACTAATTGGCGTCAGCAGGGACGCAATGGAAGACGCGTTGAAAGCGTTGCTGGCGAGGAGGACATCCTAAGTGCTAGCCTTATGGGACATCCTCCTTCAGACTGAACAACAGGCAAAAGAGCTGACCGGAAGTATCCTGAACACTAAGGATTTACGTCTTCAAACCGAGTACATGGGAACCCGGAGGACTAGAGTGACCATTCATGGGGTGCCAGTGGATATTAGCCCAGATATAATGGGGGCATTTTTTACAAGATTCGGGGTGGTGAATGAAGTCAAAGTCCTCAGGAGCAAGACAGGAATTGCCAATGGGGATATGGAGATATATGGAGGAAGCACTTTAACGAAATCCCCAATATCCTGACCTGCCGAGAGGACAATGCTGGTGGCCGTGGAGGGCCGAAAACCGTGTTGTTGAGCGTGCAGAGCCTCGGGGCACATGGCTAAGGAGTGCCCCGGGAAACGTACACAATCTCCACCTCGGCCAGCAACGATAGCAGCAAAGACAATAGTAACAACATCAGCAGCAGTCGTAACACCAGAAACATCCAAGACCAATGAAGGGGAGTGGAAGGAAGTAAAAAGCCGGAAAAAATACCATCAGACCGTCCCCTTCAAAACAGGAAGTTGCTCAAAGAAAGCAGCAACTAACACAGCAGGAGCAGCCGGAGAAAAGCAAGCAGCCCCAAAAAGAGGTGCAACCGCAGAAGGAGGTACCGACTCAAAAGAAGGGATAGCAGAAGGAGGAAAAGCAGCAACAACAGAAAGAGAAGGAGAAGCAGCAAGAGGACACACCAATGGGAGTGGACAAAATGTCTCCACCTTGAGTAGCATCTCTGAAAAAGGGCCAGGGAAGAGAAAGAACCAACGCAAATGCACTCTGGCCGTAGTAAGGCGGAGAGGATCATGGAGAAAACCAGGTTACTCTCCGTTCTTACTTCGCCAAGGGAAACTGAAGAACCTATAGTAAGAATAAGGAGTCTCTCAGCTTCTCCTATCCGTGTTTCATCCCCCACCCCCTTCAATTCTTCCCTCAGTTTTACCTCCACACCCCTTCACACCCCCACTTCTTCCCCTCCCCACCCCTCAAGGAAGAAGAAAAATAAACTCTTTCCCGGCCCTGAGGAAATTTGTAAAGTAAACGGGGACGCGGTTAAGAAGAGTTTGTCCAAACCAAAAAGGGCCCTTCTAGGGCTTCTATTAAAAATGGACAGTGTTGATGGCAAGTCAGTAGAGGATCCCCCGGAATTTCTCACACGCTTCAGAAGTCATTACCCTGCTGAGGGATATCGGTGGATACTTGAAGTCACCTTTTTGAGGCCAAGGAGGCATACCTTAAAATAAGGGTGTTCGAATTGAACAATGTTAATTTGAAGAAATTAAGACATTTTTGTTTTGGAAGGGTCCCTGTGTTGCTCCACCCCTCCTTATATAGGGCAGTCAAACTAAACTATGGATGGTCGGATGACGATGGAGTTGGGCACAGGGAGCCTAGGACAATCCGTCGGGGTCCTGTCATCGGCAGATTTGCGCCCGGTATGTGAGTAGGTTTTTTGCTTTTACTTTTTTTATTTTTTGCAGGCCTAAACCATGTCTATCAAGATAGCGACTTTGAGTGTGAAGGGCTTGAGGGATCGGGGTAAGGCAGCACGCCTGCTCCGAGATCTTCTGTCCTTTGGTGTGGATGTCGCCGCGATCGAAGAGACCCACTTTGTTTGCAGTTCCAATGCGTGTGTGCTGTCTAACGACTTTGTCATCTATTCAACATATGGGTACCGGTGTGCCAGAGGAGTTTCTTTGCTGGTGAAGCGGACTCTTGATACGAAGGTGGACCTTGTGCATACCGATGCTGAGGGACGGTTGATCGTGGCCGATATTGCAGTGAAAAGTGGTTCTTTCCGAGTCGTTGCGGTTTATGCACCCAACGACCAGGAAGAGCCGGTCTCGTTTTTTCGACTGTTGGGGACCTTCCCAGTGGATTCAACGCGCTTGGAATGCTAGTGGGGGCGATTATCGGGAATAAGTGGTGGGATCGACTTAAGAGTAGGATTAGGTCTTAATTGATTTCACTGATTTCAGCAAACGGCTCGCCCTAGATAGAGGTGAAAAGGTGAAGCTAGTCTTTCCCGGGCGGTGGCTGGGGGGGGGTAGAGATAGCCTTAGCTAGGGAGGCCCTGGAGCGTTCGAATAGCCAGCGCTACATGGGCCAGGTAATTAGACATAGGTTAAGCAAGATGTCTTCCGAAGACGTGAACATGGGCGCAGAATTGCGCAAGGAAGTGGCCCGTCGAGGTGGCGATCGTTACATCCATGAAGTTAAAACTCCGAAGGGGCGTACTCTCCGGGCCACTGACGATATGTGCGAGGGGTTTCGGTGGCATATCGAAAGCCGATTTACCAAGAAGCATAGTCTTCGTGAGGACGAGTTTCGCAGCTATTAGCCTGACTTTCCCCGGCTTTCGCCGACTGAAGCGGCTAGCTGCGAGGGAGAGATCACGGAAGTCGAGGTCTACGCGGCATTGAAGAAGGTCAGCAGAGGTAAGCCGCCCTGACTGGGTGGTTTGCCCTATGAATTGTACTTGAGGCTGTCGCACATCTTGTCCCAATTTTGACTGAAGTGTTCAAAAACTGGTTCCGGCAGGGGTCCCTCCCCAACCAGTTTTCCAGGGGTGTGATCACGCTGTTGAAAAAGGGCAAGAGTGTTGGGGGGGAACCTAGATGATTACAGGCCCATAACTCTGCTAAACACAGAGTTAAAGATTTTGGCCAAGATCCTGCAGGAGCGTTTACAGTCAGTTGCCGAGTCTCTGTTGGGTCCTGAGCAGACCTGTTTTGTGAGGGGCCGAACAATTCAGAGCAACCTGCATCTGATCCGCACGATCATAGAGGGTGTAAAAGACGACGATGAGGCCGCGCTGATCAATTTGGATCAGTCCAAGGCATTTGATAGGGTTGACCATCGCTACTGTCCTGCGGGCCGCCGAATTCGCACACGACTTTTGCCGCTGGATTAGCCTCCTGTATTGCTCACCCAGTGCTGTGGCACAGGTGAACGGGAAGCTGTCGGACGCTTTTGCGCTGTCTAGGTCGGTCCGTCAGGGTTGTCCGCTGTCGCCCCTACTTTATGCTTTGGCGTTGGAGCCTCTCCTTCGCCGGCTGAGGGACAGGGCGTGCAGTCCGGCCCTACGCGGAATCGCCGTTCCTGGAGGGGCTCGAGCCAGGGTTTCTGCGTACGCCGATGACGTATCTGCTTTCGTGTCGTCCCGCAGCGACATTGAAGCCGTACTGAAGGCGCTTGATCGGTACGAAAAGGTGACAGGGGCCAAGATTAACCGCGACAAGTCGTCCGGCTTGCGGTTAGGTGCCTGGAAGGGGGTCGATCTTCCAGGGCCCTTCGGTTGGACGGACGGTCCTGTCCGCATTCTTGGAGTGTGGTTTGGACCCGACCTCCAGCTGGAGAAAAATTGGTCTGAAGTACGAGCAAAGGTCGACGCAGCCGGTCAGACTTGGCGTCGACGGAGGTTGTCCGTGAAGGGCAGGGCGGAGGTGTGTGCTACATACATTTTCCCTCTTGTCCTTTAACGATTGTCTGTACTTCCTCTCTGTGACGACCATAGGAAGACGCTCGGGCGCTCGCTATCCTCCATTTTATGGAGGGGACGCGGGAATCGGGTTGACAGACGAGTTTGTGCACAACGTCCGTGTCATGGGCGGGGGCTGGGAATGTCACACTTGGAGAGTTACAAACGTGCCTCGAGGTGGGATTTCCTACGCTGCGCATTGACAGGTGGAGATCCGATTATTGGGGGGGGTTGTTAGGGACGCCTTCCCTTTCCTTACCATCAGTCCCCCATCTCGCGGGTTGATCGCCGTCGTAAACCCCGGGTTCAATCGGTTTTCTTTCGCGAGTGTCGGTCGGCCTTGTTGGCTGTTCCTCGGTCCAGTGACCTTTCTCGGCCTAGGAAGGTCTTCTATCGTTTTCTAGTGGAGGGGGTCGCGAAGGATTCCCCTACGTGAGGATCTCGACATGTCGGATGATGAGTTTCGCTCTTTCTGGTCTTGGGCGCCAGCGGCGGATTATCTCAGTAACCCTGAGTTTTCGCTTACCTGGCGATTGGCTCGGAATCGGCTGCCTCTCAACGACAAGGCCTTCATATGGGGCTTGGCGGATTTGCCAGACTGTGAACGGTGTGGCCTTGGTTTTAGAAGAAACGGCTTCGCACGCCTTCTTCCATTGTCCCCGTGTCCGCCCCTTATGGGACCATGACGGCTCGTCTCGCTCCCCACGAAAAGCTTGTGCCCATGGATCGCGCATACGCGTGTGACAATGTGTCGCCCCCAGTATTCCGGGGTGAAACGGATGGTGTTTCTGACGCTGCTAGCCACGGCCCGAATGGTGATTTGGACGACGCGACAGGAGGAAGTCTTGCGGGGTAACCGTCTTTCTCATCAGGATCTGATCCGATTCTTTGAGCATCAGCTCAAGATGAAGATTAGAACTGATAGAAAACGCTTGCATTCGACAGTCTTCAGCGAAAGGTGGGTGACTGAGGCGAGCTTGGTTCGTTTGAACGGGGCTAGCCTTGATTTTCTCTTTTAGGTCAAGCCTACGTCACATCGGGGTGGTTTCCTGTGGAGCCCTCCCCTTGGTTAGGTTAGACAAGCTTTTGTGTACCTAGTTAATGTGAGAAAGTGTTGTTCTTGACCTGTCCCCGGCCACATCTTTGATTAGAGATTCCCAACCTCCCCAGTTTGTTTTTGCCCGCTTTTATCTCGACTGGGTCAGCTTTATATTTTCCCATGCCCGTAT
>CAHIKZ030002718.1:35000-217500 GCA_903632075.3 Acanthosepion pharaonis | reverse complement strand
GACGCAGAGTTGTTTGATTTTGGTTTAGTTAACAATCAACTACTATATTCTGCCTACCTTTTATATATGAAATATCACTGACATATTCACTTATAAAACAAACGTGACGATGTTGTCTGTCGGATTTCAGTGAAGTTTGACTTTTGAAAGCGTTTCAAACAGGTTTGTGGTCGGTTCGGTTAATAACAGCACATTCCTGTCTTCTGTCTCATGTTTAAAATGCAAGACTAACATGTAGACAGCTGGCAATTCCTTATCGAAGGTGCAATATTTTTGAATATTCTGAACATTTTTGGGAAAAGAAACCAATCAGAATAGGTTTATTGTCGATTATTTAGTGTAATACTTCACTTAGAGCATGATCAAACATGTCACAAGGTGATTGATATTAACCTTTGATTTTGCGGAGACGAGAGAAATTATATTTTACAAAGTCATCTTTATAGTTCCAAAATTTTTAATCGCTTTTTTTTCTTTTTAAGTGTTAGGTCTTTTGATTTTGTATCGACACGTAAGAATTCTGTGGGCGGAAATACCAGATGACTAAAACGTTGATCTATCATTCTATAGAAACTGACCAATCCATGGAATTAATGCAATGTCGTTTGGCGGAGGAAATTCATTTAACTCAGTATGTTTTATAGCGCTGGGTTTAGTACCATTCTGAGTAATACAGAATCCCAAGAATTCAAGTTTCGTGAGTACCGAACAAATATTTCGGATGAGAAATCTTTAAGATTGTACACACTTGGTATATTTAACATTTGACCAAAGTGCTTGGAATGAGTTTCACAGTCGCCTGAGATGACATCATATATATATATATATATATATATATATATATATATGAATGTAAAAAGTGCTTGGAATGATTTCTCCATCGTCCGATTGAAAAGGCAGATTTCTTCCCGTAGTAAATTGCCATTTCTTTCTGCGGTAGACCAGTTGCCATTCAAGACTGTAGAACCCCTCTGTCCTGCTATTTAACCATAGCTGCTGGGGGGGAGAAGATGATTCATACCTTTCCCAAGGGTATTAGCACGTAAGTGAATGTAATGGATTCGACTGGAATTCGAAATCGGCTGTCCGATTCCTCAAGCTGAGCCGCTATCCATTTCTCTACCGTGTCTCCTCAGAACAAACCAGAAGGTGTTTTTATGTCTGATTTCTATACATCGTCATGATGCACGACTTGATAGTAAGCTGGTTATAATTTTTTTTTTTTTTTTAAACATTTTCTTCCCATGCAGCTTAGAATTCATTTAACTGTAGTCAGCTGTGATTTTGTATATTCCATTTGTTTTCGGTATCATGTGTAAGGCCGAACTCCATTCCGACATTGAATATGATGTAATGGAATAACCTGTCACCCCCATGAGTGACTACACTATAGGTAGTAACTTCCTATAAGTAGCTGTAAGTCAACGGACTACAGAGTCTACCCGAAATCTTTTCGGCTAGACGGTCAAACTCTCTGCCTCTGAGCAGAGAGGAACCCGGACGAGGCTCCGCCGAAGATCAGAGTCTCGTTCGGGAGGTTGACCAACCCGATCTCATTTATATGGGTTCTAAGTGCATTTTTTTGGCCGAGCCTACGGTCTCGGGAAACCCACGTTAAACCCGGCCTTGTGCCACATGCAACTCTCGTGAGGGGGCGGTTAGATATTCTAGCCGAAATCTTTTTCGGTTATACAGTTGAACTCTCTGCCTCTGAGTAGAGAGTAACCCGGGCGAGGCTATGCCGAAGGGAAGAGACTCGTTCGGGGAGTTTGACCAACCTGATTCCGTTTATGTGGGTTCTACGGGGATTTTTGGCCTAGCCTACGGGCTCGGGACCTCCACATTAAATCCAGCCTTGTCCTACATATGACTGCGTGGAGGAATCTTTTCAGCTGTACTGTCGGACAGAGAGGAACCTGGAAGAGACTATACCGAATGGCAGAGTCTCGTCCGGTGAGGTAGGCAGACCCGGACCCGTTTATGCGGGGTCTATTGGGAGTTTTTGGCTGAGCCTACGGACTCGGGATTCCACATTAAATTTGACCTTGTGCCACATGAGATTGGATGGGCAGTTGCTAAATACAGTCTAGCAGGAATCTTTTCAGCTGTACTGTCGAATTCTCTGCCTTCGGACAGAGAGGAATCCGGACGAGTCTATGCCGAAGTGCAGTCTCGTCCAGGGAGGTAAACAGACCCGGACCGGTTCATGCGGAGTCTACTCGGAGTTTTTGTCCGAACCTAGACTTACGCGAGAACTACAGAACTTACAATAGCAGCACTCACTACTGGATTGACTTGCGACGACCTTGTGCATAACTATTACCTTTTATTCTTATTGTACTGGTTTTGTACTATAAACCTTTACTGATTTTATCCATCTTGTTTTTCAAGTATATATTCCTATTAGCACGGAATATATCAGAATAGAAGATTATTCTTGCTTTTTGTAGTTTTCTAAATTACTCATTGTCTAATTCAAAACTGATAGGTTTTCTGAAATATATACATATTTTTTAATGTACCTTAAGAAAAACGTCTAAAAAATTACGAAAGAAGTTTTTTTTTTTAAATCTTAAGTTTGTGATACAACTTTTTAAACACAACTCACCTTTATCTTCTGTCCTTTGTTAAAAACGTGAAAACTGTGTAATTAATAGTTTATTATACTTGACAAATCCACATTTCTGCTATTATCGTGATACTTGCTGGTCTAGTCGTGCAGTTTCTTGATTATTCCCATACAGCAGATCAGCTTACATGTTTCCAAGATGATATGTTTCTATATCATTTTGCGATCCTATTACTGGCTTCATGGAAGGCGGTAAATATCCTCATAAATTATATATAGATTTGTTTCCTTTTACACTATTTCACCAAATTCAATGTGAGTGGCGAGTGGTATAAGAAAATAATATATATAGGATTTGAATAATATTATCACTATCCAATGTGACTGGCTATATACATAAACTGTTTTAAAAGAATTTAAACTATTTACTCCTATCTTAGTCGCATGTTCAAAAGGTTTCACAAAGTAAGACTGGCAACTACTCTTAAATCCGTGGGAAATTGAAACAAGAAATAGCTTGTAAATTTTAACTCCTCCAAAATAAATCTGCTTTTATTTAATAGCTAGAGAAAACATTATTTTTCTCCCCTTCCACCATTCTCTCTTAAAATTTCTTTATGGCTGATGCTAACCTCCAAGAATGAAGTAATTTTTAAAAATCTTGATTTCCCTTTCCAGAGACATGAAGTGAAGCGATGTATTGAATCAATTTCTAGGTCTGCCAAAATAAATAATATATTCTGTCATGCCAGACAATTGTATTTTTTATAAATATATATATATCATTGATATAAAATATTCCTGATATAATTGGTTTGTGTTCAAGTTTTTTATATCGATTTAATTTAAAAAATTTAACAGGAATACAGTAATGATAACAATCCTGACAGGATATCTTGGATTAAATTTTTTTTTATAAATTTTATTAGATATTTTGTAAATATATTTTCATGGAAATAAATGTTCAGGTATATAGAATCATATGATTATAAATATATATATATTATATATAACATAGGTATATATATATGTAAATATATATTGTTATATATATATATAAATTTATGTATATATATATATACTATATTATATATGTTGTATATATATATATATATATATATATACATATGTAAATGGAATATGATATATAAATATTTATGAGTTATATATATAAAAAATATATGTATATATATATATAATATATAAGAAATATATTTATGGAAATATATATATGATATAATTATTAAAAACAAAATATATAGGCAAAAATGATTTGTTAATGTATATACCAAAACATGCAATATGTTTTATTATATTTTTATTTTTTATACGCATTATTTACATATACATTTGTTGGTGCTATTATTCCCCATGGGTGCATATAGACGGATATATTTAAATATTTGTAACCAAAATATGTATTTATGTAAATATATATGTAAATAATTTAAACCTGTAAATAAATTTAAATATGTTGTAACGGTATTTTGTATGAAAATATATATATCATCTATCAACTCAAATTCTCCAAAATATATAGCCAATATGTATAAATGCATGTATGTATTATTGTCAAATGGATACAATTGTATACAATTTATAAAGAATATGAGTATTGTATATATTTGTATGGCCATCATGTATATATATATATGTATGTTGAATGTTAAATATTTTTATGAATGTATATATATATAAAAATATGTATATATATTGTATATATTAATATATATATATATCACTATATCATGTATATATATGTATTATAATTATAATTATATGTTTATATATAAATATATTTCATATCTATATAAATGTTTATATATATATATGTATAAATATGAAATATATAATATGTTATATCTGTATGAGATATGTTTGTGTAAATATATAATAATATATGTATGTATATATATATATTTATATATATGTATTTATATATATGTATATATATATATATATATATATATGTATATATATATATATTGTATATATATGTCTATTTACATATATATAAACAATGTATATAAACATATATTGTAAATAGTTTATAAATACTGTATGGTCAAAATAATATATATATATATAAATATATATATGGATATTTTTCATAATGTATATTTTTATAAGTATAAAAATATATATTATATTTTATATGGATGTTCTATAGCATGTTACATGAAATATATATTTTAAAAGTTTTCCTTTTCTATCAAAATTTCTTTAAGACAGATTATATGTTGAAACTAATGCGTTTATTGAATTATAAATTCTTCTGAAAATTAATTTTATTACACGAATTAATTTGTCTTAATTGGAAATTTTTTTTTTTTATTTTGGAATAAATTTCAAATCAAATTTAAAATGCCAAAATCATACATTGTGAATATTTTTTAATATTAAATATAAGTTAATAAAATTATATAGTTATATTAAATTTAATATAATAAAAACTTATTAAAATTATCAATATATATATAGATATATATATATATATATAAGTATATATATATAATTAATATTTATAAATATATATATTTATATATATATAGAGGTGTTATAATATTTTATATTTATGTATATTATTATATATAAATCCCGTATTTCAATAAATATATATATATATATATATATTTGATATATATATTATGTATATAAATAGATATTTATATATAAATATATAATATATATAATATATATTTATAATACAATTATATATATAAATATATATAAAAATATAAATATATGTAATATGTTTAAATATATATATTTATTCTAAATATATATATATATATTATATATATACTAATATGAATATGCATGTATATATGTATATATATATATAATATTATATATATATTTTAATATATATATATATATATATATATATATATATATAAAATATATATCTTAATGTATATATATAAATATATGTTTATTTTGGATATATATATATATATATATATATATATATATATATATATATATATATATGATTATATATATATATATATATGTATATATGTATATATATATATATATATATATATATATATGTATATATATATATATATAAATGAATATATATATATATATATATATACATATATATATATATATATATATATATAAATTTTTAAAAAAATAAGCCAATGCTAATAATACAATGTCATATATATTTAAATTTTTTATATTTTTTTTTGTCCATTTATATCAATTTTATATATTATATAAATATTGTAAGGTATATAAAATATCATATCCATGTATATATATATCAAAATAGTATTTATATATCCTGGTTATATATTTTTTTACCATATGGACAAACGTACAGTATATATATATAAATATATGTAATATTTATATACATAGTTTGGTAAAATAATGTATAATGTATTAAATTAATTATATATATTTTATATATGTATATATATATATATAAAATATATCCTATAAAAAAATGTTTGAATTAAATATATATAAATATATATATATGTATATATATATATATATGTTTGTATATGTATATATATATATATTATATATATTTATTTATAATATATATATATTTATATATATATATATATGTATATATATATATATATATATATATATATATATATAAATATATATGTATATATATATATATATATATATATTATTATATTATATAAATAAATATATATATATATATATGTTATATATATATATATATATATATAATGTATATATATATATATATATATATATATATGTATATATATATATATATATATTTTTTTATTTATATTCATATATAAAATATATATTTTTATAAACATTATATATAACTGCATATATATAACCGTTATTATCTTGTATATATATATATCCGACCGTCACATGTTAACTTATAAA
The DNA here is from genome assembly GCA_903632075.3 of Acanthosepion pharaonis. NCBI lineage: Eukaryota > Metazoa > Mollusca > Cephalopoda > Sepiida > Sepiidae > Acanthosepion > Acanthosepion pharaonis. Next base: position 211,031 of record CAHIKZ030002718.1, on the reverse strand, counting down.
TATAATTACTTTTATGTATTATATATAAAATGCCATATACATATATATTATATTAATAAATATGGACAAGTCATGCTATTTTATTTATTAAAGATCATTTTTATATTAGTAACGTTGTTATTTTATAGATACAATTGTGGCAAATATATTCATTCATTTAAAATAAAATTAATTAATATTGTATATATTTATAAATGTATATATATATATATGTTTATATATTTATATATTTATATATATTTTTATGTATGGGATATATGTAATGTATATATATATATATATATATGGATGTCCATATGTATATATATATATATGAGATATATATATCTATATTTATAAACATATATTTTATATATATATATAAATATCGATATTGTACGCATATATATACATATATATATATATGTATATAAATTATATGTATAAAATATGAATATATTGTTCAATTCAAATATTATATAGATATATTATTAATAAATACTTATATATATATATTTTATATTATATGTAATGTATGTATATGTATATATATATATATATATTATGTATATATATATATATATATATATTGTATATATATATTATCGTCATTATGGAAATATATATATATATGTATGTATGATAATATATAAATGTCTATGTATATAGATATGTATTATATGAATATAATGTATATATTTATATAAATATCTATCTATATATATTTATGTAATGTTTGAACTATAAAATATATGTTTGTATATATATATGTATGTATATGTATATATTTATATATATATATATATATATATGTATATTTGTATATGCATATATATATTATATTTGGGTATGTATATATATGTATATATATATATATATATTTATATATATATATATATATATATAAATATATAAATATATATGTATAAATATATATATATGTATGTATTTATATATATATATTTATGTATATGTATTTCCTGAAACTATATGTAAATATTTGTATATCCATATGCATTGCATAATATTTCTGAATGTATTACATATTTAAATATAACATGATCTGAATTTATATATATGTAAATATTTATATATATATATATTATATATGTATCATATATATCCATTATTATGTATGTATATATATATATATTATTTTTATAAGGATATATTTTATATATTATATATATATATATATATATATGGATGATGTATTTTCATGTTTATATATATATGTATGTATTTATATATGTATGTATATTATATATATATGTATTTATATTCATATATATATATATATATATATATATATATATAGTATCAATATATTTTTAATTATGTCGTTCAAATGTATATATATATGTATTGAAATATAATATGTTAAATTTATATTCTTTCATAAATATATATGTATGAATATGTATATATAAGAATGTATATATATTGAAATATTGTATATATCCGCAATATATTCCTATACATATATGTATATTGTATATGTATTTGGTGTTTATATGTATATAGAGATCATTCAAATATAGCTATCTATTTTATCCTTGACATATATTTTATAATAAATGTATTTATATATATTAGCACAAAAACAATATATATGTATATAATATACTTATATATAAAATTGGCATTTCTGGTAATTTGACATATATATGTATATATATGAACTATTTTATATATAATTACTATTCATATTCCATTTATATATGTATATATATATGTATATATATATATATATATATATATATATGTATATGTATTCATATATATATATGTATATATACATATATATATATATAACCTGTATATATATATATGTATATAAAATATATGTATGTATTTATATATGTATTCCATTGTTATATTATCTATATATTATGATAAAATATATATATGTATATATGTATATATATATATGTATATATATATATGTACATATATATTTATATATATATAGCAATATATATATATTTATATATATAATATGTATATTATATATATTTATATATATATATATGTATAAATATGTATGTATATATATATGTATATGTATTTATATATGTATACATGTATGAATATTAATATATAAATATATGTATAATCATTACAGGTATATATATGAATGTATGAGGATATATGTAAATATATATATATATGTATGAATATGTATATATATATGTATATATGAGTATATATAATGTATATAAATATATATATGCTAATATATATGTATATATATATGTATATATATTTATGTATATATATGTATATACTATCTATATATATATTGAATATATATATATGTATGTATGTATGTATATATATATTTATATATATATATCTCTATATATATATGTATATACATATATATATATATATATATATATATATATATATATGTATCTATATAAATGAATATAACATATGCATAAATATGTATATATATACATATATATACTGCTGTATATATTATGTAATATACACTGTATATATCCTATTATTCATGTATATATATATGTATATATGTATAAAACACTATGTATATATATATGTATTGTTATTCTATGTTTTATGTACATAATACACATGTTTTATTTTTTCACAGATAAATATAATATGTAATATGTACCTATGTATATATGTCATAACATCACATATATGTATATATATATATTATATATATAAACATCTTTTAGTGTGTATATATGTATGTATATATATATATATATATATATATATATATATATATACATATATATATATATATATATATATATATATATATATATATATGTATATATATGTATATATGTATATATATATATATATGTATATATGTATATATATATGCACATATGTATATATTTATATGTATTTAAAACACATATATATATATATGCACATATATATATGTATATATGCATATATATGTATACATTTTATATATGGCATATGCATGTATATATGTATGTATGTATCATATGTAATATATATGTATGTTATATATAAATATATATATGCATATATATATGTATATATATATATATATGTATATATGTATATATATATATGTATCACCATATTTATGTATATATATATTTGTACATATATTTATGTGTATATACATATGGAATGGAAATATGTATATACATATATATATATATATGGACAAATGACAAAATAAATATATAACACCGGTGTATATATATATATATATATATATGCTTATATATGAATGTATAATATGTATATTTATTTACAAAATTCCCCTATTTATATATATATGTATATATATACAAGGTTGGAAATATGTATGCCTAAAACAAATATATACATGTATAATATTTTAGTTATTCTTTTATATGATATGCTATGCATATATATGATTAGTATGCTGAGATATATATATATATGTATATATATGATATATATTCTCATATGTCTGGTTTAATTGTTTTAAATGGGGTGCTGTATATATATACATTAAACATGCATAAAATGCATTATATAAATAAAAATATAAATAACAACTATATAATTTCATTTCATGGTAAACAGCTTTTTATTTCTGTTATCCTAATGACACAATCAGAATGTGTATATGTGTTTGCACATACCTGCATATATATAACATACATAACATATATATATATAACGCAAACTTAGGTGTAATATGCGTAACCGTTAAATACGTGCATTGAAAGTCATAAGAAAATACATATATACAAACATAGAATAAGACCTTCTTTTAAAATATATAGATATTGCATATGAATGTTCGCATTCAGTCAGAATTCATATTTTCTTTGAAGTTTCTAAAATATACTTACTGATAATTATATATAGTCAATGTTATATGTTTGATGTATCATTTTTTGTATTATACATACATGTATATATATATGTTATGGCATATATTCAGATAGTGTTGTATATATTTATATACATATTTGCATATATGTATATATATATAAAACATTTTCGTGTATATATATACAATAAAATATATAATATATAAACAATATTTCAAATATGCATATATGTAAATTGGTTTTCGATCCCTCATAATACATACAAACATATATAATATATATAATATATATTTATATATATATATATATATATAAAACATATATATATATATATGAATATACATGTATATGGTATATATGTATATTCCCATAAATATATACATGATATATATATATATATATATATATATATATATATGTATATATATATATACATATATGCATATATATATATACATATATGTATATATATATATTATATATATATATATATTAAATATATATATATATATTCATATATATATATAATATGGCATTTATATAATAGATAAAAATATAATGATATAGGTGAACTGAAAAATTAATTCACCGATTCTATTTTAAGTTGACATTCCATTTCGTTATATGCATATCTAGAGATCCGCTTCGAAACTACATGTTGGCTTCTTATTCATCCATGATCAATGATATTATTACCTATTTGGGAACACATTTGATTCGCGTGCTTGATTATATATGTTCGTATTTTCATCTAAACGGTTTCTGATTGGTTGATCACAGTATGACTTCGTAGCTTATCCATTCTGAAAATACATCTATTTTTTTTTTTTTTTTTTTAGAAATTGTGAAATGTTTGACCGTATTATTATTCTTTGTTATCTCTACAATCACTTCATGGTCAGAAGTACGGGATTATATAATAATTCTTTATTTTTGTTTATTTATGAGCGGAACAGTTTCTGATTGGTTGATGGAAATATCTCTTCATGACCTAACAAATATACCATTTTTTTTAGAATTCGTAAAATGTTTGATCTCATTATTATTCTTTTTTCTGTCCCAACAAACATTTCCTGATCAGGAGCACGAGGTTATATAAAAATTGATCATTTTTGTTTATTAATCTGATTGGTTGATAGATAGATATATGACTTTATGGCCTAAAGATTCTGAATAAACAACTATTTTTTAGAGATAGTGAAATGTTGGTTTCATTACTTTAATTAATTTATTTATTTTTCTATCACTAGACCCACTTTTCGGCTTGGGGAACGGTATTCTAATAAAATTTATACTAAAAATATGTATTTTTTCTCTTTTTTTTATTTGTTGTTCTTACAGAATTAAATTTCCCTGTCGTATTTTTTCATTAATTCCTTTGGAATATCCCGCAGAGTTGTTTGATTTTGGTTTAGTTAACAATAAACTGCTATATTCTGCCTACCTTTTATACATGAAATATCACTGACATATTCACTTATAAAACGAACGTGACGATGTTATCTGTCGGATTTCATTGAAGTTTGACTTTTGAAAGCATTTCAAACAGGCTTGTGGTCGGTTCGGTTAAAAACAGCACATTCCTGTCTTCTGTCTCGTCTTTAAACTGAGGCTAAGTCAATTTTTGAAATGATTGTCTTTCCATGAATCTTAAAAGATAAAGAATGTATATTCTACACTTGGAACCCATCTAATTTTGTTATTGAATTCAGCTGCCTGTAGATACCTACAAGTATGTATGTTTCATTGGGTTTCAGTATCATGTGTAAGACCAAACTTCATTTTGATTTTGAAAGGAAGATTATGCTTGCGTTTTTCCTGAATTACTCCTTCGCTAATTACTGGCTTCATAATTGTTGTATTTTATAAAATGGGGAATACTTGCTCCCTGTCTGGATCGAATGAAAAATAAAATTGGTTTTAAGGTTGTGATGAGGTGAAATTTTCCGTAATTCTCCGTACCGTTTCAGCAGCGTCATTCTAATCTACTTTGCAATTCATAATCTTAGGTGCTGATTCTATTAGTTGCTGTATCAAACAGTCTGTTCAGTTTAATACAGCTTATCCTAAGCATTCAATCTATTGATCATTAGCGGGCAAAATGGGGACATTTGTCGGGTAGATAACTACGCCATCTAAATGTTTCTTTTCTATAATCGATAACCTTTTCTTTTCTACCCCATAACCGAGCGGAAGTGACGGATAAGTGGGGACTGCTATAACCTACCGGATTAGTTTTCCAACGTCTCAGGTGTAGGTGAAGGAGGTCCGGGAATTAGGTGGTATTTTAACCATTATTTTTTTTTTTTTTTTGTCCGGCAACTTTCAAATTGCTTGCAGAATTTTGATATATGTTTCTTGTTGAAATGGCGAACGCTGTGTGGGCAGTAGTTTATTCTCCGTGACAAGTCCGTATTTCTGCTATTATGTTGCAGACTCTGACATTTGCTGAACTATTGCAGCTTCTTTGTTATTCAAATACAGCAGAAGATCATCTGACATTTTTCCATGGTGATTTCTTTCTGTATCGGTTTTGGATCCTATTACTGACTTGATGGAAGGCGGTAAAGCCTGAATAAATTTGTGCCGAACAATATCTCCACCAAATCTAATATGACTGGCTAGTGATGTAAGCTTGCTTAGGTATAATCAAAGACATCTTGTCATTTCTCTTTTGAGTTTATTACGGCTTCTTTTGGTTTTGCACGTTGGAGTAATGGATAGTGGCTCGGATTGAGGAATCGGAGAGCCGTGTTCGAAGTCCAGTCGAATCGATTACATTCACTTACGTGCTAATACACTTGGGAAAGGTATTAATCCTTTTCTTCTCCCGCACCTCAGCTATGGGTAAGCAGCAGAATAGACCAGGTCTTGAATGGCAACTGGTCTAGCGCAGAAAGAAATGGCAACCTACTGCGGGAAAAAAGTATGTCTCGTCAGTCATGTATCGAAAGATACATGATCGTCTAAGCGTGTATCACGTATAGCACATAACTGGGTTGTTTGATAGCAATTTTCCGACTCGGTTAAATTTTTGACGGGTCAGCTCTATGTTTGTAATGTTGAACGGAGCTTCCATGATGAAAAACGACGGCAGAATGTTGGATTTGAGGAATTCAGATTGCTTGATGGATGCAGCTTGCATTGAACGGTGTTCACCGGCTGATATCTGTTCTGTTTCACTGTCGGTCATATTGTAATTATTTTTGTATGTGTCAAGTACGTCAGATATTACCAGTTATGGTGTGTGGTGGCGGTTAGCTTATGACAACATCCAGTCCCACCATAGATCTAAGTGGTCTTATGTAAGGATGGAAACAAAATGCACAGAGAGTTAATATATGCAAGATAATTTTTTTATATAACATAATATATATATATATATATATATATATATATGTACAAAATGATGAGTTAGTGGTTCAAGAGTTCAAATATAAATGCCCTTGTGCACACGAAAGAGAAATAGTCTGAGAAAATGTATATACATATATATATATGTATGTATATATTTAGAATAGTATTCGCCTGCTTAAAATGGGTGAAAGAAGCATGTAGGTTTAGTGTCAGCGCGGGAACGTCTTAGTCTCCAGCGGTAGAAGGAAATAATTCTTGTATGAGTTTGAGAATCTCTCTCTGTTGTACGTGAGTGTTGTTTGATTCGATTTGATGGGTTTTCCGGTATATCAACCCTGCGGATCATTTAATGCCAAATCCCGTTTATTCATATATATTACATATGCATGATTTTTGCATGAATAGTTTATAAGTACATTGTTTTTCCTCTTTGATTGGCAAGCAGTACATATTTTTCAACATACCATCGTCAAGTTTCTACATCCTTTGATATAGTCACCACCTCCTTCAGAAATCCAAAAATATTATTTGGATCAACCAGTTCAAATAGGTCTTCCAGATATATTTGAGACGAATTTCATAAAAATCAGTACACTTCAACCGTAAGCGGTTCATCGCATCCTACACAGAATGAAGGCTACTCTTCTTTAAGCAATTGCGAGTGCATTATATATTTGTGGCCAATGTAGAGTCGGGCAAGAGTTACTTCCCCCTTTCTCACATTTTTATGTAATTCTGTTAGGTCTTGATCAGTGGTTGAATTTTTTTTAATTTCTTGTTTAAACAGCCAACCCAGAGAACTTGACATTTATTTATTATAGATTTATTAATTACTGCTTTCAAATCAGTGTATGGAATTGTTTTCTTTTAGCAGCTTTATCTACTTTTTCATCTCCCCGAATGCCAACATGGCACTGTATCCAACAGAAGACGGTCATTTTGGCGTTACAGATTTTACTCATTCTGTTGCTAAGTTGAACAGCTAGAGGATTTTTCATATTTTTATTTTTCTAGCGTCTCAAGTGCGGACTTTGAATCTGTACACGTCATAAATTTGTTTGATCTGCTGCTTTTGATAATGTCCAATGCCATATCAATAACGGTTAACGCGGCAGTAAAATCTGATGCAGTCATTGACAGTCTCTTTGTTTATTCTTTGCTGCCATCGATGGCAGCACTTCCCACTGCGACTTCATCCTTAGATCTATTTGCATGTATACAGATTATTGATTGGTGCATGTGACTAGAGTTCATTTTTATTTCTCCAGTGAGCTCTCCGATACGGAGACTGAAGGGTCTTGTACTGTGAGTCTCTGGCCTTGATGATGAATACTTTCTATTTTCTTAAGGCATGAAGGTCTTGCGGCACCATAGATGAAACAGTCATAGTCAAGTTTCGATCTAACAATTGTTCTATAAATTTTTAGGAGTGATTTCTTATCAGCTCCCCAATCAATTTGGGCTATAACTATAAATTGATTGCCTTGTTACATTTTAGTCTTAGTTAATTATATGGGGGACAAAAGACAGTTTTTATCAAATATAATACCCCAAAACTTATATTCATTTGTTATAGGTATTTCCTTCCCATTGTGGGCTATTGTGTCTTTCGTGGAGGTTGCAGAAATGCGCAGAATTTGTTTTCGTTTGAGAAAATCGAAAACCATTTTCTTCAGTCCATTTACTGGTATCAGTCTATATTTCTGAGATGAGGTATTATGTACACTATTTACATTACTCGGAGTATTGTCCTTGTCTTTGTCACCATATTTATTACAACGTTTCGGCCGTTGTACGCTCCGGCCTTCTTCAAGTGGCTGGAATGTCGAACTGAACCCTTTATTTCGCTCACTGGGGTAGACTCTTATCAGTTACCTCCTGTTAATTCTCTTCTCCAAGTTCTCAACCAGGTATTGAACTCACACTCTTTGGGTCCAGTCCCTGGATCTAACTAACGCCTTTATCCACTGTGCCATTCAAACGCAGTTGTAATTTGCGCCCTATGAGGTGCATATGTTTTGATTGGCAACAGTAAAAAATCCCCTGCATACAGTGAACAACCAACTCCAGAATTGAAGCTTTTAATTTTTTATTAATTTGAATATTGAAAAGGGTCACTGACAAAATGCTTCCTTAAGGCACACCGCTTTCTAGCGCTTTTACATTAGAGAGAGCATTTCCCACCCTTTACTCTGGAATTCCGACTTTGGATGAAGAGTGTCATTACGCCTTTTAACCCGAGGTCTCGAAGATCTCTCATGATTACATACTTCCATGTGCTGTCGTATGCCTTTTCCAAGTCGAAAAAGATTGCAACTAGAGCTCTTTTTTAATGAATGCCTCCATTGTGAAGGTCTCCAACCTGATCAAATGGTCACTTGTGTTTCTTTTCTTCCTGAACTTGATTGTAATTCTGATATTAAATTTTTTGATTCCAGCTGACACGTTAACCTCTCACTGATCATCTTTTCTAACACTTTATAAATACAACTTGTTAGAGCTATTAATCTATAATTTGATGGATTAGCCTTTATTTCATCATTGGAACCTTTACTAGATTTGGGTATGGCTGTAACCGTTGCTTGTTTCCAAAGATTTGGAACTTTCCCATGAACAAAATTTTTTTATAGATGTATAGTAAGATGTTCTAACGATACTTGGGGTAGTTGTTTTAGAAATTTATAAGGAACATCATCAGGACCGGCCGCCGTATTGTGTGTTTTAGTAAATGATTTAAGTTCTGCCTTTGTAAAGAGTTGGTTATAACTTTTCTACATTTTTAGGTTTGAAATTGAGTTGTTTTTTTTTTTACAGTTTTTCTGATTTTTAAAAAAAAATTCAGTTTGATTTTTCAAGGCAGAATTCTGCGAGAAATTGTCTGCTAAGAAGTCTGCTATATCATTCCTGTTTATGATCTTTGGATTGTCTTTGGTAAGATGTTTTAATGGAGTGCTATTATTCTTGACAGCTATCTTTTACATCATGTCCTATATGTTTTTTTGACTTGGTGCTTGAGTTTATTTTTGATATAGAGTTCTTCCATCTCGTTCATTTAGCTTCCTTAATAATTCGTTGAACCTTTTTTTAGGATTTAAATTAAATTTTCTCAGACATGTTCGGCTAACTTTTAGGCATTTCTTGTCAAAGCAAGGGTAGACGATTTTGGTATATTCGCTTCAGCTATAGTTGTGAGTGTTTCACTGAAGTATGTCAGGTGATCTTCGTTATAATTATTTGCTTCTGATATTCCGATTCACATTGTCTTTGAAATTGCACCCAGTTAGCTTTTCCTAGTTTCCACCTTGGTATTTTCTCATCAAGTTGAGGACCTGTACTCGACATGATGATTGAAAAATGATCACTTCCACAGGTGTTGTCATGCACTTTCCACGAGTAATCCATGTATATGGTTGAATCACATAGGGTCAAATCTATTGCCGAATATGACTCATTTGCTGGCACCCATTTGCTAGCACCCATGCTATCAAAAGGAGTTGGGTGCTTGATACAAGTGTATATTGGGTAATTCAGTCAGGTTCAAATATGTACATGCTAGGGCTTGTCGATTCAGGCCGATTGATCGTATCGGGTCTCTCCGACCTCCCGTCTAGCCTAAGTAAGGGCCAAAGTGGTGTGTTGGGAATCCGGAGTAACTAACCCTGATTCCTGAAGTCCTCAACAACCAGGATCCCGTCCCCGGACATCACGGGTCGCCAGCCACGGCCAACAGGAGTCCTCATTGGGGGGGGGTCTTAGTCTTACCCCTCTAGAGAGGTGCAGTGGGCGTGTTCTACAGCCCCAGCCGACAGGGCGCATGTGTTGTATTTAAACTATAGGTATTTTATGATGACCTCAGCATGGGAGAATTATACGATTAGTGACCTTATAACGTGCTTGAGAACAGATCCTGTTTTTGAATCGATCGCTAGAATATAGTGGATGCATCCATATGGGAAAGTTTTCTGATTGGTTGGTTGAAATATGGCTTCAAAGCCTGGTGATTCTGAATATGTATCTATTTTTAACGAAGAATATGTGTTTGATCACAGATTTATTATTTATATATAGTTATTTTCTATCAGTAACAACAATTTCCACCATCAACTTATTTTGGTGAGGCAGGTGTTTTATGTATAATTTTATATGGTAAAAATGTTATTTTTATTCGACAAACATGGATTCTGTACATACATCTTAGAGTTGGTAAAATTTTAATTTCATTATTATTGTTTATGAATTTTTATTTATTTATTTTTTCTATCACTACAACCACATACCAAGACAAACAAAATATTTACTAATCCTAGCTTAGTGTGGGACAATGCTATGATGATACAAATTACTACTTAGTGGTAAGTATCAATAAACCACCTAGCTAACTATTGCCGCACAACAGCCCAAAATATATATTTATCTTAGATTAATTTGGAACAAGGGTAGAAATATCGAAACTAGGCTGGATCTATTCTACCCCTATAACAAACTAAATAAATATTACCGCACACCAAACCTAGCAAAATATTTACTTAGCTACTGTTAAATCTGCTGAAATTAAAGTAGAACATGGATTACACTTTGAACAACTCTCGTGCCACAGTTGAGAAGACAGAAAAATGCATAGAATATGTCGAAAATAGAATATATTTAGCAGTATATTTACGTTCCTTATATATCTGAGGTCATTTTCGTATGCTCCTACTTATAAATCTGCTGTAACGATTGTGTGATTTTTTAAATGAGCTCACATCTACAATGGACAAACTTCATTTATCAACGTTTAATGCACATAATATAAAAGTGAAACAGGAAAAAGACATTCTTCAATGTGATTCAATACCGAAGCTGTTTAGATATTAATTTACTCGTTCCATATGAAGAAACAATGACAAGGACGTTGCTAAAATACATCGATATTCGCATTTACGAGAGAAGAACGTCGGATCTAACGACGTTCTCTCCTGCAAAGAGGGACGCAGATTCGAATCCTCTCGAGAGGGCGCCTCTTTTTCTTTAAGAAATTTCTCGAATATTTACGCCGTTAGACGAAAATAAATATATTTTAATAAATGAACTCAAACATGCGTATCCACTAAAAATAACATTTAAAGTGATAAAAATATGTCGGATTAATAAACAAAAAAAATCATTACATCTATAGAAAGGTTATATAAATACTAGAACAATGGAAGAGAAAGGCTAAGACTATGCTAGAGAAAAATAATATATTACAAACATGCAAGAGAACAGCTATATAAACACATTAAACTTTCCCGACAGAAGCTTTATAAACACTAGATCTACGCAATGAAAAGCTATATAAATGAAAGATCCAGGCAGTAGAAAACTATATAAATAAGAGAAAATTTGCTATAAGATTAGTAGAAATCATACCAAAGAAAAGTTATGTAAATACGATAAATACGAAAAAAAAAAAAAAACAATAAAATTATTAGCTAAAATTATGCCAGCTAAAAGCTTTATAAATGCAATAACCATGCCAGAGAAAGCTATATAAATACTAAAATGATAGGAGAAAAGTTATTTAAATGGAAACATACCAGACAAAATCAATACAACTACTAGAACCATGTTAAGAAAATGTCGGAGAAAAACTATTTAAATAAAAGATCCATGCCTGCAAAAAAGCTACGTAAATAATAGGATAATACCAGAGAAAAGCTATATAAATCAAACCGGGAAAAATTATATAAATATTAGGACCATGCTAATGAAAAGCTACATAATAGAAACTTTCCAGAGAGAAGCTATATAAATACTAATAGCATATCAATGATTAGATATATAAATACAACAGCCATATCAGGGAAAATGTACAAAAATAATAGAGGAAACTATAAAAATACTTAAACCATGCTGGAAAAAGCTATATAAATACTATAACCATGATAGCGAAAAAGCTATATAACCAATATAAACCTAGAGAGAAGCTATATAATTCCTAGTTTCAAGTCAGTGAATTGGCATATAATTGCAAGATCTATGCCAGGGATACTAGATTATGTTAATGAAAAAGCTTTCATCGGGCGTGGTTTTAGAATTTATATGCTATGTAAATGCTAGAACCATGAGAGGGAAAAATCTATAAAAATCCAAGAACCATAACTAAAAGAATCTATATAAATCCTAAAACCGTGTCTGAGAAAAGCTATATAAATACTAGAACTGTATCAGGAAAAAATCTATATATACATGATCCATGCAAGTGAAAATCTGTATAAATATCAGGGCCATGCCAGTGTAAAGTTAGATACACGCTAGAACTACGTCGAAACATTCTTGCAACTATGCAGTTATATTGTAGTTTAGTTGTAGTTTATTATAGTAATGTTAATGTAATGTTGCAATAAACTATTTTCTTGACTCCAAACTGACTTCTTATCTCCAACACTATCGCAACGTCATGGGAACGTGGCGAAGTGCTGTAACCTAAAAATGTCAAATAACATCAGAATCATTTTTTCTTCGCTTAACTATATCTATAGAAGGTACACAAAATTTTTTCGCATATTTTTTAATTGAGGATCACCAATTTAAAAGATGAATGCACGTTCTAATCTCTTCCTGGAATCTACTATCCATTTTCTGTTAATGTAACGTTAAAAGTCAACATATTTGTAACGTTACAAATGAGGTTGAAAGTGGACAAAAGTTTGTGCAACCACTTTGTAACGTTGTAGCCAAGCCACTTTGTTAGATCTGAGGAGAGGAATTGCCAGTGAATTTAGCTATTCCAGCAGACCTCAGTAAAATTGAACTGTAGTAAATGCCGGAAAATATAAAAAACTTACGAGATTAGCATCAAAGATGAAGAAGAGGCTCGAGGTGATGGAGATGTGGTTCTACAGAAGGATGCTAAGGATATCATGGACTGAATGTGTGAGCAACGATGAGGATGCAAACAAGGGGGAGGCTTATACTTATTATCAGGAAGAGGCAGCTGAAGTTTCTGGGACACATAATGAAGAAGGATGGCCTGGAGAATCTGATACTCACGTGTCGAATAGAGGGAAAGAGAGACAAAGGAAAACAACACATGGCATACCTAGCGACCTTAAGCAAGTGGATGACAGAACGTGGTCTGGTGGAGGAAACAGAAGAAAGGAACTTGTTAAGAGATGCAAGGGATAGAGGGAGGTGGAGAGCCATGATAGCCTACGTCCTGAAAGGACATGACACATTAAAATAAAAGAAATTAAATAAAGTATACTTTTTTAAAATTCCATGATGTTTTGCCACTTAAATTTAAAGTTTACTCAATCTTTTAGTTTTACCTCAATGCATAGTACTGTCTGTGTGTGTAAAAATAAGAAAATGATCCCCAAACACATCAGTAGAAATTCGAAAAGGAAAACAAAATAAAATACAAAAAAAGTAAAAAATATTATAAAAAAATATTGAAAAAAATATGGTTCTTGTCAACGATGATAAGCAATTTATCATAGCATCGCACTCCAAATAATCCTCATAGAAAATAAATGAAAAATGACCCACCAAAGGGTCGTGTGGCCCTTGCAGACATACTGTTGATGGACGTTGGTTGGAGTTGAAGAAACTAACTTGAACGTTTGTTTAGATAAATAACCCAAGATTTATTTTTATATACAAGTTATAAAAATGTTTCTGGTAAGTGGAATACTGTAGCGGGTTGAATGTGCGGTGTACTAGGGGTGATTTAAAAGTGTTAAAAAGGAGTATGCTTAACTCTGACTGCTTGGTAAGTTATCGATTTGTGCTTGTGTTGATAAGGTCTGTTCATTTACCGTGTTTATAGGAGGTCATTTACAAAGCCTAATGGTCGAATGGACAGACAGGCAGTCAGCCGTGCGTGAAGTCTCTCTCAACTTTCTTTTGGCGTGCCCTGATAGCATATATAAGGTGAATGCGCGGACGTAGTTGAAGTTATCTGGTGGCAAAAGAGATTCGCCTCAATAATTGCTAGCAGTCTGATATTTTTGCGTTCCTTTTAAAATTTGTTTTGAGTAGAGTGCGGGGTGTGTCTGACTTAGCTAAACGAGAAATGGTGTGTAGTTAGAGATATGTTTTCTAATAATTGTGTAAATTTGGCTTTAATTTGTTATCTCTAGTTACCTGTAAATTGTGTTTTCCCGCTACAACACCACCACGAACTTCGTTGGATCGTGTCGGAGCCAATGTGTTAATGGAAACAATCAAGATAACATTACTAAAATCAGCAACACTATCTGAGAGAATAAAAGAATACAACAGTCTTACTTGTGATGTGTGTTCCAGTGAAAGCCACTGGATATTGCAACTGTCATGATAACTCATTTTATCAAAATAACAATAATAATAATGTTAATAGTAACATTAGCTGTTTCCCTACAAGGAAATATTTGACATTCTGTTGAAACTTGACTAATGCATGGAATAATAATGCAACACAAAATATACTTACAACAAAATGTATTGAAACAAGAAAGTGTACACAATATTTACATATAGTCTTTTGTATATTCCTGGTAAGACCGTTCCTGGAGAATGTGTTGACTGAGTCGCAGTCGGGCAGAGTCTCTGGTTGAATCTCTTGATTCCTCACTCTCTTCCCGGTACCAACCATATTTATATGGTCGGTACTCCACTATGCAAATTAGGTGGATCCTACCACAACACATTCATTGACCGAGCAGCCAGTACTGCTTTCGGTTGAAATTCATATAATCTTTCCCTTAAAACAAATTTTCAGGAAAATAGTTTTTTTTTTATTTTTTCAAGTTCATTAGCTGTCATCGCTCTTCTCAGTTCGACATCTCGAATATTCAGGCCGGTAGACGAAAATAAATATATATACTAACCATTTATTTGAAGTAGTATGCAAAGTCATTATCTTGTTTATGTCATTATTTTTTCTTCGGGTTACATATGCTTCGGGTTATATATGTTCAATATTTTAGTTGTTTCCGTTGTTGATAGTCCTCAAGTGATGTGGTTTATACTATTTGGTACACTTCTTTCTTTGTGAATCTGTAGCGCCAGTCCATAATGTTCAAAAAATGACGATCTTTGCCAAGATCTTCAGGTTTCAATTGCTCAAAACCTTTTTAAACAATTGATCTTAGAAAGCGTTTGTACACAGCTGCTAGTTTAGATACTTCTCAACAGTTTTAGCGCCATGTATGACATCCATATGAATATCTCGATCTGACGAGGCTATTTAAGAACATGGCTCGAGTTTTAGACATAAACAATGAAACATCCGGAAATGTTGCAAAAACATCTAAGAGATTTTTTGATGCTATATTCCATCAGGATTTAGACGGTCATAACTCTTCACGGATACCTTTTCGTTATTATCTGTGAATTGCCATGACTTTTTGGGAAAGATAAGGCAGTAGTTTCCTGTTGTCTGCTCTGTTATGCTATAGACACTCGCATAAAAGAAAAAGGGGTGGTTTTATCTCGTTCTAAACTGTTTCCGTTTGATGGACTAGCAGATAGTGCCTCTTGAAGTTTAGTCTTCTAAGCAACCTCCAATTTAACCGAGTGAGGCGGTAAAGGAATCTTTGAAGATAAAGTGGCAACAAAGTAGGAAATAGGTTATATCTGGGTGCTAGTATATATTAACAGTCATGCTTGGGGTTGGGGAGAGTGCTAGTCTGCCCTTGGAGACAGGCGGACGTATCCAGGTTGCGGTTCCGAAGCCTCCATTTTCGTACTGTCATCCACCATGTTGGGATGTACTCATGATGATGGGTAAAGAGTGGGTAGGGATAAAAATTGACAAGGAAGAACTCGTCCCCAGTGTCACCTACCTACCAATCCGGACGAGCAGACGAAGCCCTGAATAAATATCTATAAATAATATGGTAAATAGGGCTCGCGTTATTATTTCTCGATGTGGTTTGTTTTCTTTCATCGTGTTATGTTATGCGCATGCAGTGGGCCCTTTCCCAGTTTTCGGTGCACACCGACGAGATCACGAATGGAAATGCAACGTGGGTGGGGATGATCATTGGACGGTCGGTGGAAATCTTGGGCGGTGGTCGCGTTTTATGTTTATATCTCTACTGTTTTGAATTCAAAGTTCTCATTCTTCTCAAGAGGCTTCCACACAAAGCTCGATTGCCCACTCTACTTTGATATTCAACCCGTACCTAGACAAGAGAAGAAAAGACCTATCATGACCGTCCCAAAGAACCGAAAAAAATATTGTGGGATATAACGACGACATTGAAACAGTGCCCAAGTGCCATCCCTAGGTTAAGCGCATCAAACCTGATCATTACTTAAATGGATGACCGCTTAGGAATATCAGGTGCTGTACGCTTGGATGTGCAGGTGGTGTAATGGATAATGGCTCGGAATTGTTAATCGGAGAGCCGAGTTCCGATTCCCGTTAGGTTCGTTATATTCACTTACGCGCAAATACAGTTTTGAAAAGTTATGCATCCATCTGTTCGCCACCCCCAGCTATGGGTTAATTAGTAATACTTGCATCACTAAATCATTATTATCGGAAAGATTTTTTGTTATTCGATTTCCTGTGAAAGCCACTGGATACTTCAATTGTTTTGAAAACTGAAAATGTCAAAATAAAAACACTCATAAAGATAAATGGAATTGTCGCAAAGACATCTTCGAAGCGTGTGAGAGATATTTTTTTAAATTGCCATATCCATTCTGGACATAAACGATCATGACTGTTTCCTTTAGTTAATAATTATGAAGTTTCATGACTTTTTTGGAAGAATAATGGAGTAGCTACCCGTTGTTTTCTCCACGGTTTTATAATTCCTAGACTGGTTATTACGGTTTTACACTACTATATAATAAATGGTAGTTTATTAAGCGTAGATCAAAAAACAAACAAACAAACAAAAACAGAGTGCTGGGTTGCTATGTGATATCCATCTTCTTTTACGGCAGCGAATACTGTATAATCTCCTGACGGATGAGAAGGAAGCGGGAAGTAACAGAAATGTGATTCTACTGAATGATGCCGAGAATTCCATGGACATAACGAGTAAGGAACGAAGAGGTCATAAAGAAAATGGCAACAAGAAGAACACTTATGTTCCGAATCAGGAAGAGACAGTGTAAATCCCCTAAACATATGAGAAAGGAGGGCTTGGAAAACTTAACCCTCACAAGGACAAGAGAGAAAGTGGAAGGCAGCGACCCCCCCCTACTTGAGCTTGTATGAATGAATGGCGTAATGGACGCGAGAGTCTTAGCAAAAGGAGAAAATCTGCTAAGGGCTACAAGGGATAGGAAGTTGTGGAGAACTATGATCATCTGTCTCCTGGAGAGATGCGGCGCATAAAAGAAGGACAACAATGTAACAAACGAAGCAAGGACGATTACATTTTCCACAGCGATTATGGTTACTAACAACATATCGTACTGAAAAAAAAATCGATTCTGACCAATACAATTTCTGTTTGAAATACACCACAGAGTATTTTGCTTACTGGAAATAGTAAATTTTGAATCTTTTAGCTTTCAATTAAAGTTAAAATGAAAAGGTCAAAGAAGATTTTTCATTACCAAAATTTAATTTTAAACATTACGTATACCAAGTGGAATTACCTACTTTTATGGCTACATGAAAAATGGTTTCCTCTTCTATGGATACGCAAATATTATTTACTTTTTTATGAATACATACACACTGTTTATTCATTTATGAATACATAAAAAAACAGTTTACTCTTTCATGAATATATAAAAATTGTTTACTCTTTTATGAATACATAAAAATTTGTTTTCTTTTTAATGAATATACAAAAAATGTTTGCTCTTTTAGGAATACACAAAAATATTTACTCTTTTATTAATACATAAAAAATGTTTAATCTTTTATGAATACATAAAAACTTGTTTCCTCTTTTATGAATATACAAAAATTGTTTGCTCTTTTAGGAATACACAAAAATATTTACTCTTTTATTAATACATAAAAATTGTTTACTCTTTTATTAATACATAAAAACTTGTTTCCTCTTTTATGAATATACAAAAATTGTTTGCTCTTTTAGGAATACACAAAATATTTACTCTTTTATTAATACATAAAAATGTTTACTCTTTTATGAATACATAAAAAAAAAAAATCCTCTTTTTATGAATATACAAAAATTGTTTGCTCTTTTAGGAATACACAAAATATTTACTCTTTTTATTAATACATAAAATTGTTTACTCTTTTATGAATACATAAAAACTTGTTTCCTCTTTTATGAATATACAAAAATTGTTTGCTCTTTTAGGAATACACAAAAATATTTACTCTTTTATTAATACATAAAAAATGTTTACTCTTTTATGAATACATAAAAACTTGTTTCCTCTTTTATGAATATACAAAAATTGTTTGCTCTTTTAGGAATACACAAAAATATTTACTCTTTTATTAATACATAAAAATTTTTTCCACTTTTATGAATAAATAAAAACTGTTTACTTTTTTATGAATTATTAACTGCTTACTCTTTCATGAATGCATATAAAATTGCTAATTCTTTTATAAATACATAAAACTGTTCACTCTTTCATGAATACATAAAAATTGTTTGCACTTTTATGAATACATAAAGTTGTTTCCTCTTTTATGCAAACATAAAACTTGTTTGCTCTTTTATGAATATATAAAAGAAATACAAGGTAGAAAGTAACCGAAGACAAAATGGTACGAAATTGAATTTATCGCAACATGCATCTCCGACACTCTGATACTAATTCTAATTCTTCATGAACTGCAGATATGAGGTTATATTTAGAGTAATTCTACATTACGAAATTCTCGAACATGTTCTTATTAATTTTGACTGAAGAAAAGTCACTGCTGTATACTGTCCAATCACTAAAATTCTAATCTTTTTTTTTAACTAAAATAAAATTAAATTCTTGTTGCGACAGTTTTTATTAAATGTTTAACCGCGACCAAGGCCAGAATTATGTGGCACCTAATGAGGATATAAGTCACTATTAATCGTCAACCAGACGAGCTTTTTTCACTGTTACACAAGAACAAGGTGCCTGGGAATTATATCGCCATGAAAATGCATTACAAATGATTTTACGATGAAAACACATTGTAAATGAATTTATCATAAAAATACATTAGACATTATTTACTATTAAAATGCATTGTCAATGACTTTACCATTAAACTGCATTGTAAATAATTCTTCTTTGAAAATACATTGTAAATGATTTTATGCTCGTTAATTCTACATGGACAATTAGACATGTCAACCCTTGTTGGGTTTTATTTAAAATCGAATTTTACATGGAGCACTCGGTGAGAATTATACTCCCTACTGAGTGGTAATGCTCACCTAGACAAGCCTTGCTAACTATTATCTCGTGTTAAAGTGCCTGGAAATGATTATGCTATTAAAATACATTGGAAAAGATTTTATGAAAATGCAATCCAAATGATTTTACTATGAAAATGCAATCGAAATTATTTTACGATGAAAATGCAATCCTACTGATATTTTGTACGCAGCACCCAGTGAGGATCGAACTTACTAATGGTCAAACAGGATCGAACTAACTAAAAGCTGTCAACAAGTTAACTTGAATTAGAAGTTTAAGTGTCCGACTTTCTTCAGATAGACTAAATTGTTCAACAACAGGCATTTTTTTCTTTCACTACTAATTCTTAATCGGCTATATTTTGATACTATTGTTACTTTTTAAGATTCAATGAAATCTTTAAAAAAATAAAGCATTCAAATTATTTTTAAGTGGTTTACGCGATCATCATTTATAGCTGTTTTATTGTCTTGGATACTCGGCTATTTTTTCTCTGTCTTATGTACACGCAGTGGAATAAAGCAGTCTCAAACTATTGATCTGGCATTAATTAAATAAATATGAAAAGGGTACGTCTGATTTTTACAGTGGATTGTGTTAGAAGTTAACACTTGTTCAGAGAACAGCTGCAACATAAAATCACATAACGTCTTACATATACAACTGCTACTGCTCATATCGGTAAAGTGGGATAGTTTCTTTATTTAAAGCAGTCTGAGAGTGTGGAAACGAGCCGTCACTAAATACAATTTATTCGTATTTAAAGTAAGCATCTTTCAGCCAAGTCTTGGACTTCTTCAAGAAAGAACTAATCCTAACCGGTATTTTATTAAAATTGGTGTCATTTGAATATTAAACAATATAAATAATTTTTTTGTTCACTCGTGGAATGGAAGTTATATAGAATAAATTACATTATTTATTACCTTGTTTAGGAGTTAGCTTCTATCAAGGAAAGTTGAAATTAATATTAAACTCAAGACCACACCTGTGGGGAATCCTCTAGGCAGTACTTCTCCTTCGTGAGGTGGGTGGAACTATTACCCGGCGTCTGAGATTTTCCCCAAAAAGCTGGAGTTCCGAGGGTGTTTAAGCAATTTTCCAAGTGTCACACTCATTTGCATTTGCGACGTAGATGCACCAACAATACCCACTTTTATTAATTTTTTTTTCACTTTTGTATGTCTACAGAATATATGACAATATTTTTTATGTGTGATGGAGATCATTTTGTTATTTTGAGTAATTTGAATCATAACTTTTAGATTTTTTAATACAACGAAATAAAAAAGAATACACAGCTATTACAACAACAACGCAAATTTCATAATTCCTAAAGTGTGTGTTTACTTTGGGAGGAGATCCTAGATATAAACTAAAACCTTCCTTATAAAATGCTTTGGGGCTAAAGAGCCTCATCTGAAACCAACTTTAATGTTAGAAGCTTTGAGCTCTTGAGTGTGCATTATAATGCCTTGCACTAGGGCACCCCGAGGCAGTGTAATGGTTAGCAAGCTTGACTCGCTAGAACAATTTCAACTGAGTAGTGAGTTCGATCCTTATTGGGTGCCCCCTACTTTCGGCCTTGTGCCACATCTAAGCTACGCTTGGAAAATCACTATAATGCCTTGTGCTACCAAAACGTTAAGTATGCAAATAAATACGTACATTCAGCTTTTACTGAAACTGAGGTTAAAACAAAAGATTAAATTTAAATTTGTTCTTCTTGCTCTCAGTCTATGACAATGCTATTAAGTACTATTTGTTTATGGGAACGTTCGCATTCTGGCCATGAGACACGGGTTCAAATCTCACTATGGTTGATTTGTCATGAAGGAGGTTTTCTGATGTTATCGGACTGGAGGGGTCAATCTCAGCATGCTGAAAACCACACCACGGGTTGACCCAAGCTTTGTGAGAGAAACTCGGTAGATGGAACCCTTGGGGGCCGTCGATAGCTGTGCTAGCACGAAGTCACAAGTCATCGTGACTGAGGGCTTGAGTGGGATGGCCTTGTTCAAACTGTGGATCACGCTAGATAACACTCTCTTTCCTAGAATCTGTAATTAAGGTCTGCTCAGTATAGTTGCAGTATTATCCACAGGTGGGCTCTGTGGGTGTTGAATAAACAAATGCTGCTGAGTAAGCGTCTGCAATAGGGATTTGCTAGCCCTAGTAGATGGGTATCCTCGAATACGAGTGGCCAGCTATACTTATACTTTCCATCCCCACTGAAATATTAGATTCTAAAACCCTAACATCCTAAACAAGGCAGACTTTATGGTCCACCAAAAACACACAAATCAGGCATTCTATACGACCCATCATATCTGGAATTGTAAATGATCCCCATAGACTAGGGAAGGCCTTTGTCATATCACTTCTTGGAATAATTAGTCTTTCACATACTAAAAATTTCCTTTTGTCGAAAGATTAAGAGATATAAATATGAAACATGCACACCGCCGAAGATTTCGAGATTTCGGACCCCCACCCCAGCAATTTTTCTGAAACTGAGAACGAAAAAAAGACTAAATGTGTCTTCTTAGCATCAGTCTATGACAATGCTTTTAAGCCGAGCTGTACTCAGTGGCGTAGCTAGAGTAAATGTCACCCGGGACGGTCCGCTCAAATGTCACCCCAATGACCCCGATTCACCCTATGCTGAATGGTTAGCTGTAGCTAAATTTTCATACATGCTCTACCTCTACTTTACTCTACTGACCGGTACGTTACTGTTTACATGTATGATCCAAGACAAAATCCAATACCGCAAAATAATCAGTTCAAATCAAAAGCTGAAAACATTGCTATTTTTCCTACTCACAAATTTCCCGACAATTCATTAGAAAATTTCTGACGGGGGGCAAATCTGGGGGTCATAAATTATTTCTGGGGGGAGGTCATATGCCCGCCTGCGAAACCCTGTGTCTCCACCACTGTTTTCAGACTATTTTTGGCACCTTAGCCTGGTTGAAAAATTTTGTTGGGGGTGACATTGTGTCACCCCTCGTGTGCTGGCACCCGGGGCGGTCCGCCCCCCTTACCTACGCCACTGGCTGTACTCTTTGTTTAAAATCATTACCTCTATTAATTTTTAAAATATATCAGAAAACTTCATTTTCCGAACAGTTTTCGAATATTTGTTTTCTGTTTAGGATTGGGTTCTCGTTTCCTTCTAAATTCTACTTCATCTCTATATTTCTAACGTCTCCGCCTAAACTCAGCAATGTGTATTATTTTTCGGTTCCTTCTCTTTCACTTTCAATAGCTTCCTTGCGTCTTAGTGATGTTATCGCTTGCTTGGTGTCAAATGATTTTAAAAATATTATCTATGTTTAAATTCAAAACTAAAAATGTTTATAGTCGGGTAATATAACTAAAGAAAAAAAATGTTCTTTTTATGAACGGATCAGAGAAAAATAAAATGAATATATAAAATTAACATCCGATTTAGCCACCACTTGCACACAAACACTTTGTAATTTGTGGCGTCCTACTTGTAAGTAATAATTCATATTTTACAGTATACTGCTATAACACTATCATCATCTTAACATCCCTATGCACAAGCCTTTTAAAAAAAATCCGTAAAGCGAATAAACTCCAAACACATTTGAGTGGTTTTACATAAATCTCCGGGAGAAACTCGTATAATTAGCTTTACGGCGTAAAATAAAAATACGATATATAAGAATATTATAATTATTCAATTTTATCTACGAAAACAATCGTATATTTTATATAATAAAATATGTCAAATAGTTGGATTTGTACAATTGGAACTGCGACCAGAAATAAGAAATTTTTTTTCCATTTTTTGTTCAAATCGCTAGAGATTATGCCAAAAAAAGTCACTGAATTTTAACAAAGTTCGTAGTGTCAAGTTTGCTACGTAAATTCATTATAAATTGATCACCCTACGGAAGGCAAAACAAATATACTCATATTGCCTGATTTCTTAAAATGTAAAAATTTTTTTCACCATCGACTAAGCCTTCCAGACCTGGATTAAGAATTTAAAATTTTAATTTATATATTTACTTAGCAACAGAAATAAAATGAGAGAGAAAAGCTTTATTTTATTGTGATAATTTGTCCAGATAATTTAATGACTGCACAATAGAAACAAGGTCCTGTTTTTTTTTTTTATTAATTTACTTGATTTTTTTTATATTCCGATATCTTTAAAAATACAAACATTTGTCGGTGGATTTGTACAATAGTCACTGCGACCAGAAATAATTTTTTATCAAAATATCACTGTAGATTAAGCACTCCTATCATGAACATCAATCTCTTTACATTTTATAAAATAGGTGGGATTAGCTTGATTTCAAAATTCATCGTAAATTGATCCACCAGAATTTCAGATTAAGAATTTCAAATGAATAAAATAAAATGATTTTTTTCCTTTACATTTTAAGAATTGAATAGTCGTTTTTTATGTCTTATCAAACCTTTCCGAGTTATTTAAAGCCGAAACTTATTTCGGATTATGAGAATAATTATTTTTTGGCAGTGAATAATGTATTAATGATTTTTGAGAATAACAATGACATTTTCGATGCTATTTAACCCATAGTTGGAGGGATATATTTTATGAAATCACGTCGTATGAGTATATTTGTTTTCGCTTTCGTAGTTTGGGGTCAATTTATAATAAATTTTCGTCCCAAACTAGACACTTTTATTAACTTTTATCAAATTTAATTTTAAAAATTTATATATGTAAAAGGCTTAATCTATAGTGGCCCGAAAGGCTTAATCTATAGTGGCCTAGGAAAAATTTGAAAAAAAAGTTCTAGTTACAATACCTATTGTGCAACTAACACCGACAAATATCTTCATTTTCAAAATATGAGAATTAAAAAAAAAAAAGAATAAACTGCGACGGTATGTAAGTTGTGGAGAGCTATGATCTTCCACGTCCCAAAGGAACACAACACATAAAAAGATGAATCTTATTTCCATTGTGCAATCATAAATTTGTTTGGCGAAATTATCAAAATAGAAAAAATATTTTTCTATCATTTTTATTTCAGTTGGTAAGTAAATATATAAATAAAAAAAAATAATGTTTTCTTAAAAAAAACATATTCATAATTTTAGATTACTAAAATAATTTTGATTTAACATTGTTTAACTTGTCTTAAATATATGAAACTTGGAACTATTCAACTGAAAATCACTTTAAAATTGATTCGGTTTTCTACACATGAGTAAGAACAGAACTTTCCCTGAAACATGATTTATTTGAACATTTTTCTAGTCTTGAGAAATTACAAATATGATAAAAGAACATGTGTCTATATTGTGCGTAGACAATGCGGTTATCTGTAGCCATAGCAATATAAGCTGCTACAGTAGTAGTAGTATTTGTTGCATGAATCGTCGTCTAATAGAAGTAGTAATAGTTATTGCGACTGTAGATGGGATAGATTCTTTGGTAAAGAAAGTTAAACGGTTCACAGGAAAAGCATTCTGCAAGGTAGGTAAAGATGCAAAAAAACATATTTCTTTGTTTACTAAAGTTATTTAAAAGGAAGAAAGTAAGTTTATTAGAAAATTATTTATTTTAAGGTTGGGCAAAAGAAAAAGCATTGAAATTAGAAGGGTGAATTTGAAAGAATTTTACCATTCGGTTCGATGTATATCCTAAAAGACTGACTTAAAAGAAAATCTGTATATGCATAACGAAACCATTGAAAAAGTAAATTCTGTTGGAAATATGTAATTAATAACTGTTTAGAATTTACGGAAACCGAAGTTACTAAAACTATTCATCTTTTTCTCTGTCTGCTCATTTACTTACAATTTAACCTTCACAAAAAGATTGATGAAGAACGTAAAAATAGAGAGCAAAGTTTACATAAATGTAGACATTACTTTTCACGAACTATCATTTATAGATAAGTTAGTAAATAGAAAGGCAATATAGAACATATGGGGAAGTTAAAAATTTTAATTCACAAATTAGTTCGAACTCTGGACGGGAATGGCCATGAGTAAGGTGAGAATGCAAATCCGTGAAATATATTAAATAATAATAATAATTTATCTAAGAAATGCAGCCCGAAATAATTTACGTTTTACCAATGAATATTTGTTCCAAGATTTATACGTATAAATAGATTTTAAAAATTGCAAAAGCAACTTTGCCTATATTCTTTGTAATAAATACCCATGTATATACAAAAATCGTGCATATGTTTTCTCCCTATGCATTTATGTATGGGAAGTCCCCCAATACAAGTGAATATATATTTAACAAATTAATACATTTCTGCGCGATCAGAAAATTCTTTCAATGATTTCGCGCATATTCTTGCTGATATTTTTCTTTAGAAATATATTTTTCTCGATTTTGAATATTTGAGAGTTCTAAAATTTTAGCTAATTTCTTAAGATAAATTTTAAACAGATATACGCTGCTCTTGGTATAGCTAAAGGCAAGAGAAAAAAAAACACCAGTCACAAAATCTCTGTTCGACACGCTTGTTAGTGCAGTGGTTAGCACACTCGAATGTTAAGTCATTTATACTGAGTCTGTTTCTAAGTGTGCATCCAAAATTATATATATATATATATATACATATATATATATATATATATATATATATATATATATATATATATATATACCCCCATATGTTGCGGTTAGCCTCGTCCAATAAAACTCGAGAATATCTCACCGCGGGACAATAGTTTGCAAGCTTGTCACACAAACTATGTCCTTTTTTTTTTGCTGCAGGCCACATACTTGTAATCTTCTGTCGTATTTAGCTATACACTAGAAATATTAACATCGAACGAAGCCACTGAAAATTGTCAGATGACTTATCAAAAGAAAAAAAAAACAACATTAAAAGGATATTTTTATCTATTTAACACACTTATTTTAATTTTTTTTTTCTTTGGAAAAAAGTTGTATAATAGCATTGCTTTTATTGAAAAGTTTAGTGGTGAGGGAAATGTATTTCTTGTATTGTATCATCACTGAGAAAGGCTATATAACCGACAGTTGATATCGATCACTGAAATTAAATTCGTTAGTTGGTCAGTTTGCTAGTATACCGGTTCATTAGTATTGGAGAGCAAAGGATTTAATTGATTTATTAAATAAAACACAAACGCACATATTACTATAAACATTATTTTTAGTGGGTACACGTGTTTGTGTTGGGAAACCAGCTTTTATTTCTTAAACAGCAAAATGAATAACAATCGGCCTAGATCAAGAAGTTATACAAAATAAAAATTGTTCCCTTCTTTTATTCGTAAGTCTTCTAGATGATCGGATGATTGGTATTAATTTCACTGTTTAAGAAAAGAAAAGAAATAGTATTAAGAAATCATATCGGATTAAAAAAAAAAACATTAAAAAAAAAATGATTATATGGTGTATTAAGTATTTTCTCCTAACCTAATTTCAAAATGGACGCTTTCGTTGATTGCTGATTTTACTTCTATGTGATGCGTCCCTTCACGATGTTGACGATCACATTTTCCTGGATTTTGTAGCTCTTAATAATATTTTTTTTCTTTTTGTTACCTCTTCTAAACTTTATTCTACCATCCATTTACTCAAGTTCGCTAGGTAGGTTATGCGTTGTTTTACCTTTGTCTCTCTTGCCTTTAATCTGTCTTGTGAATATCAAATTTTCGAAGCCCTCTTTCCTCATTATTTGCCCTAGTCTATTCCTGATTCTAAGCATAAGTGTTCTTTTGTTTTCCATTTTCTCTAAAAATTCGTCGTTGCTGTTCAACTTGTTCGAATCAATCGGTTACTTTTCTAGAAAGAGGTTTCTAGTAGAAAACTCTCTTCGAATCTCCCATAGGATATCTTTTTTCGCTTGCGTGGAAACTACACATCAAAGAGGCTAACATAACCAAACTGATACAAATAATGATCAGTTTGTTTTGGATATTATGACAATATTTACTATCCCATACATCGTATAGAGCTGATTACTCTTGATCTGATTGTTGTTAATCTCAACTGGATTACTCGACCATGGAGTTTTGTCCGCTTTCTATATGTGCCATCGTCGTTCATGACTATCCACAACCTCCTATCTATTTTTGCACTCCTTTACGATTCCAGTTTTTCCCTGCAGAATTCCATCATTCGTTTACTCAACCGTATCTAGTAGATTTTTTGATGCTTTTTTGTGCGTTCGATGTGTCCTTGCGAGTGTTAAATTCTCCGAGCCTTTTTTTTTCATTGCGTATCCCGGAACGTTCAGCTGTCTCTTTCTGATTGTTAATAGCAGTTTATTTGTAACTTCTATTGTTTTTTTTTATTTTTAAATCTTCGTTTCTTACAAACTTTATCCATGTTATTTCCAACATTCATCAGTGTTGCTTCTTGAAAGCCTTTCACTGCTATATCGCTTTTACTATGGCAGGTGTTAGGACGAGTTACGTTCCATAGTGCCACCAGCTCTGACCTTCACAGCTAGGACACCCCATGCCGTGTTCACGGTGGCAAACCATCCCATTCTCTTCGTGTTCCTTTGCTAAAAAGCAAGTTCCCCTCAGACAGATTCTTCCCCAGAATTTTTACTTTGTGAAACAAACTCCCGAGAGGATGCTTCCCTGAGAACTATAATTTTGTTTTTTTTAAATGCAAAGTCAACTGATGTGTATCATATTCGCCTTCATAATACTGTCTTACTGCACCGCCCCTTATAATCACACCCACTAGCCCTCTACCTTTAGTGGCTCTTGAGCCTTGTATTGATTGAACTATCAGTAAAAAAGATTTTTTTTGTTCATCATTGAGAAAAATATCCAGCATTTAATTCCATATAGGAAATTAGATATTACATAGATGTCCAGCACAGTTTTCTTTGCTTTTCAGAACATTTTTCGATCCCTTAATACTTTGTTTTGTTTGTGTAAAGTATCTTTCGCCGTTCCTATTCGCCTCGAATTTTTGTGTCGCTCTTTTCGTCTCATTATGTCCCCCATACATTTTTAATCTTGAGCAATTTTTATCCACTGTCGGCCTGCTAGGCCAGTCACCGTTTCACCAGTGCCCCGTTAGCCAGCATTACCTGTTTCCACTACCCACGACGAAGACTAGGGATTAGGCTTTAGGAGGCTAGGATCAATGCTAATCATATAACACATCGAACGACAGAGTCTCAAGTGGTTTGGACACCTCACTCGTACGCCTATCAATCAACCAGCCTTACGAGCTTACATCCCCAGGTACTCTGGCTGGAGAACGCTGGAACTACTCAGTGGCAGACACTCTCAGAGCCCACGAAATATTTCTCCTCCACTCGCCTTGCCGCTGACAGACAACTATGTCTCCCCGCGATGCCTAACAGCACAAGCGGAAGAAAAAACTAAAGTAAACATTTTTAACATGGTACAGGTCTCGCGATCGTGTCGGTCTAGAAAGTTACCGAACATCTTGCAACATGTATTGAATAGCAAGGGTGCTATGTGGGCTGGCATTATCCTGCTACAATCGTCTTTCTGTTGAACCATGTTTCTGTCGATAGTTGTAACTTACGGCACCTCACAGCATGGTGCCAGAGGTTGGACGTCTATTCAGTATCCCTCTATATTGTGTGGCTTTGCACTTGATAAACATTTAGTAAAAATATAATTCTGGGAGATATTGCTCCCAGGATTACGTCACAGACGCAAATGACGAACACTTGAATGAATGAAGAACCTGTTCTCTTCACTGAAGAGTACAGAACGCTGTTTGACTCGCCAGATAACCTTTGTGTAAACACTATTACATATATGCACGATGGTATTATAGAGTAAGTGGCGGTTTGGCTATGTTCACACTTCCAAGGCCACATTTGTTCTTATATATGCTGAGTAAGCGCTTCGGTCTAATACTGCTGATCTTCTTTATGTGGCGTGTACCCTCAGGATGATCATGTCTCTCCACAACTTCTTGTCCGTTGTAGCTCTTAATAAATTTGGTCTTTTTGTTATTTCTCCTAAACCTTGTTCCGCCATCCATTTACTCAAGCTCATTGTTATGCATTTTTTCCTCTGTACCTCTTTTTCTTCTGTCTGCTTTGTGAGTATTAGATTTTACAAGCCCTCTTTCCTCATATTGCGCCCTAGAAAATTCAACTGTCTCTTCCTGCACAATGCGCAGATTTTGGTGAGCATCTGTATTACATTGTCATCTAGAAGCTGGTCTACGGTGTGTAGAAATGTTCAAGAACCACAGATTCGTCAAATGCCCCATGGGCAGCAATTACCCGAAAGGATTATCCAGCCTCTCGAACGTCCATGAACCTACCCCCCCCCATCTGAAACGGTTCTCGTTGAACAAAAAAAAGTGCGCGTTGCATCTCTGCGACACTTGCTTATATTGAATGTTTTTCACCTGAGTTAAAGTTACCGCAGTATGCGTTATTGTTTAAAGCTCACACACAGGCCGTGCACTTGTATGAACATTACTACCTCAAAAGATAACCAAAGATTGAACATTTTCTCAGAATGTCAACTATACACAGACTGTACCCAACCATCAGTCAAGCTCTTGCAGTTTTAATTCCTGTATGCTCAGAAATGACGAA
This sequence comes from Acanthosepion pharaonis, assembly GCA_903632075.3. Classification (NCBI taxonomy): domain Eukaryota; kingdom Metazoa; phylum Mollusca; class Cephalopoda; order Sepiida; family Sepiidae; genus Acanthosepion; species Acanthosepion pharaonis. Next base: position 180,001 of record CAHIKZ030002718.1, on the reverse strand, counting down.
TTGCTTTTTACTAAACAGAACTGATATTTCTTGTACTGTATCAGCACTGAGAAAATCTATATAGCCCGCAGTTGATATCGATCATTGAAATTAAATTCGGTAGTTGGTCAGTTTGCTAGTATGCCGGCTCATTAGTATTGGAGAGCAAAGGATTCATTTGGTTTATTAAATAAAACGCGCACACACTTATTACTATAAACATTATTTTTAGTGGGTACACGTATTTGTGTTGGGAACCCAGCGAAATTAATAACAATCGGCCTAAATCGAGAAGTTATTCAAAATAAAAATTGTGCTCTTCTTTTTTTCGTAGGATTTTTAGATCTCGCATGATTGGTATTAATTTCACTGTTTAAGAAAATAAAATAAATAATATTAAGAAATAATGTCGGATTAAGAAACCCATTTATATGGTGTATGTCCAGAAATGCCCATAAATCATTTTATTATAGCGTAAATTAGGTTTGGCACAATATGGTCCACCCAGTGAGTATTGAACTCGCTCCTGATGTCTTAGAAGTCTAGCTTACTGATTATTACACCACGATGAAGCGTCCATAAATTGTTTATTAAACATTGATTAGCTTTGGCATAAGATCAAAAGGATGGAATATTGAATTACTGGAGGGTTAATATACGACAGTGATATTATTGTTGTTGTTATTATTATTATTATTTGAGGGATCAGCACGCCAACAAGGTAACGATCATGTACAAATATACAAATCTCTATATACCCATCATGACCCTCAGTTTGATAAGGGTACGCCAGACATATGCATCACAAACCAAATGTGCGCCTTAGTGTTACAGATTTTGATAAAATCAGCGCGTAACCATGCAAGTGGGCCCCGATTAGAAATCAGGTTGTGTAACCCAGTTCATCTAGGCAGCCTCCTATTGAGGATATTTTCAAGTATTTAAACTTGGCTCTAAAGTTGCCTCATACTTCAAACATAAAAAAAACAGCCTTCGACACGAGGTCATTATGTTCCTCCCCCACTGCTCATGCAGAGTGCGCCAGCCCCTGGGGGACAAGTCCAACTAGTTATGACCAGCCAACTGTCATGCAAGTAAGTGGTATTGGACCGGATACAAAGTCTATTCCGTCTTAATTCACTTAATTAAAAACATACATGTTAACACATCCAATCACAGGTATGAAAGCTATGCCTGTTCTAGCATCAGGGTAACAACAATAATAATTCATCATTTATTTATTTTGTGCAGCAAAATCATTTAAATTGCTGCAGGCTGTCTTTATCTCAATTTTAGAAATCATTTATTTGTAAAACTATTATAATTCAACAAATTCTCTTCATTAACAGATAGACAAGGTACATCAGTTTCCCCGGCATGCTTATTTGTTTAAGGCCTCTAATCACGATGTCAGGGCAATTAGTTTTGATTGTACTGTTTGTGTGTATTGTAAAGTCCCATGAAATTGTTACAGGTCCTATCTCCGTAACCGGGTGTGGGTGGTGTTCATACCAATTTCTTGCAGTTTCCTTTCCGTAAATGTTGCATATTTTCCAATTCAGATATTGACCCACAATGTCATGCCGGGTCTTATATTCAATGAGTGCCAATACCATGGAACCAATTCCATGCAATCCATCAATTGTTTCTAGATACTTATCACAAAATCTGTCTGTATTTCTGAGATGAGGTATTATGTACATTATTGTCCTCATCTTTGTCGCCATATTTATTACAACGTTTCGGACGTTGTACGCTCTGACCTTCTTCAGGTATTTGGAATGTCGAACTGAACCCTTTACTTCGATTCACTAGAACAGTCTACTTATCTTATAAGAATATATCTTGTATCTGCATTTTTGCCTAAAATACTTTTTCATTGTATGTGCTTGATAATTTCTAGTTAGCAAGCATTGGTCCTGTGCAGCAAGAATAAAACCATCGGTTTCAGCTTCTAACTTTGCACTAGGTAGCCATTTATGGGTACGGGGTTTGTTTACATCGGTTTGTTTAGTATGGGCAGACTATTGATCGTGAAGCGATTTATCTTGCCATCGTTTCTATATCTGGTCGGTTGCCTTTGATTTGCTTTCTTTTTTTAAGTATTTTGCAGCTGCAGTCGGTGTATTATGCGTTCCTTGCATTTCATCACCCATTTGAAACTCCATTTTGAATTTGTTGGCTTATTTTATCACTCAATAAAGTTTCTTACTTCTTTCATGTTCTTTGACACACATCATTATCTAGTCTTCTGTAGCTATCTTTGAAGGCCGATTGTTGTGCTTTTCTAAGACAGTTCTAGTTGAACTAATCCTCTACCTCCTTCGGATCTGGGCACATGCAGGCGATCAACATCAGCCTTCGGATGCTGCATGCGGTGGCAAGTGAGAAACTTTCTCGTTTTGGCGTCCGTTCTCTTTTATTATTATTATTATTATTATTATTATTATTTAGTAGTACAACGAATGATCTGAAATGATACAAAAGGAACATCTGCAGCAGGTTGGCGTGCTAATCTCGTAAGCCCTTGCTAGTGAGTTAATTTGTTCAGTTAATCTCGAAATGAATCGAACAAAACGATACAAATTGAAAATTTGGAAATTTATTTATTTTGGTTGGTTTACTTTTTAAGTCAGTCTACTTTATATTTCTCTTTTCATGTTTTCACAGTAATTAAGCTTTTAGTGGGGACTGAGCGCTAAGTAGACTGTTCTTCACCTTGACTAAAGAACTTGAATAGGTTTGTTAGAGAAGATGAGTTTTAACTTCAAATAAATAGCAGAGAACGGAAAATGTGACAAAAAAACCTCCTTTGAACCGAGAACGATGCCTTCTAAAAAGATAAGCAAAATATTAACAAACAGGAAAAGTTCACTAGAAACAAAGCAAAGAATATCAGACCTCCTCAATGCCAGTGAATGCTAGACTGTTTCCTCACAGATGGAGAGACTTGAGGCAACAGAAGTGATTGTACAAAACAATAATAACAATACAATGGTCTGAACATGTGAATAACAAGGAAGTTTTAGAGAAAATAGAAACAAAAAGAAGACTTATACTTAGAACGAGAAAGAGATAATTGAAATCTCTAAGAGACATAATGAGGAAAGAAGTCCCGGCGAATCTGACACTCACAACGTCTAATGAAGGCAGTAGGAGACAAAGGAGAGCAACGAGTAACCTATCTAACGAGCTTGAGTAAATGGATGACAGATCAGAGATTAGGAAAGAAAACGAAAAAGACAAAGCTTACTAAGTGCTACAAACGATAGAAAAGTTGTGGAGAGCTCTGATCTTCAACGCCGTGAAGTATGAATAATTTAACACGCTAGCCCCCCAACCAATGATACAAGGTTCATGGTTGGTTGCTCGGAATAACCTTGGCCTGATCTGTGTGCTGTATTTTAAAAGCAACATAGAAAGTTTGTCAGACGTGTCTACTTCATTCATCATATTCTCGTTTGAGCCTGTAAACAGCAGGTTTCTCGGAAAACATGACAGTACTGATAAAAGTAGGTTACCGCTTGGAAAGATAGATGTAAAGATAAGAGAAATAGGCGAAGGAAAGGACTTGTGTTGCAATTAGGAGAAAAGGGAGTTTGGAAGACATAAAAAAGAAAAAGCAATGTACAAAACAAGCGTTTTTAAAAACGGAACAGAAGAGGCAGAAGAGAAAAAAAGTTTATAGGAAGGAGAAGAGATGAGAAACAGTGCACAAAAGTAGGGAGTTGTGTTAGTGTTGTGGATTCCGAGTTGAAATCCGGTACCAATAAATAACAAACGCCAGGAATGAATAGATGAAAATAATGTATTAACGTAATAATACAAATGGGTAAAGATGGTTGGTAGTTCCAGGAATACGATTTAGTAGCAAAATAAATATACAGTCTTTGGTATTGAAGTATCACTGTATGACTTCTTACTGAGTCTAAGTGCTCGTTCAATGTGACTCCTACAGCGCTGTTATCTCACCCCCACTCTTCCGGTTACCTACAACCTTTTACTCTGTCACTCTGGACTCGACTCCTCAGTCTTGCTCTGTCTTACTCTTGTGTCTTCCCGTAGCAGTAGAATATGTATATACTGGGTGAGTCCATTTGTGTAAAAAGGGGTGGACCCCTCAACAGTTAGTAAATAAAGGAATCGGATAAGGAAAGAAGGAAATAAATTAGCAATGAAGACAGACAAAAAAAAAGGACAGACATGAAATCAGGAAAAGTGGAAAGAGAAAACAAGGAATGATAAAATGTGTTATTCTGTAACCTCATACTAAAAAAAAGTATCCGTTTTACACATATATCTATTTTTAAACATTCAATTCAGTAATGAATGCAAATCGTATCGATCAAACATTACACAGTGATAATTTCATATCAAAATTCAGCTCCATTCGCCAGGCTGCAAACATTATTCATCCATCCTCATACTCAACTGTAAATCGTTTATAAGCTATTGATGAAAAAAGAATTAAGAGCTCTACTCGCCAACCGTCCTGAAAAGACACGACACATTGAAGATGAAAAAATAATTTATATTACGCAACAGATTTTTCTTTTTCAACATAATCTCCTCATAAGAACGTGTCAAGTTACAGATTTATTGATACGCTCTAGTAGAACGGGAACAATAAATAATACAAAGGAAGGAAAAGAAGAAAGAATGCAAAGAAAGGAAGTAAGCCAAATAAGGGAAGGAAGAAAGAAATGCAAATAAGAAAGAAAGGAAGGAAAAGAGACGAGATGGAATAAAGGAAGGGAAAGAACAAATAAAAGGAAGCGGGGCGAAAGAGGTCAGACAGGAAGCAAGAGTCAAAGAAAAGGAACAAAACAGATCAGTCAAGAAAGAAGAAAAGAAAAACGAAATTAGATATGATAGAGAAAGTTTGAAAACAAGAAAAAAAACAAATAGAATGAAGATGAAAATAAATTGGAAAAACAAAAATAATAAAATGAAAGCAGACGCTAATTTTTCGAACGAAAGAGAAAATTGGTGCAAGAAAAACGTTTCTGAAGAAAAGAAACACTTGAAAAGGGACAAAAAATCAGGATAAATTGTTAACAATAAATCCATTCTATTTGAAAACTTGCAATGATACTTATACTTTAATATTTTGAACTGAAATATATTTTTCGCATGAAGTATGGATATTTCATAAACATCGTAAATTGAAATCTCACAAAATTAAATAAAGCAATACATTGGACAGTTTCCCCGAGCACTCACTTTTGACCAGGGGGATACATCTATGATATAATAGTTAATGAGTCAGCGCAGAGTTTCTCAAACTTTTCAGACGCGGAACCCTTCTGAGTTTATAAATTTTGGAGGGTAACACCAGATACTAATACTAATAAGTACGTTCTAAAAGCAACTAGAAAAAATATATTGATATATTTTTTAATAAAACTGTGATTCTTTTTTTTTTAAATTTTATACTTCCTATAAGTAACACGTGGAACAAAATTACGAACAATATTAACATGAAATTTATTTAATACGTAATCAGAATTTTCTGGAACATTCAATGAGAACAATGCTTCTGTTTCATATTGTCACATAATTTTTCAATGTTTCGCTTTATACTTGAGAGTCTGACTCTCAAGTCAGCAGCAGGATTAAGTCTACTTCTGTATTTAGATTTTATGGCAGTGTAATAGGAAAATCCACTTTCACATAAGTAGGCCGTCGTTGTGTTTTTAAACGGAATGTATACACACGGTAGTTAAGCCAACGAGTGTCAGTTAACAGCCAGAGCTTTTTCCAATATGTCGAGAAAATTAACTTTCAGATTTATGTGGTGTCATACTACAGAGATGATATCACAATCTACTTTTCAATTCAGCAGTAGCATGAGACAATTATCGTACATTGATACACGATATAGAAAATTATTACAAGATACATCACAACATTATAGAAAAATCTAAATCTGTTGGAAATTATTTTTTAGAAATTGTTTACCAACATTGATAATGTGTTATATTAAACATTTATTACTGTGAACTTTTGTCACAGAACACCGGACACTCCTTTGTGGAACCCTTGGGTTCTTCGGAACTCACTTTGGGAACCTCTGAGCTAGCGTAAATGAAGTGATTAGATTTGGCGGACAATGAAGTGAATAAGATTTTACACTGTTTAATTATGGAATGATTGTTAAAATCAGAAACAGCTGATGTAGTTTCTTTTTTCTCAAGATTATACAAGGAATATATGATTTCCAGACAGACATTAGCAACAAATTAAAACTGTGGACACCCAACAATGATGAAAGAACAGGATGAATGGTGACTGGCAAGGAAGAGTACAATCCAGCTTATTAGTCATTAAACTGTAAAGTGTGCTTTATATTCGATATCTTAGTCTTAATCAAATTCTCTTTTTTTTTCTTTTTATGTGCCATGCCCTTTTCGGACGTAGGCGATCATGGCTCTCCACCTCCCTCTATCCCTTGCAGCTCTCAACAAGTTCCTTCTCTCTGCTTCCTCCTCCAGACCACGTTCTGTCATCCACTTGTTTAAGCTCGTCAGGTATGTCATGCGTTGTTTTCCCTTGTCTCTCTTTCCCTCTATTCGACTCGTGAGTATCAGATTTTCCAGGTCCTCCTTCTTCATTATGTCTCCCAGAAACTTCAGCTGCTTCTTTCTGATGTTAAGTATAAGCCTTCTCCTTGTTTGCAACATCTCTAAGACCTCCTCCTTGCTCGGTCCACATTAAATAAATAGAGTACTATTATTAGTAACACAAGATCGATTAATGTGTGTAACCATAAACAGAGATAACACTATTTCATCATGGATATCAGGGGATATGTTGCCTGGTCACCTTCTTCGAGCTGGCGTTTAAGTTCCTGTCTATACGAGCCTATGAATCCAGCTTTTCAGCAAGGTGTTATGTCAACTGATAATGGCTCCATAATGTAGTATATTGGAGTTGGCATAGACAACTATTGCAAGTGGAGCCTGTTTTTGACAGATATGACATGCACAGAGATTGCTAAAGAGATTATCTTCCCTCTATGCTTGCTGTTTCTCGGTGAATATAGCTTATTCCCGGAGGATAAAACATCTCTCTATCGTTTGTGGGTAACACGAAACTAGTTCAAATAAAACTTGTATTACATCCAGCTGCTCCACTGTTACTTGCAGTTGTCTGACTTGAATCCCACTGAGTATGTATAGGATATGTTGAGAACCTCATTAAATTCTATGCTGTTGCACTCGAGACTCAATTATGGACATCTCTAAAATGTATCAGGATAGATGTACCCAAACAACGGTCCGAGTACCTTTTAGACTCCATGCCACACAGGCGCTGTTAGTCAAGAGAAGACAGGAGCTACACGCTAGCTGTAACTGTCTTTAGTACTCCAGCTTGTCTTGAGGTGTAGGCATAACAGACGTATTTTTCAGAATTTTTTTTAAAACAAATTCTACCGGAATATTACTAGAAGATAAAACTTTTAAAACAACCAGCTTTACACCATTTTTTTATGAGAAAAATGTATATAGCTTCATTTAACAGTACGAACAGATATTTGCAAGAAAAAAACAGTCTTTGCTTAAGGCTATTGTCTGACAATACTTCGGGACAAGCGAATTCACGGACAGTAACTCGCGAGATGAACACTCGTTATAAGTGTTCAATTGAGGTACAACTATATTTTTTAATAGTTATGAACATTTATCGAATTGAGTATGTCTCGTTGGATATTCGTAAAAAACAATATAACAGACAATTGTTCTAAATTAGTTGAACACTCGATGGGTCACGAGGATTAATATAGAAGAATGAAAACTAAAAATTCCTTTAAAAACAAAAAAAATAGAAATTTCTTTTAGAGCCGAAAATTTTACTGAAAGCGACAACTTCTGGCAAAGATATATTGATATCTTTCGAACTCGGATTATTCACACTGGAGATTAAATGACAAATCTCAACACTCCGCCGTTTTCTTCTGTAATGATGTCTACCCGATCTCGATTCTTCTCTGGATTTTTAGTATTTCCAACCATTTTCTTCTGCTTTTTCAGACCGCTCGAAGCATTTCTAAAAAAACGGTGATCACAACTGTAGCCTTCATAGTGCACAATTCTTTCAGTTTTCTTATGACATCCAGATATTTGTCCAACTTTTGATTTTTCTTTCAAACGTAATCATTTTGTTTAGTGAATTGCGTAAACAATTATCTGGTAATTTTTCTTTATAATAACTATAGAATCAATCAAGTCCTCTTGCCTGGTTTGGGTGATCAATGTAAATCTCTAAATCTCAGGGAATCTTATGTTTTATATTCACTAAAACAGATAAAATCAACCAGGAGAAAAAAGAAACTTTTTTTTTTTTTTTTTTTTTTTTTTTTTTGTTTTTTTTTTTTAACTTTTTTCAAGTTTCTCATTGACTGTAATCATAATCAGAATAAAATCTGACATTTTATTGAACTTTTTGTTTATTGAATTTTAATATCCTGGCATTATATTGAACTTTTTGTTCATTGAAGTATGCTTCAGTTTATTCATTTAATAATTAGTTATGAATTAAAACAAATTATGTAGATATATTCACGTTTAAAACATTTTCTATTGCTATTAAATTTGTAAAACTCTTATAAAATAATCAATGTATATGTACTAATATGTAAAACAATGAAGATTTTTAATAATATATGCATATTATTTGGAAGGCACTTTTTGAGTTGGATAACCTTAGAAGTGGAAAATAACATTCTGACATATGGAGAAAAAGGTGCATTAGGCAAAAAAAGGTTGAAAACCACTGCACTAAGAGATATTCCAGTTAGTACATTGTAATAACAAAAGTACGCAGGTGTAGCCTTTAAGAAAGCTTCAGCCGATAATACAATGTTCGCGTATAGTGTTCTTTTATAGTCCCAGTAAACAGAATTATCTTTCTCAAAGAGGGGAGTAACAAACAAGGGGAAACCACTCTTGATTATTCATAACATATAACATTAACTCTTACTAACTGACACACTGTTGTGTGGAAAGAAAGACGATCGACTTTTCTCTACACTAATTGTTGAGCATGGACTCGTCCATCCGATATGAGTAAAACTTCTACTCATAGAAACGGTCGTCGCAAAGTGAGTCGCAAGGTGTAGCGGTTGAGTCGTACGAATTGCCACACTGAACTACGGTATTCTCTATTACTGTATTATTAATCCATGTCTCTCATGTGATTAAACTTGTTCTTCCCTCAATCTTTTATTCCAGTGTTTCCTTAGTCTTACTAACTAGCAACTGCGAGCGTTAGACAAACATTATAACAAACCACCTAATTTACCATAGCGTTGATTTGGGAATCTCGTGATAAGAAATCACTTTCTCTCTTTTTAAATGTGCTTTTTGCAGGTATAAACAGCTCGGTACCGTTTTAAATACCTTCTTTTTTTTCTTTTGAAGTAGCCGTTCATTTATCTCGCATCAGAAAACTAGGAAACGAGGAACCTCAAACAATCAATATAATGTTTTAAAAATAAAAATGACACGTGTCTCATCGATTTTCAAGGAATAGCGCTAGAAAAAAAATTGAATTAGATTAAAAAAATTAAATTTTTAAAAAAGAAGAAAAATATTACCGATTTACTACAAGAAATATTGGAAATATACGAAAAGGTAATTTCTGGAGGTAATTGAAAAAATGACATCACTATATTTACATGGAAAAACGGATAGGTTACACGAACTTTACTGGTTGAGATCTTAAATATACGACACGAAATAAATACTCTGACACATAGCTATTAAATTTGATCCAATATTTTCAATATATAACATTCGATCAATGTGATTAAAATTCATCATTGAACGAAAGGAAATTGTTGAAAAATTTTAAAAAAAGTATTTAAAATAAAAAAAAAGTTTTTTCATCATTAGGCTACAAACCTATTGATGCAACTACATATTCCCCAATAAGGTAGTTATGTTGAAATAGCTGCAGCAGCAATACTCACCAGTAGATAGGTTACGTTTAAGTCTTCAAGTTCTTCACAGAAGTGGACAATGTCCTAATGGACTGGTTCGTGAATTTTTGATATAGTAACTGTGAGTTCAATCATTGGGCCGGGGTAGTGTGTGTTTAGACATAGTGGAAATAGGCCGAGCAATAACTGAGCAGCACTAAAACAAAAACTAGACGAGGAATCATTAGACATGGGCAATGGAACGAGAACAGTTTACTCACGTAGATTAAATAACGTGTTCAGTTCAGAATTCCCTGAATCGATATACACCGGATGAAGGCCGGAGGTCATAACGGTCGAAACGTTGTGATAACAACGACGAAGATGAGGATAATAGTCCGAATGTAAATAGTATAAGTCTTGGTGATAAATTAAAAGTCGATATCCTGCAAAAACGTTGACAGGTATTGGCTATGCAGATGACCTAACTGTCATTGCAGACATCATTACCAATGTCACAGTTCTCCTACATCATCTAGAAAATACTGCCAATGATAATGGATACTGTCAATGCCTTTGAATCTGATTTCATCGGCTTCAACCAGCAAGGATCAATACAAATTGTCTCAGATGAATCAATAAAATGTGTCGAATCTTTTACATATCTAGCGAGATAAATTCTATTTGAAATGATGTGAAAATTCGCAAAGCTAAAGCCTAGACCGACTTGAATAAAATGGATGTAATCTGGAAATCTGATCTACCAGACAATCTCAAACAAAGATTCTTTGGAGCCATTGCAAACGGTGCCACTGCCGGGACAAACCCTGGTCTAAGCTTGATGGAACTTACACTCGGATGCTGAAAGCTATATTTAACATCTCGAGACAACATCCAACGGAATCACAGCTGTATGGACCCATCCCTGATATTTTTACAATCTTACTTGAATGTATATTCGCTTTGCAGGACACTACTGGCAAGCAAAACAAGAAGTCGCAAGTGATCTACTATTCTGGACACCTAAGCATGGAGCAAGACGGGTTTGGACGCCCAGCAACCATTTTGACCAGCTATGTCATGACACATAATGCCTCCCTTAATGATTTTCCAATCTGGATGCTGGACAGTGATGGTTGGCGTGATAGACCCATGAATGTCCAAGCGAAATCGGCCGAATTTTTTATTTTATTTCCGTCATTAGGCTAAAGATTTATTTATGTACCTACCCATCATCACGTGTTATAATGACTTGGCTTAGTAAAGAAAAATCTGGGAGATGTTTCTACGTTTGTATTACGTTCTCAGGGAATTGGCGAAATCTGGGAGAGGCATGTTTTTTCAACCGCGACTGTGGAAGAGGACCTACTTTTCTGCTTTTTCCCTTCTGCGATTTATCTGCGGTTTGATTCTGCGCAGTTGGTTCCCTGATAGTTCCCGTGCTATTAATTCCCTATCTCGGTTGCCTTTGTTTCTCTCTGACGGAGGAGATGCAAGCTTCAAAGAGTCCTTTTATGTCTTCAGTATGACCCCAATAGTCCGTCGGCCAGAGACCCAGCCTTCGAGAAGCAGGCTACTGGAAGGTAATAGTCTTCCATTCTTGCCACTGCAATTTAATCTTCTGAAGCGTACTTTCAGCACTTGTTGCCCCAGCTGAGTCTAGAAACTTAATGCTTTCTCTCTCTCTTTTCCAGTCTAGAAACTTAATGCTCTCTCTTTCTCCCTCTCTCTCTTTTCCAGTCTAGAAACGTAATGCTCTTTCTCTTTTCCAGTCTAGAAATTTAATGTAATGCTCTCTCTCTCTCTTTTCCAGTCTAGAAATGTAATGCTCTCTCTCTCTCTCTTTTCCAGTCTAGAAACTTAATGCTCTCTTTCTCTTTTCGAATAGAGCCAAAGAAACGTTGACGGAATCGTTCGAGTAGATGTAAATATAAGCGTAAATGACGCTACTCTACAATCACGTATTTGGCATAATATCGGAGGGCGGGAAATTTGATTAGCTTTGCCCAGTTTGTTGATTATTTCTCTCCAATTTACCCTTGTTGAAATAAGAAGCTGTCTCGATAAATTAAGTTTTGAACCAATTCCAGCTTTGTCAAGACTAAGGAGACGGTGAGAGATGAGGATAACAACCTTTTTATGGCCGAGGAGTTTTGTGACATTTAGGACCTTATCTGCATGAGAGCTGCTTCTGGTTATCGATGCGGAAAGTGGTATTAGTTTGCTTGGTAGACTGGGTTCGTTAGCCTTGGGTGGTAACCAGTCTAGAAGAAGGACTGAATTCAAAACCACCCCGGATTCTCTCAAGTAATCTTGCCGTATACACATCCACTACGGCTACCAGTATAGTTGATGCTCTTATGACACTAATGAGTTACGGGATTCGTTACGTAATCTGTGATGTTTATGACTGAAATTGTTGTTTCTGGTCGGGCCATTGTTTCGATTCAGCTTATTTAAAAGAAAAATTGTGTTTCAGGGAGGGCAGTCTCTCTCTAATCGGAGGGTTGGCATATGTCCTTCACCTTAGCTGGTCTTTAGTATATATATATATATATATATATATATATATATATATATAAACCGCATCGTCTTTTTATGTGCCGTGTCCTTTTAGGACGTAGGCGATCATAGCTCTCCATTTCCTTCTATCCCTTGTAGCTCTCAATATGTTTTCTCCTTTTGCTACTTCTCCCAAACCCTGTTCCGTCACCCACTTCCTTAAGCCCGCTAGGTATGTCTCGCGTTGCTTTCACTTGTATCTCTTTTCCTCTATCCGTCCTGTGAGTATCATATTCCCCAAGCCCTCCTTTCTCATTACGTGTCCCACAAATTTCAGCTGCCTACCCATTCAAAATGACTGATAATTTACTTCCTAAAATTTATTTTCTTCCTAAAATAACTGTTGTGGATTCCGGGATGAAATCCGGTCTCAAATGAATGACAAACGCAGGAATGAAATATAGCAAATAAATGTATTGACGTAATAATACAATTGGTAATACGGTTAGTAGATCCAGAAATGCGGTTAGTAGCAATAACAATATATATACAGTCTGGGAAATTCAGTATCGATTTATGACTTCCTTCTGAATCTACGTGCTCGCAATTGTGACTCCCACAAAGCGGTTACCTCACAATCTGACTGTCTCACTGTCACTCTGACTAGTCTGACTTCCTGGTATTCACCGGCCGCAGTACAAGTACACACTAGGCGAGCCCACTTGTATGAAAAGGGGTGGACCCCTTAACAATAACAATATCTGTACACTCTGCCTAGGATCAAAGTGACGCTTTCCGACTCTCTAATTAGGGATATGTGTGTGCGCTTTGTATTTGCAAATAATTTTTTTACGGTGTTGTTGATACATGACGACTTACTTTCAGGTTTAAAGTTTGAATCAGAATCTCCCTTGCCGAGTTCAAATTCCGGGCTCTTTTGTTGGGTTCATTTTCGCTCACATACCCTTGTGTGAGGCATAAATCCGTCCCTTCCCTCTACTTATGAGTTAAACAGCAGAATAGACTGGGTTTTCTAGCCAAAAGTAGTAACCATGTTTAAACAGTGTAAATTATGTCTACCAGCCTGAGAGTAGTCTTAATAGACGTAATTCATACTGTTCAAACAAACAGGGCGTCTACTCAAACATGTGTAACACTAAAAATGACGTTTAGAGTATTTTAGAATGTATTTGTGTCAAGTGTAACATCGGTTTACTTTGACACGAGTTCAATTTTACTTGATCACCTGGGAATGAATATGTTCATTATCGATAGTCATAAATACAATAGTCTCGTACTTTCAGCGCATTTCCGGTTCTGAAATAAGGAACGAAAAACAATGAGAAAATAATGTGTATATTAACACGTGGAAAAAATTTCTAGAAGGATTTAAATAAATCCTATCAAAGAAAGAAGACTTGAGAATAAAGAATGAAGTCAAAATAATGTAGGAATTAATGGAAGCAGTCGAATTCAAAAGGAGTGTTAAAAAATAATTCAATAGAGAATTAACATTAGAAATGTCTACGATTACTTTAGCTTAACGTCATACAAATTGAATTAAGCTCTAAGAACACCTGAGATATTAGTTACTCAGCTTAACTTATTTTAGCTGAAGGCCACAAACATGGAACACCCGTTGAGGATCGAAATCACTTATTCGGAAGGAACAACGTACTCACTATCACATCACAACGAAACGTCTTAGGTGAAGCAAAATTGCCAAGAAATCTGAAGCTGAAATTATTCTTCTATGAGCCTATCCCTTCAGGATATTAGTGATCATGGCTCTCCACAATTTGTTATCCCTTGTAGCTCTTAATAACTTTCTCTTTTTGTTATCCCTCCCATACCCTGCTCTGCCAGCCATTCACTCAAGCTCGTCAGTTAGGTTGTGCGTTGCTTCTCTCTCTCTCTCTCTCTCTCTCTCTCTCTCTCTCTCTCAATCTACCCTGTGAGTATCAAATTTTCCAAGTACTCCTTCCTCATTATGCGTCTCAAAAACCTCAACTGTCTCTTTCTGATGTTAAGTATGTGTCTTTTTTTATTGCCATTGCCTGTAGATCTTTGTTGTTGGTGTTCACATGTTCAGTCCATGGTATTCTCAGCAGCCTTCTGTAGAACCACATTTCTTTTGCTTCATTGAAAGTATAGGTTAAAATTGGTCTTACTTCTTTAATAAAAGAGCTTGCGGTCATATCACGTTAAAACACCGGTCCCTGTTTAAACAAACAACTCAGACATGTGTATGCACTAAAAAAAACAAAAAAAAAAACAAAAAAAAAAAAAAAAACAAAAAAAAACGTTTGTTGTATTTTAGAATGTTTGATTTCGATGAATTGGATTTGTTTCAAGTGTAACTTCGCTTTAAGTTAAATTTGACACAAATCCAATTTATTGACCACCTGGAAATGGATATGTTTATCGGTAGTCATAAATACAACAATCTAGAGGCGTGTATTTTCAGGGTGTGTCGGGTAATGAAAGAAAGAACAATAAACAATAAGAAATGAAGCAGTCAAATTCAAAGGGAGAGTAAACAAAATTTCCCAAGTTAAGCAACAGCTTGGGAATACAAGGTATGGTAAGTTTGGATGTATGAGTGGTGTAATGGATAATAACTCGGATTTGTTAATCAGAGAGCCGAGTTCTAATTCCACTTGGGGTCGTTATATTCACTTACGCACAAACACCTTTGGGAATCATATGAATTCACCTCTTCTCCCCCAGCTATGGGTTAATTAGTAAGATTTGTATCACTAAATCATTATTATCTCCAAAATAAATTCTTACAATCTAAAAATATTTTCAGGCTTTAAATAACCTTCAAAGGGTTGATAGGCCGTAAAAACGAATCAAACAATCTTTCATTGTATACGAAACAGTGATATCATAATTTTTAAAAGCAATATGATCTTATTTTTTATCCTGTATAATTGGTGTTACTTAGTAAGCTTAGCTTAGTCTGGCACTGAGTTTGAGGTTTGAGGCTTGAACTCACTACTCAGTAGTAAGAATCAAACTAGCTCGTTAACCACAATATCACTCTGAGTTACCCCATCTTTTATGTTAGCTGAAATAGTTACGTATTTCCTATCGTCATTGGTGTTCAATCAAAAGTAAAAGCTATGATTTCGATTGCTGATTTTCAAGACAAACAGACTCAATCTATTTATGTTAGTGTTCGGAAATTAATTACGCTGTGAATTATGAGTTAACTAACCAAGGCAGAACCGAGATTGAATTATACGAAATTGTGTCTAAAATTAGTTTATCATTTTTTTTATCAGACAATGTGCTGTTTAAAATGCATGTCACAGTTCAATTGGCAAAACTTGCAAAATGAGAATTTGAATTCCTCATAAATTTTTGCTATGGAACCGTACGTGCTACCATCTGCAGCAGTCTACACACACACACACACACACACACACATATATATATATATATATATATATATATATATATATATAAGAAATATAACAAGAAGAATTATAAAAGATGGAAATACGTACAATTTTTCGTTAGAATTTCTTTTCCTTCTGTTTCTCATTCCATTCTATTTCTCTCGTTTATTTCTTCCTTACTTCCATTTCATTGAAGAAGTCGTTAAGCACCTGATAGGTTTATTTATTTATTTATTCATTCTTTCTTTCATTTATTATTCTTTCATTCATTATTTCTTTCATTCTTTCTTTTATTCACTAAAACCAAACAGCTGTCTGATATATTTTTCTTCTATTTTTACTTCGTAAACAAAATAATCCATTTATTTATCTAAGGCAATGACACGACGTAAGGGACGCGTAAATCGAGAAGCATGCAGAAATATAATCATCCCTGCAATCAATTCTGATGAAAGACTGTGATTTTTTTATGAAGATTTTATTTTTTATTTTTCTTCCTTTTTTTTAACACTTGATTCTGGGAGACTTAAATGTCCTATCGGGATGAATTATTGGCGGCTACAATCTTAACAACATAAGAAATTCAGATTGTACAGCGGTCAAAGCAGACACAGCAAGGTACCTATAAGAACTCCTACAGAAGGTAGTGAGGGAAAGCGAGAAGAAAGACTGACCATCAGTTTCGAGAAGACAGAATGCACGATTGTCTGCAAAAAGAACAGTCCAACATGCAAATTACAAAAATAAGTAAGAACAACAATTTAAATATATGCGAAGTGTTTTAACAGAGGACGAAAAGTGCGACACTGTAATCCGAAGGTGCATTGATATAGCAAAAAATGCTTTCCAAAAGTTAAGCAAAGTATTAAAAGACAGAAAAAATTTCATCAGAAACAAAGAAAAGAGTACTGAACTGTAACGTAACATCAGGAAGAGACTTAAAATTTCTAGGGTGCATAATAAGGAAAAGATTAAAATTTGATACTCGCAGGTCAGATTGAAGGCAAGGAAAACAATGTGTGATCTACCTAGTGAGATGGCAGAACAAGTCTTAGGCGTGAAAACAAAAATACAAACTTTATTAAGAGCTAGAAAGGACAAGACATTTTGGAGAGCCATGATCACCAGTGTCCTGAAGAGACACGACACATAAAAGATGAATGAAATTGTGAGATAACATTAGATGTTTTAAAAGCAAACTGTTACCTTTGAAAGCACATTTTCTAATGTAAAAATAATCTTTACATCTTTTTTCTTTAAGGGCTCATCAACTCTTTCGATCTATGTTGCCTTTTACAGATTACTTAGCTACTTTAGATAATACGATATGATTTTTATTCAACTGTTTCATTCGGGTGTCTACATCCGGTGGCAAGACCTCCAATCGGGAGATTGGAAGTTTTGAGGAGCCTGAGACGACATTTTAATTGCTGTTGTTCACAGGTCCACCCTGATCAGGGTGTTAGCACTTGTTAGGATCCCAACTATGGGCAAATAGTGACCATCCCCCCAAAAAAAACACTATGAAATATTAAAACAAATTGAATAGTAAAAATACCAGCAATACAATTTTATATAGAAGGCCAACAATATACAACAGCAAAATAACCAGCAATACATTTTATCTGTAGATGAAGACAAATAATTTTGTTCAAAATTTAGTTGATGTCATAAAATTGAGTCCAAATTATTTAGATTTCGGCATTAAGTGGTTAATATGGAAATCTCTCACAGCTTTAATCCATATAATATCTTAAAATTTCTTAAATCAAACTGTATTACAAAATATAACTTAAAGAAAATACTACACCATAAAACACGCATATCACAGCCTCTAATAATTATGTCCACACAAACTTAGAAATGCACAAAGTTTGAGTATCATCTACCATGTATTCAATTGTGAAAGTAGAATAACATATAGTTCTTACTTCAAAGCCCCCAAGAACATTAAATTTCGTCATTAACTGATCCATAAGGTGTTTATATGCCGTTAAACAAATCAACCAATCAGATTGACTTGAATGAATTGGGTAGAATAGTTAAAAACGGATTTATTATATAAGGTACAACAATTTAATTCCCATGAATACCCTGTAAAAGTAAAGCAAACTTTGTTACTATTGGCTGCTGCTTCAAAAGTACTCTCCTTGTGAGGCTATGCAATTCGTAAGTCGTTGGTGCCATTGCTGGAAACGTTCTTGGAACTCATTTTTCCGATTACTTTTCAGTGATGTAGTCACGCGTTTCTGGATATTAGAAATATCAGTAAATCATTGTCTTTTCAGAGCATTTTTCAATTTTTGAAATAGTCAAAAAAAATTACAAACGGCTAAGTCTGTTGATTTAGACGGATGGCATCTTTTTGTAATATATTTCTTAGGAATTCGCGATTTCCTTACGGTTCATTTTTTTTCTCATTTTTAAAACTTCCGTTAGAATCTTCCATACTGTTTTCCTATTTACATTCAGTTTTTCATCTATCAGTGGAACACTTAATCTTGGATCTGACTGTCCCAATGATCGTTTTCTGTATACATTTTTAAAAATATTTTGAACTCTAGCAAGACGATAATGCCACACTAAGACGCAAAGGAGGGGGGCTACTGAGAGTGAAACAAATGAGAAAACTTTAGTGAGGAGAAAGGGAAATAAAAGAACAAGATCCAGGAAAACAGAAAATGGCGATAATGCCACTAAGACGCAAGTGGGTTACTGGGAGTGAAAGAGAATGAGAAAACCTTTGTGAGGAGAAAGAACAATAAAAGAACAGTGTCAACAAGACAGAAGATGGCGATAATGCCACTAAGAGGCAAGGCGATTACTGGGAGTGAAAGAGAATAAGAAGATTTTAATAAAGAGAAAGGACAGGTTTTTAACAAGACAGATTGATGTTACATTAATTTTTTAAAAAAATTGTATGACGTTTTAAGAGATTTCTACAGGCGAGAAATATGAGAAAAAACTCTTAAAATACATACGGGTGCATCTAGCTCGGTCAATATTAAAACGATGAGGCCTAGTTGCCTATCTAGTAAGCATGCTTAAATTCATGCAATCTGGGCATCCAAAAGGAAAGCTCATCAGAACAATTGCCATGAAAATATTCGTATAAAAGACAGAGGGTAGGCATGGTTACATCGATGAGAAAAGGACTGAAGTCGAGATGTGAGGTCAAGATCGATTACATTACACAGACATTTATTTGAATTTTGTCAAGAATCTCGAGATGTATAGTAGAAGCACCAGACCAGATATGGCAGCAATATTCAATGCACGGACGAATGGTAGATTTCTAAATGTGTAAGAAGGATTCTGACGAGAAGAACTGTCTGGCTTGACAAAGTGAACTAACTTTCTTAGCAGTTGATTCAATATAATCACTCCACTTAATGTCATTGGAAAACGTGGGCCCAAGAAGGTGCAACTAGTTGCTCTCCTGTTGCACGTGTTTCATGTGTTTTGACTGCCCATTTATTCTCCTCGCCTTTCCTTGTATGCACCTCTAAGCAATCGATTTCTTCACAGCAATTTCTACAGCTCAGCGGCGAATGATTCATCCAGTCTGCGTCACAAGAAAGCGGAAGATTGAACATGTCCTGACGTACTTGAGTACAAATGTCTGCCTTCAGTAGCAAGCCGAAAGTGTGTCGTGGGGGGTACTTGATATCCGTATCGCGAGGACATCCAGTCAAAGAGTGAAATAAAAAATTTAGTTTTTGAAATTGCCTCTATTACTTTGTTGTACAAGCGTCTTACAGTCCGACAACCTCGTGTGAATGTGTATCTGTGTTTTAATAAGTGAGACCGGAGTAGAACTAGTTGAGTCTTAGGAGCATACAATCAAGGAGTTGGCTCCGAGCATCACCAAACCTCTGTACGTCACTGCCTGAGTCATTACCCAGCGACATGAGCACTTCGACCTAGTGTAGTGGTTAGCAAGCTTATCTCGCTAGATCAATTACGAATGAATAGTGAGTTTGATACTCACTAGGTTTTGGCCTTGTAAGCTAGTCTTAGAAAACCACCACCATAACCCCAGCGGTACAATAAGGTCATTCTGAAAATTAAATTGTCACACCCACTTACTACTATAAGTGGGCACAATGTTAACATAATTTAAGATATATGGAAAGTAAAAGTGATATCTTTCTAAGGCTGATGAAGAGAGGAAAATGCTGCTTCCAAAATGTCAACGTGTTAAATATTTTCCGAGAGACCTTTGAAGGATAAATTTCATGTTAATACTATAATATTTTGTGTACTCTAATTTTGATTAATCAGTTTTATTAAATTGATTAATACACAAACCTTCTTTACAGTTATCCGTTTGTGCTAATATCGATTGAATACTAAGTCTGCTTGCTTGTCTAAAACTCAAGTTATACTTGAATTTAATGAGGATAAAACCACAGCTGACGTTCAATGAAAGAAAATTACTTTGCTCGCCTTTCACTTGCTGAACATAGTCGGGACTTAGTAATTGTTTCTTACCTAAACACGGCGATAAAGATTATAACACGTTTTTCTGGGTTCTACTGTCGAAACATGAGTCCTTTTTAAAATGAAAAATTACTTGCGAATAGTTTGCAAGAATCGCTTTAAACGTTTGGCAGTACTAGGAAAAGATATAATCTATTCTGTTTTTTGTGTGAATACTGATAGTAACTGTAGTCATTTCCCGTTGAGTTCATGCAATGCCGTGGTAAGTAGTGACAACGAAATCCGAAGGTGCATTAGAATAGCGAAAGTTGCCTTCCAAAAGCTAAGCAAAGTATTAAAACAAACAATTTCACGAGAAACAGAGAAAAGAGTGCAGTACTAGTTTTCCTATATGGCAATTAATGTTGGGCAGTTTTCTCAAAGCTTAAGACTTGTGATATAATAGAGATGTAGTCCTACAGGAGCATGTTGAGAATACTATGGAGGTGAGCAACGTGGACGTTTTTAGAAAAATGGAAGCAAAAATGACAAGAGACAATCTGGGACACATAATGAGAAAAGAAGGCTTGGAGAATTTGACACTGACATGACATACTAGTGTGAGGCACAGAGAGAAAAAGTGATTAACCTAACATACTTGAGAAAATGGATGACAGAACACGGAGTGGGAATAGTGAAGAAAAAAAAAATTGCTTCAAACTACATAGGATAGGAAGTTGTGGAGAGCCGTTATCGCCCCATCCCGAAGGGACAGTGCACATAAGTGATAGAGTAATAGAAAATTAACGTAGTTTAATAAGAAGAAAGCAAATTATATTTATTCTTTTAAAAATATTTTTAATATACGCTTTACGAACAAAAAGAAAAAAAAAACATTTTCCTAAATTCAAGTATGTCAACAATAATGTGCGAAAAATTCTTCTTCCATCTTGAATTTTCTATCATTCGCACAGATGACAAAACACAAAGTCAGATAAGATTAAATAATTTCATAATGATTACAGTTTAAATTGCTAAAATCACTGGAAATTGTATTTTGCATTTTTACTAGGATTAATTTTACTATAAATCCCTAAAGAAAAAATATTTTGAAACATTTTCTTTAAAAAAATCAAATAAACTTATCTTCTTCCTTTAGGACATGGACGATTATGGCACTCCACCATTTCCTGTATTTTGTAACTTTTAGTAAATTTTATCTTTTCGTTATCACTCCTAAACCTTGTTCTGCCATGCATTTACGCAAACTCGTTAAGTCAGCCATGCCAAGTTTTTCTCTGTTTCCGTTGCCGTCAATCTGTCCTGTGAATACCAAATTTTCCTAAGCCCTCTTTCCTCATTATGTACCCTAGAAATTTCAACTGTCTCTTCTGATGTTAAGTATAAGTGTCCTTTTTGTTACTATTTTTCTCTAAAACTGCGTCGTTGCTCGCATGTTCGGTCCATGGCATTCACAGAATATTTCTGTAGAACCACACTTCTATTGCTTCAAGTCTCTTCGTCATCTGTGAAGAGATTTTCCAGCATTCGCTGCCATTAAGAAATATTAATAAAAACAGAAAAAAATCGTTAGAAACAGAAAAAAAGTCTAATGTACTGTTATGTAATATCAGTTCTCAGGAGGGGAGATATTACATAACAGTTCAGTACTCTTTTCTTTGTTTCTAACGAAATCTTTTCTGTTTCTTAATACTTTGCTTATCTTTTAGAAGACAACTTTCATTATCTCATTACACTAAATTATTGCTCTCTGAAGAGAACTTGTTATTCCGGGCTTACGGACATATCGCGTCTAAACATTGGCTCCCACACGATCGCCGAATTTAAGCAACTTCGAGCCTGGTTAGTACCTACATCGGTGAGCGCTTGGGAATACTAGGTGCTGTAAGCTTGGGTGTACGGGTGGTGTGGTTGATAATAGCTGGAAATTTTTAATCGGGGGTGGGGGCAAATTCCAATTTTCTTTGGGTTCGTTATATTTACTTACGCCCAAATACGCTTAGGAAAGGTATGAATCCAACTATTCCCATCATGTATGGGTTAATTAGTAACACTTGTATCACTAAATCATCATTATCTACAAAAAAAAATTATTGAGATCTAAAAATATTTTTCTGGCTATAAATAACCGATAAAGGGTTTATAAGCTGTAGAAAAAGAATCGATCACTCAATTGCTATTCAGAGTACTATGGCGGGTAAATGACGACTTAATTTCATTATTTCTACTTCGGATTTTTGCAGATATGGTAACAGCTTATATTGGCAGAGGACTTGTTAAATATTAATTTATTTTCATTTCATAAATTCATGTTTGTTGAAATTTGACGGCTGTTGCAAGACAATTGCATGAAGGTTATTATTATTCTCATTTTTACAATAAATGTAAAAGTACAATGGTAATAATTAATTGGTCTCCAAATTGCTTTCTATACACGTAGAAATATTTTTATTTACGTTAGTTTAAAAGACGTTGTGCTTTTTAATAACATTTTAAGGCTTTTTTAAATTTTCTTAAATGTTTTTTTTTTAATATTTTTGAAGTAAGTCTTAAAAGCAAATTTATTTGAAAGCAGGACGTGTTCTTAAAATTATTTATATTTTTTTTAGTCATATGCCTTCATGCAAGGCAGTTAAACTACTAAGAAACAGGAGGTTAATGAGTGTGAAATAAGAAAAAAGAGAAACTTTATAAAGAGCAAGAACAATAGAAGAGTAATCGAATAGTTAACGATTATGTTCACTCACAAAATGTCATTATCGCAAGTGTTCCAATGAATATGGTTAAAATTTGAATAAAATAAAATAGGAATGAAACTCATCAATTTGAAAAGAATAACTACTTTTAATAAAAACTCAGGTATCACTTAAGTATCGCGACGTTGAAATGAATATTTAAAAATGAAAAATGCTTTCTTGGAACTTTTATTTTAGTTTTAATTTCAAGCTAATAGATTAAATTTAATATTTTCAAAAATATTAATTTAAATTGACTGGAAGGAGTTTTCGTTTTGAAATTGCTAAAATCACTGATTTTATCGCCATTGTTATCCATCTTTCATCACAATTCTCTTTATTAAAAATCTTCCAAAAATAAAATATACTTTTCTTTAAAATTTATTTGAAGAATATTAGCTGATTTAAAGCTTAATTAATCTGATTTGAAAAAAATATTACTTCAAATTTGAAGCATCGTAGAAATGCATTAGGTGTTTACAGTTTGATGGCGGCCGGAAGCTTATCTAATATTTTTCTATGGTGGCTATATCTGTAAAACCTAATATTTTATTGAATTTTAGGTACTTTGACTTTAAATTTACTATAGTTATCGCTCTTATTTTCTGATAACGTCGTGTATGGACATCCGTATTTACAAAAATCGGCACGTTTATACACATCAAAAAGAATTTCAAAATTCTTTACAATATTGTGTGTCAATGAATTCTACTAAGCTTTTCTATTCATGATTAGTAAATATAGTTTTTACTTAATAACAATATCACCAAACCTCTACTATTTAAGACAGAATTTTGAAAGATTTCAAACTTTATAAATTATTAAAATTAAAATGTTTAAAAAAAATGGAAAAATCTTTAGCGAAGATTTATTTGTTCGTAAATGTTATTGCTGTTTTACGACATAACGTTAGAGTGGGAGAAATTTTGGTTTGGTTTGTTTAATGGCATATCAACTTCTCATGGGTCATTTAATGCCGAAATTTAATAATCTTGGGAGCTTTGGTATTTTTTTTCAAAAATGTTTACTGCCGGATGTAGTTTATCGTCAACCTAGAACGATGTGGGTGATAGTAATTTAAATAAAGACCACTCTAGATCTCAATTGGAATTCTCATATACGATTCATTCGCATCGCTGACGGCAGCCATTACTGGCGTTGTTTGCATACATTTACTGCGGAAATCTAAGCGCGGAAGAACGTAGTTGACGGCCTTTTTCAATTACTGCACAAGATAACTATATTGCGTGTGCCATAATCAAGAAAAGTGAATATTCCATTCCTATCTATTCGGCAGCAAATGTATGCAAACAACGCCAGTAATGGCTGCCGCGACGCGAATGAATCCGAACATTAACTGTTGATAACTCCAAAACGATAGATTTTATTAAATTCATCAAAGCATTTTTGAATGAAGTATGTAAATTTACACCTAAATGTAAGTATTCGGAAAAATTTTATTGCAAACTGAGCGCAGGTTCTAATCTGCAAATTAACCCATTAGACCAAAAAATGGACTGTCAATCCTCTCTTTCCAACCTTGATAAAGTTAAAATCCGTTTACGCTGTCTTGTAGGGGATGTTATTTCTATGGTAGATGAGCTCTACTCCTTAATTCTACCAGTTCGGACCTTGACACCTACCACTCACCAAGCTACGTCTACTGACTCGAATAATCCACATTTCGTCTGTATTCCGTTTGTAAGAAAGAAGTTTCATTCAGACATATTTTTCCCGTGAACTGCTGCTCTGTGGAACAAACTCCCACGGAGATGATTCCCTGAACGCTACTCTTCAAGTCAAGGGTCAATCGTTATTTCTCCTCTTGTCGTCATAGTCTTCATTTTTTTCTACATCCTCTTACATTCATTGTCACACACTTCTGCCATAAGTAGCTCCTGAGCATTGTATTGGGTGATTTATAATATAAATAAGAAATTTGAATGAATGTATTGAACTGTTAGAAAGGTACAGAAAAAAACATTTAAGTTTAGCTTAGTTTGACACTAGACAACAAATATGTGGCTGGGAGGGGGGCATTGAGGGTGAAACTCATTGTTCAGTAGTAATACTCACCTTGAGTAGCTCCTTGACCATTATCCCACACTGAGACGCATAAAAAATAATTCAGTAATGATATACAGTCCGTCTGAAATTATTAAGCAAATCACATAAACCTCAATAACTCAAAATTGTTTTGAAAAATGTTTGTCAAATTTTAACCGATTAATTTAGATGTCAAACCAATGCTTCAATTAAATGTTTGAGGTAATTGCAGCATGTTTGATCAAAGTTATTGGATTTATTATAAAAACTGCAGACAGATGTTATTATGTAGATTAAACTAATATTAGGTTAAGATCTCTAAAATCTAATAAAAACTACTTTTTTTTAAAATTTTTTCCTCATATATGTTGAAATATGTGCAACTGAAAGGATCTAAAAAACGCTGAAAACAGAAAATAACAAAGTTATTGGCACGGTGATGTAATGGATAGCGGCTCGGCTTGAGAAATCGTAGAGCCGAGTTCGAATTCCATTCAAATCCATTACATTTACTTACATGATAATACTCTTGGGAAAGGTATGAATCCTTTTTTTCTCCCCCACCAGCTATGGATAAATAGCAGGAGAGACAGGCTTCTATAGCCTTGGATACCAACTGGCCTACTGTAGAAAGAAATGGCAACCTACTGCGGGAAAAAATCTGCCTCGTCAGTCATGTATCTTTCGATACATGATCGCCTAAGCGTGTATCCCGCATGGCACATAACTGATTGATTAAGTGCGTATATGTTCATATTGAAGATAGCTACGCATAGATCACCGAACGAGTGTTGAAAATATAAACTCATTTAAGAACTAGAATCAAAGGGAAATGATTTAAGAACTTGTTTCCTCGAAGGCAACGTAAATTAAATCGACCACAACCACTTTTGACCAGTGCTCAGATCTTGGATACAGGCTGGGATTGAGGGAATTAAAAAGGACAAAAAGTGTAGAATATTTTAGAAATTGGGATCTGTCAAGAAATCTCCTAAGCAAACTCGTCTCAGTAAATCAAATGTTTCAAAGCGTCAAAATTGAGCCAAAAAAATACATTAAATTTGACTTTTCTAAAGTATTTTTCACGGACGAATCTCAAGTGACGCTCAATGGATCTAATAGATGGGCCGGGCCAAAGGATGAATTTTATCGGTCACAGATTTACTTGTGGCTAGCAGCGTGATGCTGGAATTGTCGACCAAACCATTATTAGACATTTAAAAGTCGATGAAGAAGTTAAACTGAACTATTGCGATTTCATGGACACGATTTTCTTTGAATGATACAAGTCCAAGTCTCAAAGTGAAGTGTGTATTTATGTACGACAATGCTACTTCTCATGTATCTATGGTTACCCGTAAATTTAATCGGGTAAAAGGTTTACAGGAGAGAAGCTAACAGAATGTCCATCATTATGTCCCGATCTGAATCCGATCGATAATCTATGATCAATTGTGAAGGTGAAATTATATGAAATTGGAAAACAATATAACAGGAAAGAAGACCTATGGAGAGCAATTAAAACTATCGTATCAGAAAATGAATCTGCTGATGTAAATAAATTAACAAAATCAATGGATAATAGATTGCATATTGTTATTTAAAAGGGTCACTATATTACAATCTAAATGTTTTAAAGACTTTTATATGTTCATTTATTCTATTATAGGTGTTGATCAGTTGTTGATGATTTTAGTACCTTGTTATAAAAGTAAAAAGTAATTTTCTGGTTTTGCATAATAACATCAAACTGCAGTTTTTATAATAAATCTAATAACTTTAATAAAACATTTTGAAACTACGTTAAAATTTAACGGTAGTTTTGTTTCGCCATCAAAATTAATCGCTTAAAATTTGACAGAGATTTTTCAAATTAAATTTGAGTTTTATGCAATTCGTATAATAACTTCATACGGACTGTAGATTTGTTACAATTCAAAATATACGAAGGGTTGTTGAAGAGTTCTCTATATGACCCCTTTCCAAAATCTGACAAAATGTATAAAAATACATTTTTAATTCCTACTTAGTAAATTTTGTGCGGTTCGACACTTTTGTTTACAAGTCTATTTATTTAAGAAAGGAACAACTGATAAGAAATAGTCATTCACAACTTTAAGGCATTAGTCTTAAGAAGTTGAGATAATCTTTAAAGACAAGTACTGTCCATTTATATTTTATTGGTTGATATGCTTTTAAATGATACTCACCACAAACCTATACAAAAGAACATTATTGTTTTACTTTTGAATAAAAAAAGTCTTTGTATATGTCTATTAATTTATTCCATGGTCTGAAACTTGTCATTTTGATCATGTCGAACGCTGTATGTTTCGTCATTTCCAATTAGTATCGTGTTTACGACTGAAAATTATATTATATCCCTCCCTCCATTGTACTGTGTATAATGCACATATACTGGGTTAGAAGCTGCACATCTAAAAATGACAAGTTAGATGAAAAAGAAAAAGAATTATTGTCTCAAGGCATTAATAGTTATAATATTGGTTTAAACAGCCTCATTTTTTTAAAAGTATATACTGGATGTTCAGTTAAAAACTGGTTTTTCAGTGTCCTGTGTTCAGTGTTAATCTATCCTGTGTTGAGAGGAGGGAAATAAAAAAAAGTAAAGAAAAACAGCAGTGCACAAGCTAAGAGTGCGACACTAAGTGTTGTTTCTTTTCAAGTTGGACAAGACAACAGAAATAAAGATGACGATTGATGTCGCCTGTAGCGATGTTTCAGTTGGAAGCCATACGTGTCGTGAATGGTTTGTGAAGTTCAAGAAAAGTAGATATGACTTATCTGGCAAAATATTTTTTTTGATGTGATTCTGATTGGAAGGGATAATTCCATCGTGAAATTTAGATGATGATCTCACTCGAACAACGTTGGAATAAACTTTAAAACTTTGATTGTTGATTAGTCTGTCTTTGTTAGACATTTGCAAATTATGAAGAAAATTAAACAAACAGTAAAATGGACTCTGTGTGAATTGCCAGAGTAATGCATTGGACAGTGTCTCACTACATTTCTATTCTAGCTAGACAGGGGGTATCTTTGCTTTTGTGGAAGATTGTCCTTTGAAATTAAAACTGTCTTTATCCGACAATCCGAAGCGTCTAAAATGATTGGTCGATCCAGAAGCACCTAGAACAGCAACAGAAAAATATTACGTTGTACTTGTTGAATATTAAATTTTTATTGTATGACAAAAAAATACAAATACACCTCTTCTTTCTCCAGCTATGGGTTAAATAGCAGGATAATCTGGGCTCTAGCATTAGAGGGGGAACCAGTCCAAGTGAAGGAAAACCCAATTGGTGAGAAGATAATTGAAAAACAACTCCACCGTTTTTCTCAAGAATACGTGGCAATCCGCATATAATAAAGGAAATTCTGAGGAGTCATAATCGCCTACACCAACTCGTAGTTTTATTTTTTTGCTAACACAAAATGTCGGTTTATTTCTACGACTTTTATCACGTAGAAATCAGATTCCTGTGATTTCGCTAAAACGCTGGGACCAGGTGCTTCATAGGTTTTATCAGCGGAATTAAGTTCAGACGATTAAAAGCTGTTAACAGATACTATTCTTTGATCCAAACCCGAAGATTTTATTTAACCAGTCCCCACGAAGGAAAAAATTGACATGAAAATCGTTTTTTCTCTGGGTTGCCCAGAAAAAAAATATGGGTCAAAGACAAAAAACTGCCCAATCTCCGCGACTACTGTCACACTAATGTTGGTATCAACTGATCTCCCCCTCTTTTATCGCGGTGAAGGAAAGATGCTAACCCTAACCCTAATACCCGAGACCGGGCTTCACTCATAAATATTTACCTGTCTCCAACACGGTGATAGAATGTGACACATGGTTGGTTTCACGTGCGCTGTTGCTACGTGTACATATGAGTCATGGACAAGGGCGCTAAAAATGCTGGGACGTAATACTGTCAGCCTGCTTAGGCTGATTTTGGTTTTGCGCTCTAAGCAAATGCATGAATACTGCTATCTGAGGCAGAATAGAAAGGCAGAGAATAATGATATGACTTCCGACATGAATTAAGGAATTATTATTATTAAACAAAATGATTGATGTAACACTTCCAATATTTTTCAACTGTTAAGAGAAAAAAAATAGATTTAACAAAAGAAAAAAATGGAGTTTTTACAATGTTAGACGATATTTCAACTAGAATGTGTCGTATGAAAACTCATCCGTCGTCAATCAATCCTCCATACACCATAATACCACATCCTTCTCTAACTCTCCTAAAAAAAAACATCCTAATGAGATGATAAATTTTATTTACAAATATTATATACAAATCGGATGAATGATCATGAAAGGGGAGAGGTGAACCCCAAAACAAACTAAATATTAAAACAAAACAAAAATCAACATAACTGATGTTAGTAGGACCCGTCCAACACTTCGAAAAAGGAGAAGCCGCTTTATTCTGCCCTTGGGAAAAATCAAGAGGATCTCTCGTTAAGGGAGAAGGAAAAGAGAAAAATATAGACGGGCGTGGGGAATCAATAAAGCTGACCCAGTCGAGATGAAAGAGGTGCCAAAACAAACTGGGGAGGTTGGGAATCTCAACTTGGATCATAACCAAAGATGTAGCCGGGAGCAGGCCAGGAACAACACTTACTCACATTAACTAGGTACACAAAAGTTTGTCTAGCCTAACCAGGGGAGGGCTCCACAGGAAACCACCCCGATGTGATATAGGTTGACCTAAAAGAGAAAATCAAGGCTAGCCCCGTTCAAATGAACCAAGCTCGCCTCAGTCACCCACCTTTCGCTAAAGGCTGTCGAATGCAAGCGTTTTCTATCAGTTCTAATCTTCATCTTGAGCTGATGCTCAAAGAATCGGATCAGATCCTGATGAGAAAGACGGTCACCTCGCAAGACTTCCTCCAGTCGCGTCGTCCAAATCACCATTCGGGCCGTGGCCAGCAGCGTTAGAAACACCATTCGTTTCACCCCAGAATACGGGGGCGACACATTGTCACACGCGTATGCACGATCAATGAGCACGAGCTTTTCGGGAGCGATACGAGCCGTCAGCTCGCCGACATGGTCCCATAAGGGGGCGGACCCGAGGACAATGGTAGAAGGCGTGCGAAGCCGTTTCTTCCAGGCCAAGGTCACATCGTTCACAGTCTGGCAAATCCGCCAAGCCCCATATGAAGGCCATGTCATTGAGAGGCAGCCTATTCCGAGCCAGTCGCCAGGTAAGCGAAAACTCAGGGTTACTGAGGTAATCCGCCGCTGGCGCCCAAGACCAGAAGGAGCGAAACTCCTCCTCCGACAAGTCGAGCCGCTCACGTAGAGGATCCTTCGCGGCCCCCTCCACTAGATAACGATAGAAGAACCTCCTAGGCCGAGAAAGGTCACTGGACCGAGGAATGACCTTCAAGGCGTATCGACACTCGCGAAAGGAAACTCGATTGATCCCGGGTTACGACGGCGCTCAACCCACGAGATGGGGGATGATGATAAGGCCGTCTCGGAAGGCGTCCCCAAATCAAATCCCCGCCATAATCGAATCTCCTGTCAACGCGCGGCGTAGGAAAGCCAACCTCGAGGCGAGCTTGTGACTCGCCAAGTGTGGCATTCCCAGCCCCCCATGACACGGACGTTGTGCACAGACTTCTCTGTCGACCTGATGCTTGCGTCCCTCCATAAAATGGAGGATAGCAAGCGCTCGAGCGGCTTCTTATGATCTTTACAGAGAGGAAGTACGGACAAGCGATAAAGGACAAGAGGAAAGACGTAAGTGGCACACGCCTCCGCCCTGCCCTTCACGGACAACCTCCGTCGACGCCAAGTCTCACCGGCCGCGTCGACCTTTGCCCGTACTTCTGACCAGTTTTTCTCCAGCTGGAGGTCGGGTCCAAACCACACTCCAAGAATGCGGACAGGACCGTCCGTCCAACCAAAGGGCCCCGGAAGATCGACCCCCTTCCAGGCACCTAACCGCAAGCCGGAAGACTTGTCGCGGTTAATCTTGGCCCCTGTCACCTTTTCGTACCGATCAAGCGCCTTCAGTACCACCTCAATGTCGCTGCGGGACGACACGAAAGTAGATACGTCATCGGCGTACGCGGAAACCCTGGCTCGAGCCCCTCCAGGGACAGCGATTCCACGTAGGGCCGGACTGCACGCCCTGTCCCTTAGCCGGCGAAGGAGAGGCTCCAACGCCAAAGCGTAAAGTAGGGGCGACAGTGGACAACCCTGACGAACCGACCGAGACAGCGCAAAAGCGCCCGACAGCTTCCCGTTCACCTGTACCACAGCACTGGGGGAGCGATACAGCAGGCTAATCCAGCGGCAGAAGTCGGGTTCGAATCCGGCGGCCTGCAGGACAGCAGCAAGGTAGCGATGGTCAACCCTATCAAATGCCTTGGACTGATCTAAATTGATCAGCGCGGCTTCATCGTCGTCTTTTACACCCTCTATGATCGTGCGGATCAGATGCAGGTTGCTCTGAATTGTTCGGCCCCTCACAGCGCAAGTCTGCTCAGGACCCAACAGAGACTCGGCAACTGACTGCAAACGCTCCTGCAGGATCTTGGCCAAAATCTTTAACTCTGTGTTTAGCAGAGTTATGGGCCTATAATCATCTAAATCCCGCCCAACACCCTTGCCCTTTTTCAACAGCGTGATCACACCTCTGGTGAACCGGTCGGGGACGGACCCCTGCCGGAACCAGTTGTTGAACACAACAGTCAAAATCGGGACAAAGATGTGCGACAGCCTCAAGTACAATTCATAGGGCAAACCATCCAGACAGGACGACTTGCCTCTGCCGACCTTCTTCAATGCCGCGTAGACTTCGCCCTCCGTGATCTCTCCCTCGCAGCTAGCCGCTTCAGTCGGCGAAAGCCGAGGAAAGTCAGCCAAATAGCTACGAAACTCGTCGTCACGGAGACCAGGCTCCTTGGTAAACCGGCTCTCGAAATGCCGCCGAAACGCCTCGCACATGTCGTCAGTGGCCCGAAGAGTATGCCCCTCCGGGGTTTTGACTTCACGAATGTAACGACCGGAACCCCGACGGATCTCTTCCTTGCGCAATTCTGCGCCCATGTTCACAGCTTCGGAAGACATCTTGCTTAACCTATGTCTAATTACCTGGCCCATGTAGCGCTCGCTAGTCAAACGCTCCAGGGCCTCCTTAGCTAAGGCTATCTCTAGGGGATCCCCCAGCCACCGCCCGGGAAAAACTATCCTTAAGAGCCTTCACCTTGTTAGCTCTATCTAGGGCGAGCCGTTTGCTAAACTCGGTGGTGGTGAAGGACCTAATCCTATTCTTAAGTCTCTCCCACCACCTATTCCCGATAACCGCCCCCACTAGCTCCCGCTGCACTAAGCTAGTTAGCTGTTCCTGGAAGTCCCGCCTGTCCAGTAAAGACAGATTGAACTTCCAGTAACCAGCCATTCTAGGCCTACAATCTAACGCCATCCGGGCACAAACATGTTTGTGGTTCGAATAGCCTACCCAGTGGAACGTGGGACAATCTAGCAAGTCTACGTCGGCTAACATTCTATCCAGGTAGCTAATCACCTGGGTAGACGGCCAATTAAGGGCCCACGTCCACATCTTCCCGGGGTGATCGACCCGGTATCTATCGACGAGACCAAACTCGTCGATCAGATCAACCAAGCTACGATCGCCCCTTCTCCCGCTAGCTCTCCCCCCCTATCTAACTTGGGGTCCAGGATGGCATTCCAGTCCCCCATTAAGACTAGGCGCGTTGAATCCACCAGGAACGGCCCCAACCGCCGAAAAAACGAGACTGACTCCTCCTGGTCGTTACGGACCACTTTTCACGGCAATATCGGCCACGATCAACCGGCCCTCGGCATCGACATGAACAAGGTCCACCTTCGCATCCAGGGTACGGCTAACCAGCAAAGAAACTCCTCTGGCATGTCGGTCCCCATATGCTGAATAAACGACAAAGTCGCTAGACAGCACACACGCATCGACGCTGCAAACAAAGTGGGTCTCTTGGATCGCGGCGACATCCACCCCGAAAGACAAGAGGTCACGGAGCAGGCGGGCAGCCTTACCCCGATCCCTCAAGCCCTTCGCATTCAGAGTGGCTATCTTGATTGACATCTTTTAAATCTGTAAAAGAGAAAACAACAATTCACCTATTCACATACGGGCCGGAAATCTGCGGCGGAAAGGACCCCGACGGATTGTCCTAGGCTCCCTGTGTCCAACTCCATCGTCATTCGACCATCTAGGACAATGCCGCCAACGTCCGTAGGGTACGTTAGTTTAACAGCCCTATATAAGGAGGGATGGAGCAAAACAGGGACCCTCCCAGCACAAAAATGTCTGCGTTTCTTTAAATTTGCATTGTCCAGTTCTAACATCCTTATGTTTAGGTAGGCTTTCTTCACCTCAAATAAGTGGTTCCAAATTTTTGGGTATCCCCCACCCCACGTCTCACGCAGGTGATCACTCTCGGGGCACGTGGAAAATTCGGGGGTCCTCAAATGACTTGCCTTCTACTGTATCCATCTTGAATAAAAGCCCTAAGAGAGGCTTCTTTTTTTTTGAACAGGCCCTTCTTTGTCCACCTTTACATATTGATTCTGGGCCTTTGAACAGTTTCTTTTTCTTTTTCTCTCTTGAGGAGTGGGGAGGGGAAGTGATGGACGTGTGATAGGGGTGTAGATAATGAATTGAGGGGAGAGGGGGATGGAGTACGGGAAGAGGAAACAGAGAAGCTCCTGGCTTTTGGCGAGACAATTTCTTTGGCTTCTTTTGGCGAAGCAGGGACGGGGAGCGACCTGGTTTTGTCCATGACCCTCTCCGCTCTACCACGACCAGAGTGCTTTTGCAATGGCTCGTCTTCATCTTCTTCCATTCTGCTCCTTTATAAAGATGCTGTCCGAGGTGGAGGCATTTTGTCCACCTCCATTGGTATGTCAATTTGCTGTTTTTTTTCTTTGTTTTGTTTTGCTGTTGTTTTTTGCTGTTGTTTTTGTTGTTGCTGTTGTTGTTTTTCCTGCTGTCGTTTTGCTGCTGTTTTTTTTGGTGCACTGTTTTTGTTGCTGTAATTTGCTGCACCTCCTTTTGTGGCTGCTTTTGTGGCTGCTTCTCTGGCCATTCCTGCGGTGGTGGTTGCCTCTTTGGTTGAAATACGTCTTGTTTTGAAGGAGACGGAACATTTGACGATTTCCAACTCCTATTGACCCCCTTCCAGGCCCTATCAGTGTTCATTGTGGATGTTCCCTCCTCCGATGGCGCTGCGCCTATTGCTGCTGTCGTTGCTGCTGTTGTCGTTGCTGGCCATAGTGGAGACTGTGTACGTTTACCGGGGCACTCCTTCGCCATGTGCCCCGAAGCTCCACACGACCAACAGTACGGTCTCCTGCCTTCCACCATCACCAACATCTTCTTGTCACGGCAAACCAATATATTTGGAATTTCTCCGAAACTTTTTCGATTTACCGTGATTTGTAACTCCATGTCACCAGTAGCTATCCCGGATTTGCTGATGAGGACCTTCTTCATTTATGATTTACTTTTTGGCCGTATTTTGAGAAAAAGGTCCCTATCCTATCCTATCCTCGCATATTTCCACGGGCACCCCATGCATTGTCACTTTTGTCCTCCGGGTGCCCATGTACTCCGTCTGTAGTCATAACGTTTTAGTGCTCAACACACTTCCTGACAAGTCTTTCGTGGGTAGGAGATAATCCCATATAAATTACTTTCCGTGTTTTAACGTCGGAGGTCAACAGGGATATAATGCGGGCATTTACTGCTTCGAGGGTTTCCGGTATGGTGAGGAACTCATTGCCCTTAAAGGAATCCTCAATTTTTTCTCTTTGATTAACATAATAAACCGCGTCTTTTGTTTTCGGCCTATTTTCACACCAGGCCGTTTAGCTGGTGAGACCAGCGGCAGTGTATTTAAAATCTCTTCGGCCATAGCGGTCAGAAATCACTAAGGCTAACTGAATAAAGGCTTGCCGAGTTTTTTCGTTTTTTAAATTATTTCACAATATAATGAAAAACAAAGTCGAAAACTGTTATTCATCATGACGGTCGTCTTCGAGTATAGAATCCAGAGGTTAGCAGTGAATATTTCGAAGACAGTAGGAAAGCGTAGTTCAGGTTAGCAGTGGATATTTTGGTAAAAGTAGCAGAGCATAGTTCGTCCTTCTGTTTCTCTTCGCCTGACAAGCTGGGACTGGGCATTCGAGTAGAGTGAACAAAAATGGCCGCCTTTATACACGACAAATTGAATGTTCTACGTCTTCTGATTGGTTAACCTTCTATTGGTGGACTATAAAGGGAGTTAAGTCATTTTGACTGGCTCACTAGTAATATAATATATACAAAAAAACTGCAACAAAAACAACCAAAACAAAAGAAGAAAGTGGAAAACCAAAGACAAATAAGCATATAAGAACGAAAAAAAATAAACACGAAAATAAATACGAGGGTAAAAATACAAAAAAATGAAAGAAACGAAAAGAAAAAGAAAAAATCCACAAATAAATAAAAGAAAAGGAAGAAACTGAGAAATTTAAAAAAAAAAATTAGAAAATAAATACAAAAACTAAACAGTTCACTTAACTCGCAGTTCAACGCTCAAGCTGGTCCAAAAACAAGTAAAATATTGTTCCTCTTTGCAGCTTCTATCCTTTTGATATACATTTTGTCTTGTAATGAAAAACGACTTTACTGATAATGAACGCGTCAAATAATATGATGTTGATCTTGTTCATTTTGAAATTTTCCGTTAGTTTATTATTTACTAAGAGGAATTAATAAAAACAGCTTACTATAAATCTTATGAAACTCTTCGTTAATTATTTGCTTACGTAATCATCCTCATACATTTTAAAAGTCTACAGGTCGGTAAATTTTGAATATTTTTTCAGAATGTGCACATTAAGATATTTGTTGAAATTACAGTCGTTTGTAATAAAATGTTCTACATAATCCGTTGAAAAAATTTTCGATCACAAATAAGATTTGCATGTAGTTTCTCCAAAGCTAGTGTTGAATTTTAAGACATAACAAAGCCGGGTAATGTAGAAGGTCGCTGAACGACCAACCCGTCTTGCGCCATGGCTAGGTGCCCAAAGCAGTAGATCACTTGAGAGCTGTTGTTTTGTTCATTAACAGTGGCCTGCAAAGCGCATTCTTCGTTTGCGTAAGATTGTAGAAATGTCAGGGATGGGTCTATGGAACTTTGATTTAGAAGAATGTTGTCTTCAAGAGAGTGTAGGTTCCGTCAAGCTGAAACTCGGGTTTTAGTTAATGTCCAGGCAATAACACCATACATGAACACCGCTTCTACAGCGGCTAGAAATAATCTCCGCATTAATTTTTCTGGTAGATCAGATTTCCAGATTACATAAAGAATTAAGACATTTTTAAAATTTTTGACCTGACATTATTTCTTATTACTTTAAACGTTATAGTTTAGTGGATATGCGTATTTGAGTGGACGCTCTGATTATATATATATATATATATATATATATATATATATATATATATATATATATATATATATATATATATAATATTTTGAATTCGAGAGTCTTAAAGCTTCATTATGATAATCGAATGCATAGGCCGGTAGATGTAATCCATAGATTATATCTACCGTCCTGTTCAAAAGAATGAGGGCGTCTACTCATATAGGTGTATCCACTAAACTATAACGTTTAAAGTAATAAGTGAATATATCCCGGTTTTAAACTTACGCTGCTACGTGTGTTGTAAGTTTTTACGAGCATGTGAAGATTTGAATGAAAGGAGACATCATGTAGCCCTACCAGATAGAAAGTTGCGGAGAGCCATGATTGATTGCCTATGTCCTGAAGAGACGCTGTACGTAGAAGAAGAAGTGTAGGTGAGGGGAATTCGAGAAAGAAAAAGAAACCGAAAACTATGTTATAACAAGAGAAAAATGTAGGGCAGAATACAGCAGCCTCTCTTTTTTGAGGGTTGGACGGGTCCAATTAACATCAGTTATCTTTAATTTGTTTGTTTTGATACTTTAGTTTGTTTTTGTTTTGTTTTTCGAGGGACGGGGGTCATCCCCTCCCCTCTCATTTTATATCATGTACAAATTTTTGGGGGATAGTATTTTATAATCATAAAATCATGGGGTGCGTTTTTTAAAGAGAGTATGCGGTATTATGGTATATGGTGGACTGATTGGCGATAGATGAGTTTTTGTGATGAAGGTTTCAATTGTAACGAATGAATGGGTCATGAATTGTATTAGCTAGATAAAGGATAGTAACTGATGACCA
Organism: Acanthosepion pharaonis; assembly: GCA_903632075.3. Taxonomy (NCBI): domain Eukaryota; kingdom Metazoa; phylum Mollusca; class Cephalopoda; order Sepiida; family Sepiidae; genus Acanthosepion; species Acanthosepion pharaonis. Next base: position 142,654 of record CAHIKZ030002718.1, on the reverse strand, counting down.
GCCTCAACCTCATTCACCCATTTTCGGCCTTGTGCCACAATTGTGTATTTTACGCAATAAATCTTAACAACACAAAAATGAAATTAATGCCTAATTTTTTTTTTCAGATGAGACATTATAATTATCTGGTTTGATATTCGGAGAAGCATTTTCCTCTTTCTTGTTATACTCTCAACATTTCACCCGTTGTACCCTGCGGCCTTCTTTAGCTTTTTGTTCTACTCAGTATCCTACACAGACATTTGAACTGAACCCTTTATTCAATGTACGGCTGTCGATAATTTACTTAGGAGATATGTTCTTTTAGTCTTTTATGCTTCAACCAGAACTGCAATTCAGATATGCCTTTTGGACAATCCAGTGGTAAAATTTTGAAGTTTTAAATACCCAAGAGACTCAAAGAATCTTAATCAGAGGTTCCTTGATGGTGTTCATCTCTATGCTGTGTCTACTGATCAGGTTGTCAGAGCCTAACGTGTGAATTGATTTCCTTAAGTTTTTCATTATTATGACTTCATTCTATAGGGATTGATGACTGACCTATTCTCTTCATAGATGATCAGCTATGCCTGATTCTCTTCATAGATGATCAGCTATGCCTGATTTCAATACGTATCCCCCGAAATATAGAGTTTCTCAACACTTCATTTTAGGTAGGGGCTGATCTCTCGTATTATTTGCCGCAGCTGCATAGGATATACAAACAGTTCTTGGTCATGCTCACTATCGAAGAGTGAGGCTGATTTGGATGAGATATTTCCAATAACAACAATAGGACTGTTTGTTCTTTTTCTTCTTCGTCTTTTTTATTCTTCTTTTTTTCTTTGCTCTTCTTTGTTTTTGTTTTTTTCTTTTACTTTTCTTTTTTCTTCTATTTCTTATTTTTCTTTTTCATTCTTTTTCATTATTAATATCTATACATTTAATACGCTTATCACGCTTGGCTGAGAAGCAAACAGAGAGAAGACAATAGAGAATAAAACAGAAGAGAGACGGGCGATGTTGAGAGACGAAAAGACAGTTTGACACAGAAATTATTGGAAAGGCAAGCAGAATGAAAGAGAAAGTGACGTAAAGAGACAAAAAGAGAGAGAGGTTGGGGGGAGGACATCTTCAATAAAGACAGTTCTTGGCAGGGAAATGTTAAATTATGTTTCATGACCTAACGATCCGTTAACGACAAATTTGAAATTTAAATCCTAGTTTGTTTTTTTGTTTTTTTCTTTTTTTTTTTTTAAGCATATCGAAAAAAAAATGTTACAAACGGAAATAACTCTAAGGACCTCCACAAAACTTTTGACACCTAATGTTTAAAATGGATTTAAAAAAATTAAGATGCATTCTTGAAGCTTTCTTTTTAGATTTAATTGAAAAGTAAATGATTAAATTTACTATTTCCAGTAAGCAAAATGCACTGGAGTATTTCAAATAGAAATTATATTGATTGGAATATCAAGCTTTTGGTCACTTTCAGAAACCACTTAAAATCGGCCATTTTTGACACATTTGTAAACAAAAGTTAATTCTCGGGTTCTTCCAAAATTAAAATATACTTTTCCGAAACTTTGTTTGAGGAATATTAGTTGATTTAAAGTATAATTAATCAGATTTGAAATAATATTATTTACTTTAGGTTTAAAATAAGAGCAATAGATTTTTAAAACAAAAAGTAGCGGTGATTTACGCATTTTTTATCCCCCCATCAATGACTTAACAAGTGCTGGAAGGTGTTGACAGATTTTGCTTTACAAAGAATTTATCTGTTAAAACACAATTTTAAAAAAATGACGTGTGAGCACCTTTTTTATATAATTTTTAAATACTCAGTAATCTTTAAAATGTTGAAAAATATTTCCCGTATTCTAATTTAAGAAATGCTAACTTTAATATTAATATATATTAATATAACTTTAATATTAATATATATGTAATCACTCTTATTTTCTAATAATGTTGTGTATAGTATTTACATTAGTCGGACTATTGTCCTCATCTTTGTCGCCATATTTGTCACAACGTTTCGGCCGTTGTACACCCCGGTCTTCTTCAGGTGGTTGGAATTTCGAACTGAACCCTTTATTTCGATCACTGGGGTAGACTGTTCTAGTTCCACGAGCCATTCCACAGACGCTATTGATATTCCTGCAACATGCACTATTAATATTCCTGCAAAATTCTCACTTGTTGCAGAACCTTTTGATAAATGTTCACCCGAAGAAATAGAATAAAGTTTGATATTATCACCTAAAAATGCTGAATGCCTTATTATAAGTGAAAGAATTAAGAAACTTCCAGAAGGATCCAAAACATATATGAGCACAGATTCCGTGTCTTGCGCTAATGACAAAGAAACTCAGAACTATCCTATGGTGTTTATAAACTCACTCTTGGCATGCGTTTCCATCGACTTAACTTGAAAATAGGTTCCATCTTGATACTACTGCACAATCTCTCTATTGCATGCGAGTCCTGCAACGAAACACGCATGACAAAATCATAAAAATAGCATAGATGCGTCCCTCATTAGTTGTCGTCACAGAAGGTCTATAGTACTCATCCCTAGAATCAAAATGAACCGCAATGATGCCAATGTTCCTTTGACGTTAAGCAGGATTTAATTTTCTGTGCGGCTTTCTTAAGCGATGACAACAAATAAAACAGAACAGCAAACTTTGGATAAAGTGCAGATTTACCTGCAACAGCCAGTTTTCCCTCACAATCAGTTGTAGGTAGCGTTTTCAAGAGCAATGGCAGAAGAGAACGTTATGTTCAGATCGTTAAAGCTAATCAAAGATGACATCCAAGGAACGAGACATGGTGTTACATGCATTAGAAATATCGTGTATAACGAATTGTTGACAGCAAGACAGTCAAATATCAAATGACAAAAAATGGTTTCTGAGTCGGAAGATACGCTTATACTTCCGGTTAATAAATTAATCCTTTGAAAATAAATATTTAACATTTATCAACCAACAGGTCGCGTTCCCGCCGACAATAAAAATAATACTTCGAGATCCCTTTAAAGAGTATATAAGCAAAGTTAGTAGACCTGACAAGCCAATTAGGGGATAGACGACAACATACGATAGCAGTTTACGAGGGCGCGACTGAAGAGATTATCTTACTCATTCATCCGACTTCCTCACCAAGCTACGTGACACTTACACTTTCCTTCTCACTTTCTCTCATGCCTCTTGTTTCTCACACACACACACGCCAAGAAATCATATTTCTTTTTATATCAACTACCAAAGACTTGAAGAACTTTAAAACCCATACACGCTAAAAAGTTTAGTCGGAAAAACACGAAAATAAAAATAATATTTATATTTTTATATTTAAAAACTTTTATCGCCTTTTTCTTTGCTGTGGGATGGTTCAAATCAGCAACGGAAGTACTGCGATAACAAATACTCGATTCTATATAGCCCCTTAAGCTCAAGTTTATTTAGTTCTGCATTAGGATGGTCTTTTATAGACTTGGGGCATGATCCGAGTTTATTTCTGTGTCCTACAAGCAGTGCACTATTGGTGTAGTAACTTTTACCTTTGTTTCTCTTTAAGTATCTACGAATCTCATAGGAATTCCATTCTTTTGCTTATTTTCTCATGCGATCTTAGCACGTGTACCTATTTTTTCTTCTACATACAACGCGTGAGAGCACGTGCAATACCCTGCCCTAGGCAGCCGCCAACCAGGGAAGGTAACACAGTTTCGGTGGCTAAGGCGGTACTGCCACCCCTGGCGCCACCAGGAGCTTTTTCTACCGAACAGGGCATGGCACAATACTAGAATATATTTATTTGTGACCAACTTGATCTCATTTCATGTTTCTATCATCATTTGTATATAACTGGGAATATCCATCCTTTTCTTTGACTTCACTCATATTCTAAAAATCATTTTGTTAAAACCCCTATAAGAATATCAACAATGCAACAATCTTTGGAATTAAACTAGATGCATCGCAATAAAATGCATTAATGCCCACATAACATTCATTTCCAGATTACACATAACTCATACCTCAATTGAAAATAATTGAGGCAAGTAATTGTAATAATATCTTTCATGTGTGGAGAACGTATATAATTTATATTTATTACATTCCATTCTATAGACAATGACTTCAATTATTAACGAAGTGTGAGCAGTTCGACGAGGTGTAATGGCTAACCCGCATGTCTCTCTAGATCAATTATAACAGTGTAGTGAGTTTGATCCTCACTAGGTGCTCCAAACGTTCGGTCTTGTGCTACATCTAAGCTATTTAGAAAATCATTTGTGCAGTTCGACGTGGTGCAATGTTTAGCAAACTTATCTCTCTAGATCAATTACGACACTAATGAGTTCGAGTCCCACTGGGTGCTCCACACTTTCGACCATGTGCTACATCTAAGCTAGGCTTAGAAAATCACTTCTGCACTCCGACGTGGTGTAATTGTTAGCAGGCTTGTCTCGCTAGATCAATTACGACTGATTAGGGAGTTCGATCTTTATTGGGTCCTTGTGCCACAACTAAGTTATGCTTAGTAAATCACTATTAACGGAGCTGTGTGTCATATCACACTTCAGTACTTTAAGAGTGGCTGCCACTGAGAAAGGTCATGAATTGAAAAGTTGATTGCAGCATGAAAATATTTATTTATAAATTCGTGTAATTTATTATGAGTCCCGCTCTTATTATATAAGTAATCTGAAAAATATACACTCTTATATAACATGGATTTTATTAACCAGTTATTCACTAACGTTAAGGGAGAAGCGTATATGTGTAAGCGATTCTAAAATGTTATCTTGTCCGGCCTCTTTAATCCGGGACTCCATGGTTCGAAAATTTTTTGAATCGGTCGATATTAGTTCATTGAGCGGCTCCGATAAAGCAACACGCGTTGTTTACAACTTTCCGCAGCAGCAGTTTGACGATACGACCTTTCTCATTTCTTATATATAACTGCATATTTACGCATTAAGGAGAGTGGGTATGTATTATTTTCTGGTTTTAGTGGATTGGGGTAACCTTTGCATTGCATAAAAGAATATAACCTTGTTTAAAAGCGTTAAGAATTGTTCTATTTCCTGTTTTAAGTTTGCTCTGCCTTTGATAATGTATATACGTAGAAAGCTGGCAAGACTATATTGACATAGGGTTTTTTTTGGTGTGATTTCTGTCATTCAGTATTTTCTGTGGCCAAGGGTGCCGGATTAAAGAGGTCGAACTCTAGTTGACAATAAAATAAATTAAGGCAGTCTAGTTTTCTTGTTTTGACAACACGACATTAATGGTGACGAGTCTTGAAAGGAATTAAGACCTTCAAATGACATGTAGAAAGATACGGATTTAAGATTCACTAACGAAACGGAAGTCTACGCAAGACAAGTTAAAATAAATGAAACTCTTGCAGTAAGATGAAGGTCAGTTAGAAACGAAGAAAGCTCTGTTGCAGTCCGTTTCGAGAATATCCACTAGTGGACAAGTTCCTGCACTGCAAGTAATCAGATATGTACTAGCAGAAATATTTCTCAGGCACATATGCGGGTTGTGGTGATGATGTTGGGTCTCGGAGTGCTTGAACTCTTGCCATTTTAGTAAAAATTCATAAATATATTTTCAAAGGAAAAAGTTTTCAAGCGCTTGTTTTTTAGCTGTTAGTTTCACTTAATAAATCATTTTGTAAGATTTTCAGGTTGGTCTAATCCCCAATTAATCAGTATTCATTGTAAAAATAAAAATCCGTTAAGTACATGTATAATTCACAAAATGTATGTCTGTGTGTGTATGTGTGTGCGTATGTGATCGGATATTATTTATGCGTTTCTACAGTTTTCATGTGATTTCGATGATTTTTTTTTTTTTTTTTTTTGATAGATAATTCTTCAGTGCCGGTTTTGTGTGCAAATTGACTGGAAAAAATGACAACCTTGAAGTTGAAAACTCGAAAAAACTGATTTTTTTTACACTTTGCGCAAAAATCAAAAGCAAACTTTAATGTCCGCAAAAAAAAAAAAAAAAAAAAAAAAAACAACATACAATCAATTTAGAGAGTTGAAATCTAACGCGAAAGATTGTTAGAATTATAAAAAAAAATATATTATAAATAAAAATTATCGTATATCTTACTTATTATAAAACGCAGATTTTGTGTGTGTGTGTGTGTGTGTCTGTCTGTACGTTTATATATTGGATCGGATTTCCTACATTTTTCAACCGATTTCAACAAAACTTCACAGGACTGCGTAAAATTACCTTGCGGTGGTTCTGACAGCGCCCAAAATTGGAAAAATACAATCGTTTTTGCACGAAATCAACTTGAAAACACGATAAAACACGATTCTGTCACCAGAATGAAAGGGGGACAATTCATATCGAGTTATACTTATTATAAAACCCAGGTTGTTTGTGTGTGTGTGTTCGTTTATATATGGGATCGGATTTCCTACATTTTTCAACCGATTTCAACAAAACTTCACTTTTTTTGGCAGGTAGTGTTTCTTATTGTCTTGCACACTTTTTTCTTTATTTTTACATTCAGAATGCTTTAAAAATTCCATTTACAAGACAATTGTTTATAATAAAATTCTATTCAATCGATAGACTCATAAAGATTGAAAACAATGTTTTTGTTTGAGTTTGGCTTTGACCAATTCGTAAAATAAATAAAAAAAACAAAAAAAAAACTAATTAAGACATGCGTGTCCGTCAACCTTAAACAATAATCTTTGTCAATTTTGTTTTTCAGTCTTTATGATGGTCGATACTTGATCTATCTCTTACTGTTACATCCCCGGGCAACGCCGGGCTCTACTGCTTGTTGTTATTATGACGGTCTTCCTTGAAAGATTGAGAACGCAAAAACGGCTATTTTCAGGGCCACCTCCCATTCAAATTACTAATTTGTTAGTTCATTTTTTTGTTTTTCTTCTTTCTTCTCTCCTTTTCTTTCTTTTTCTTTTTTAGTTCTTTTTCTTTTACATTTTTGCTTCTTTTACTTTCTTTTTCATTTTTTACTTTCTTTTTCTTTTTCCTTCTTTTACTTTTTTCGTTTAGTTTATTTTTCTTCTTTTACTTTTTTCTTCTATTTGAATTTAATTATGATAAGCTTACATTTTAAAACAAATTAATCGAAATAGTTTTTCGAAAACCATCCTTGTCAATAATGAAAACCCTGACAAACATTTTCAAGCATATGGTCAAAAATGGATCGCTATTAGGATTTATGAAAAACATTGATTTCTTTCTTCTTTCTCAATATTTATTTTCTTATAGAGGATTAAGAAGATAATTGCTGTTTTTCTGTTTGCATGTCAACATTCTTTCTTTTGCTATTCAACAGCTGTGGACGATATTATTAAATAGCCGGAATTATCATTCGAAAGTTCTTTTTTTTAATTATCCGCGTCATATTATTCTATTTTAGATGTATATACAACAAAAAGATACGACCTTTCGACAATATATTTTTATTTATTTACTTTCATCTGCTTTACATACCAAGCGATTGCTTGTAATTTAATAGTACTTACCATATATTATTATAACATTTTTTACGTATTCATTTGAGACTGTATTCAAGAGATTTACGCCTGAAATAATTCCTCCAGTCTGAACAAACAAGAATATCTTTTAAATCCCTTCTTTGTCAAGTCTATAAATTCTCAGCATACCTTCATAAATTAAATATAATTGGATATATATCCCTACAGGCAAGTCACCAATCTGCCACTGGGCGGAATGCCACTAGCGATTACCGCTGGTGGCTCGCTTTCGGACCGCTGTCGTCTCGGCAATGTTACCACTTGCGGACCATCGCACCACTGGCATTGACATCGGTGGCCCACCAGCGGGCCACTAGCATATTGCGTGTAGGGTATATATGTAAGCAAATATATGGATATAGATCCGACAGTATGGAGAAGAATATATGGAAAAATAAAAATCCGAATATGCAAATATGCTGTTTTAGTCTTATTTCAATGTCGACGTCGGACGTTTCGATCTAGTAGACCTTCTTCAGGACATAGTTATTAAAACATAATTAAAATTAGATGATATTCAAGTCAACATGAAAAGACGATAGACACAAGAGTAAGACTGATCAAAACAGAATAAATGAATTTTTTAAGATCAGCGTTCCGTTTCACAATATGATCACGTCGGCGATGTTGTGAAAACGTATTCCTAAAATAGAGTATATTTTAAATGAAAAATGAAAAAGAATTTTATTTTAATCTAAAATTTATAAGTACGTTTGTCGAGCATTAATCTTGCTAGAAAAGGGGAAATATTAAAGAAGCCGGGTCTAGTATTCACCGCGCGTGAGATAGATATCATGCCTGCCTCATAAATCCGTCTAAGGTTTTTATTATGAATATATTTTAAAATCTTCACAGAATCAAAATCGAAATTATGATCATATTTAGTTATGTGTACAAATAAAGCATTGTTTAAATTACCGAGGCGAATATAAATTAAAATAAAATTCTTTTTCATTTAAAATATACTCTATTTTAGGCACAGCATTTCCAAGCCTTCTAAGAATTGAGGGAGGGGAGAGGAAAGGTGAGAATAGGAGATAGTAATATGATGAAAGAGGAAGGGGGGATAAATTCAAACGATAATTATAGTAGTAATTGGGATTTTTTGTTTTGTTTTGTTTGTTTATTTAAAAAAAAATCTAAGCCAGAGCTGAATTGCATATATTTAAGTTGGAGTTATTACTACTAGTGTTGTAATCAATGAAAATGTCTTGTAAATTAATAAAGAGGTGGAGATTTCTTCTTGGTATGTTGAATACATAAGTTATTTGTTTTATTTTAAAGCAATAAGTTTTAATTTAGAAATTAAGATATCAGGATAAAGGTATATAAAAAAAGTATGGAATATTAATATAACTTCAATAAGCAAATTTTGACCTATTGTCGGACTGTATAACGTATAGCATAAATATGTGTGTAAAGCAATTTATCTGAAAGTATTACTAGTATTATATATGCGCAAAAACATGCTAAGAATCATAGTCAAAGATAGATTAGTGGGGAGGTATATAAGAGGGTTGAAAGTATATCAAAGGAGGTGAGTCATAATTTTAAACGTTTAGAGTTATGGATTTAAAAGTTGAGCAAGATTGTAATGTTAGATCTTTAATATGCCTACAAAAAACGGTGGTTTCATATCTTTGATTTAATAATTGGGTGTGGTTCAAAAGTTCAATAATACATATTTTTTACTGCAAACAAAAAACAATGTTCGTTCAAAGATTTGCAAAAGGAAAACACTTAAGGTTAAACAGAAAATCCTAAAACAAGCCAGAACTTGCAAATGTGTGTATGTGTAAACAAATACATATATATATATATATATATATATATATATATATATAAAGAATATATATACATGTGTGTGTGTGTATGTACACATATATATGTATATATATATATATATGTGTGTGTGTGTGTATGTACACGTATATATGTATATATACGTATCTATATATGTGTATATATGTATTTATATATATATGTAAATATATGTGTGTGTGTGTGTGTGTGTATTTATACAATCTCCCAGAGGGCATTTTAATTTGTAAACTATATTGGTTTTTTGCAAATCGCTAACAGGTGGGAAAAAATCATTGCTAATAATAGTTGGATATACTAGTTTGAGTGTAGCATAAACTTTCGGCTGTACATTTAGCCATTTAAATTAAATAGGGCAAATATTATTTACGAATTTAAATACCCATGAAGGAATTGTATTCCTGATCAATCAAAATTCTTAAATAATTATCAGGTCATCCTATAAGTTCTGTCCAAATTTTGAATAAACAATGATGATATTTCCTACTGTACTTAGTGCTAGATTCATTTCTTTGCTAATTTTTCTGTAACCTTGTCCTCCTTTGTGACGCTCAATGATTCTATCTCCCATATCTCTGGATAATTCTGTAGTTTTTGCCATTTTTAATCCTTGAATTGAAGAATGCACATCAAAGAGCCAGCTGATTAGTAGCACTATCTTGTAAACAATTGTGTGCTTCTCTGATTGGTAAGAGATAACATTCCAATACTATCGAAAATTTGAATATTTAAAGTCTTTTAAAATACAAGTTTCGATTGGAAATTTGAAAAACGTGTCATGTATCCAATACTTTTGCATAGGGTAATTTTGAACTTTGATAAAAAAAATGGATTCAACCATGAGTTTTTAATTTTCCTTCCACATACAACTAAAACAACTTTATGAGATATTACTTACCAAATATCAGGCAAAATGGCGGCCATAAACTAGAGCTATAACAGAAAATAACATGTATCCAATACTTATGCGTGTCACTGTATATATCCAGGGTTTTTGGCCCGCAGGCTGGAAATTTTTTAAATCGACATGTAGTAGAGAGAGGGTCCCTTGTCAAAATTTCGAGTTGGAGGAAAACCCTAACTCCCGCCTTGCGTATCGGTCATAGAAATATATATTTCTTTAACCGAATATCTCATATACCTAAATAAATTATTTAATTATCTTATTATCCAAAACTTCTTGACATTATATAACTTTCATCAGTCTTTCAGCCATTAATTTTGTAAATTTTTTCTACTGATTCGAACTTAACGTCAGCTCCGACAATTTCTCTTGTTTCCCAAATATCTTTATATAGAAACATTCAACTGCTAATAAAATCTGACATACAGCTATTGTGTAATATATGTTCACCCTTTGAGGTGCGGTAGCTAGGCACTCTATACCTCAACAAGAGTATATTGTCATCAAAATGATTTATATTTGTTTTTCGGAGTATTAATTTCGTCCACACAACCATCTGGGTCTACATCCTAAAGCCTTCTGTTACTGAAACAGTAACCGTGTTCTGCTTGAATGATCATTCGAAGATATGCTTATACCTTCCCTATTTACATATGTGTGGGTATGTAGCATTAGCATCCTGTATCAATTTTTCACGTGTATTGTACAGATTGGTAGCCAATTGAATACTTCAGTGATAAGAAAGGAAAAAATAAAGAGACGGGCCAATACGTCATTAAGTAGGAGTCTCGAAATAAAACTTCGTATACCTTCTTAGCTATATACTACCTGAAATTCTATTATCTATCAATAGAATCCTGGTTTTATCTCAGAAAAGTATACAGACCTAAGGTAAGAATTAAAAAGTTATTTTTTTGAGTATATATTTTCAGCGTGTTTTATCTTGTTATATATTTAATTTTAATTTGTTGGATTTTCTTTTTAAAATATCAGAAATGAGTGGTCATCTTTATGATCCGAACATTTTTTTAACAAAGTTTTCAATCTTTTTCAAACATTGAATGCAACAATTTCAAATTTTATTCCTTTTTATATAAACAAAAAAAAAAAACAAACACTTTATTTATATTAAGTACCTAATTTCCCCACTAAAATAGCTAGTGACAGACTTTCTTATGTGGTGAGCCTATACGCGGACACATGTTATTTTTTATTACTGTACTTTCTTTTTAAAAGCAGTCGGCCATCGTGGAAGTTTTGCTCCATTTTGTTTTTAAACATACTTATTTCTAACGACTAGCTAACAGACAAATGTTAAAAGATTTAATGAAATCTTATTAAAAGTGATATTCTGTTTTTTTTCTTTTGTTTTATTTTTGTAAGGGTTTTTTGTCTAACTTTACGGATATAAGTTGAAATTTGGAATTTCTTGTGGCTTTCTCTAACTGCTTTCATTGAATGATGCTACCATCCTTATGACCGTCACTTTCTCTCAAATGTAGTTTTATGCATGTAGAATAGGAATATAAAATGAATTGTTTTATGCTCCATTGTTTTTTTGTTTTTTTTTAATTCAAGAACGATTATTTCTCGTTCAACTCGACGGTCAGTAAAATTCTATAAATTCGCTAGCATTTATTCATCTCGAGAACCGATCTTGTAGCACTGAACACTACAGGCCAAGACGAGTTCTGGATATTTTCGACTACCCATACGTCTATATTCTCCTCTTGGTGTTGTCTGTACATTCCAAGGGAAAGGATAAACCAATATAGTTTAGTATTTACGCTGCTCCAAGAGTGGCCGGAAAGTGACGTAGTAAGCCATACATCTGCCTTCGGGTCCCCTTATTCAGATTTTTGTATAGTTTACTCGTCCTTTTATTTAGCCGAAGAAAATCACAAAAAAGAGGAACGGTTTAATAATGACTGACGCCTAAGGGAAGAGAGCCTTAATTGATAACTGGACGATAACTGGAGTAATAGCTATATTTAAAAAATAAAAAAAAACTTCTGAATATTTTGTCTTGGTCTCCAAACTCTTTTCTGAGCATACTCGCCAACTTACTGTGTTTTGTTAAAACACTTTCCAGATTTCGTTGTAAATATTTTTTTTTCTAATGAACATGTCAAGTAAAAATATCTATACGTTTTACTTGGGACGACTGGTGTCTCTCGATCGACATCAGAATTTACTGACTTATGGTCATAAAATACCAGTTCTCATACGATTACTGAAGCTAAGCAACGTCGAGTCTAGACAGTACCCAGATGGTTACTTGGGAATACCGGGTAAGCTTGGATGTGTGGGTGGTATAATGGCTCGGAATTGTTAATCGGAGAACCGAGTTCCAATTCCCGTTGAGTTCGTTATATTTACTTACGCGTAAATAACCTTCGTAAAAGTATGAATCTAGCTGTTCCCTCCACCCAGCTACGGATTAATTATTAAGGCCTGTATCACTAAACCTTTATTATCTCAAAAATATTCTTAAAATCTAAAAATATTTTATTACTTTAAATAACCTTCAAACGTTAAAAAAAAACAAAAAAAAAAAACAGTCAAATCAAATAAGTGGAATGGAATGTAACGCCAACCGTAATTCCCCATGTAAAATACACATTTATTTTTTTAAAATAATAAGCAAAGTTAATGGTGCGAATTATGCCCAACTACAAAAATATCTTTAAAAAAAATGCCGTTTCGTAGGTCGATTTTAGTTGTGAAATGACGACTCACCACAAACATATTGCAAGTTGACAACAACATTCGGCAATTGCGACCCAATAATGATGTCAAATACAATCATATGTACCTAACCATACTTACAAATGTAAAATAAAATAAGAATTACCACGAAACCAAATTAGAATAATATTATTCTATGTCTAAAACCATTTTTTAAAAAAGAGTAGGAAACGCTGTCCGTAATGAAATTGGAGGGGTACAATTTATAGGGTTTGATTATCAAACAAGGAGAGCGTATTATGCGTGAATAGAAGCATTTTCCCACATTTTCAGCACAATTTTAGGGGTACCTATTATGAATGAAGGCGTATTATACATGGGGGATTACGGTAGTTAGTCATGTGCGTTTATAACTATAAACTTTATTTGAGACGGCTTCGGACACTTTCATTCTTACACTTAAAAAAAATATACTGAAAATGTTTTGCTGGTTATTTTTTTTTTTACTTTCAATTAAAATAATCTGCACTACTACACAAAGTAATTTTGCATACGAGTTAATAACTCTTATGAAAAAAAAAATGAAAACTTCCTACAAAAACGCCAAATATGTTGTAGAACATAATAGAGAACATAATGCTATAATCAAGAATCTTGACTTTCTATACCTATCTTTTAAAAAAAAAAAAGGTTAGAAAGAAAACGCCCATCAGTATTTGAGTGGCTTTTATTTTTCATTTTTTTAATTGGTATCGCTCCTAGCAAGGCAATAGAGCCACTAGCACGTAAGGGGTTACAGGTTGTGTAGCAATAAAATAGCAACCCTAACTCTTTTTTAAAGTAGTATTTAAGTTTGTTTTTGTTTTTTTGTTTTCAAGAAATATATTTTTAATGTCGATTTGAACAGCTACACGAGAAAGTGTTTGTGTTTTTGTTAACTGCAATATCAAATTTGTGCTGTTTCGTCAAAATTTAAATTTAGATACAGACTAATGTCCTCATCTTTGTTGTTATTATCACAACGTTTCTGTCATTGTGCGCTCTGGCCTTTATCAAGTGAGGACTTCTTCATGAATTATGGTTAGCAAGCTTGTCTCGCTAGATCAATTACGACCGAGTAGTGAGTTCGATCCTCAGAAGGTTCCCCACACTTTCGGCCTTGTGCTACATGTAAGTTACGCTAAAAAATCATCGGGTAAATATATCTGGCGCATTCATTAAGTGTCAATCTGGATAATAATCAGGGAATTTCGAACTGAAACCCTTTTTTAATCTAAGTGGGTAGATTATCCTCATCGGTTGATCATCAGTAGGATTTTTTATTTTTATTTTAGTACTACTCAATTATTACTTGCCCTCTTTCTACTGGGACCAAGTACACACTCACTGCCCTACCCATGGATTAACTGTGAACTCAATCCCTGGGGCATAAGAACAGTGATAAAAATTGAGCAGTACAAAATATGTCTACCTTCGTAGATTCGAACTTTCCGGAAGATCATCCAGATCGGCAAGTATATGATAAAGATATCAGTATCATTTTATTATTACACCCGTCTCATGCCCGACTATTATTTTACGCTCTTTAACTAGTAAACTAGTCAATGACGGTGAAGTAAGGGCTGGATCATGCGCATTAGGCCAATAAGTCAGTAAAAATTATCAATTCACTTGACATATTAAGCAATCCTTACACTCTCGATACAAGTATTCAAGTAGTGTAAGTTGAGTATGTATGTATAACTGGCCACTCGTATTCGCGGATACCCGTCCACTAGGGCGGCTAGCCAATCCCTATTGCAGACGCTTGCTCAGGCACATTTGTTTGTTCAACACCCACAGAGCCCACCTGTGGTTTATACTGCAACTATGCTGAGCAGACCTTAGTTACAGTTTCTGGGAAAGAGGGTGTTATCTAGCGTGATTAACAATTTGAACAAGGCCAGCACGCTCGGCCATGATAACTTGTGACTTCGTGCTAGTACAGCTAGCACGAAGTCACAAGTCATCCGTCTACCAAATTTCATTCACAAGGCTTGGGTCAACCGGTGGTACAGTTTTCAGGCACTTTCCTGATGTTATCGACCCCTCCAGTTCGAGAACATCAGGAAGTCTCCTTCCCGACAAATCGACTATGGAGATTCGAACCCGGGTCTCATTGTCAGAATGCAAATGTCCTAACCATTCGGCCACGTGTCCATAGGGTGTGTGCTAATAAAATTAACCGGCATAGTACATTAACATATTTCGAAAGGACGAGTAAGACGTTTTGGTCCCGAAAATGGTTTAATAAAAAGGAGTTTTACTTTGAAATAGCAGGATATTAATTTAAGTGTTTGTTAGAAATATGAAACTGAACCAAAGTTGAAACTTGATCAATGGCAATGAGACAAAACCTACCTCTAAATTAGTCCACAAATATTTTCAGGATAAGAATATAAAAAAAATCTATATGTGATCTACCTGCATGATTATTTCTAAAATATGTGATCTAACTTAAAAGACAATTATCGACATTCACAATTTCACTTAAGTAGCTCACAGTGAATGAAGGCTTCCGATGGATTTTCTACATAAAGCAAACCTATTTTTAAAATTATTATTCCCATCACTTGTTAGTGCTAGTTAAAATAATAATTTCCTTTTTAGTTCTTTTTATCATATGGTATTATTTGTTTAGTATATTTCTATAGTATATTAAATAAAGTCTACTACTTTTTTCTTGAAATTGTTCTGGTAGATCATACTCGGAAGGTAGATGACTTACTAAAGTAGTACCAAAAAAACTTTATCTTGGCCTTCACAACATCCTGATCTGAATCCAATTGTAAATTCTTGGGATGAATTGACAAGACTTGCAAGAGCAAGAAAAAGCAAGTAATCTGCAACAAATTGAGGATTATTCATACAAAGTGTTACAAAATATCCTTGCAGATTTTTGTGCTAATTTAGTAAAAGATAACCAAAAAAGATAGATCAAAACGTATGTAAAATTAGCTGTTAATTTTCTCGTGCTATTAATTTGGGACATGCAATTATTTTATTTTATTTTTTAGTTTACAATTTTGAGTTTTGCTTCATCATGAGATCTTCCCGTCGGCTAAGAGGTAAGAGGACACTTCAGCTAAAGAAATGGTTTCTCTGATGGGAAAACAGAATTGCAGTTCGAGTCGGGAGGCACATTTCTGTTAAGTAAGGACTATCCCGACCGGTTGACAGTAATTTCACTGTTTAAAATGAAAATGTCGACCTAAACATATGCACACACGAAAAGTAACATTTAGCATAATAGGACTATGTATGTATCAAGCGCGTGGCCGAGTGGTTAGAACGATCGCTTTCTGACCATGAGACCCCGGTTCGAATCTCACCACGGTTGATTTGTCCGGAAGAAGACATCGGTCTGGAGGGTGAGTGAAATTGGGTAGACGCAATACTTATGCTATCACGAAGTCACAAGTCATCGTGATCGAGTGGCTGGCCTTGTTCAGATTGTTGATCACGCTAGATAACACGCTCTCTTCCAGAAATTGTAACAAAAGTCTGCAGAGCATAGTTTTAGTATAAACCACAATTGGGCTCTGTGGGTCATGAACACAAATGTAAGCGAAAGTCTGCAGTAGGGATTTGGCTAACCGCCCTAGTAGTCGAATACGAGTGACCAGCTATTATTAACCATGTATGTGTGTGTGCGCATGCATGCATGTAATCTCATAGTGCAATAAAGGTTTACGATGCTAGTAATTCTCAAATTATTTGATGGAAAGAGTCTCGTTTTGAATAAAATCCTCAGAAACGCAACTTATTCAAGCACCAAATATTTTTTTAAATTTAGTTCAGTATTTCGTAATGTCATTTTTGTTTCTTTTGTGTCGACATCGGGTTATTACAGGGTGGGCCAGTAAATCGATATAATAATTTGTGCGTTTCTGTTTTATTTATTAGTTTTTAGTGAGAAATTTTTCGGCTCGCAAAAGACTTCTTTTGTTACAGACGTACAAAAAACTCACCTATTTTACTGTCATTAAATAAAAGGTTATGAAGTTACTTTGATAATATTTTTTTAAGCTTTTCACCCCAAGCAAGACAGGAGTGCCACTAGGATGCAAGGCGTTAGTGTAGAGAACAAGAATAAAGAGGCGTGTTTTGGGGGAGGATAAAGAGAAGGGCGGGGAAAAGAATCAAGGTATCATACGCTTGAATATTTGAAGATTATAGTTATCAGAGAAGCAAGAAGAAGAAACAGAGGGAAGCCATAGCACGTCTGTGAGAAAGTGAGTGTAGACTAGATGCCAGATCAGGACTTATCATCTTGCATATCCGTTTGTGGATTTTGTCGAGGACCTCGAGACTTACAGCGGGGGCACCAGACCATACATGACAGCAATATTCCATGCAAGGACGGAATGTTGATTTATAGATTTGAAGGATGTTCTCGGGCGACAAAAACCTTTCTGGCACGACACAGAGAACCAATATGGATGCAATACTGATTTCCAAACATATATTGTTAGAAACCGTTGCCTTTTTTTTACTCATTTAGATCTATTATCCTCATAAAAGCTAATACTATTTCGTATATGCTCACTCGCCTTGAATGACACTCCATTCATCATCTGTCCCATGACCAGGTTTTATTGAAGGGTTTCTGTGCAGTTGGGTACCTGATCAACTTTCTCTACCGTATCGGGTTTGATGAGTATCCTGTCTTGGACAAATAGACCTGGCGGAATCCATTCCTCTCAAAGTCAGATGATCTTCCTCAACATTAAGGCTCGCCTTGGTCACGGACGCATAGCCATTGATTTCATCTGAGGTACTCGCTACCCTTGCCGTTGATATCAACCTGGGAAGTCCTCCAGCGTGCGATGTTGTTTCATCACAGCACCGGCTGCATCCAAACTCTCTGCCTCCGCGTAGATAGAATCCCAAGACGAGTACCTGATCAGTTTTCTCTACCATATCGGGGTTGAAATCCAGGGAGGTATTTATTCATGAGTTTCCTGTATTGGACAAATAGAACTGGCAAAATCCTTTCCTCTCAAGGTCAAAATACAGACGATGTTCCTCAACATTAAGGCTTGCATTGGTTACGGACACATAGCCGTTGATTTCATCTGGGGTACTTCCTGCCCTTGCCGTTGATATCAGCCTGGGAAGTCCTCAAGTGAGCGATGTTGTTTCATCACTGTAGTGGCTGGATCCAGACCAATGTTCCATTGTGTAAGGTGGTCGTTAACACACACCCCTAAAAGAAGGTTCATCTACCCTTTTACGGATCTGTTTTTTTTTTATCTCTGCTGGGTGTCTAGCCATCATTGTCCCAAGAAAATCCTTATAATTTGACCGATTTGTTTTCTACGGTTTATTAACTTTTTCAGGTTATTTAAAGTCAGAAAATATTTTTAGGTTGTAAGAATTTTATTGGAGATAATAATGATTTAGTGATACATGTCTTTTTAATTAACCCATAGTTGGGGGAGAAGAGATGGATTCATACTTTTCCCAAAGTGAATATAATGAATTCAACTTGAATTGGAACTCGGCTCTTCTATTAACAATTCCGAGACATTATCCATTGCACCATCCACACATCCATGCTTAAGGCGTCAGGTATTTCGAAGCGGTCACACATCTATTTACTGACCGAGATCGAAAATCCTTGTAGAGTAACGAGTTCAGTGGTTTTTACATCATTTTCATTTAATGGATCAACGGCTATGTCCCCACTTTATCTTAAATGCAGAAAGCCTTGGATCCAAAACGTGTTCACCCTTTTCTTCAATCGATCTGGCTTATGTTTATGATAATAACAATATGGTAATTTCCTCATAAGGAAACATTAGACATTCATTTACCAAGCAGCCAATTCTTCTTTCAGTTGAAATTTATATAATTTTTCTGTTAAAACGATTTCTCAGAAAAATAGGTTTCCTAAATCCAGTAGCTGTTATCACTCTTTCTACTATTGATGGGAGTTTCCTAGGTAACCTTTTATATGAAGTAGTGTGTAATCTCAGCATCTTGATCATGCTATTATTCTCTCTTCGAGTTACACGTGCTATCCATTTTAGTTGTTACTGCTGCTGAAAGTTATCATCTTATGACTTTCCAGGTCTCAACTTGGTGTCTACGCAGATGACACAACTATTTACTCCTGTGTTTGATAATAAGTCTGACCAATTCGACCAGGTCAAAATAGCAACCGATATCCAAAACGACATTCAATCTTATGTCAACTGGTGCAAAAGATGGCTTGTTAATTTTAGCGCCCCCAAAACTAAACTGCCCTCCATTAATCATTTGAGGGACCCTTCTCTGCCATCCATCAGCACTCCAGAAAAGTGACTTGTTGCGTCTTATCGGGCCAACGTTCTGATATGAAGTGGAATATATATACTGAATCCATTGCTGGGTCAGCTGCTAAGAAAGTTGGTTCTCTGTGTCGTGCGAGACACGTTTTCTCTGCTACAAGTCAACCATTCGTCCATTCTTAGAATATTGCTGTTACATATTATCCAGTGCGCCTGCTATTTATCTAGAGCTCTTTGATAAAATCCAAAGAAGAATTTGCAATGTTATTGGTTCTGATCTGGTATCTCGGTTTCAGTCACTTTCCCACCGCCGTGAATGTTGCCTCCCTGTGTTTTTCTATAAATACTTTCCTGGTAATTGTTCTGATGAAATCTTCTCTGTGCTGCCTACACTTTTTGAATTTAAGCTCATTACTAGACTGGCATCAAGATCTCATCAATTTACAGCTGAGTTGGTTAGATGGAGCCATAAATTCTATGCTAAAAGTTTCTTTTCTCGCACTTCTTCGCTTGTGGAACTCCCTTTTCAGCCAACTTTAACCTGCAAAAATTTAAATGTAATGTCAATCGCTCTCTACTGTCCCCCTGATTACTCTTCCTTTGTTCTCTATCATTAGTAATGTTTCTGTTTCTAATTCTTTCACACCCACTTGTGTCTTAGTGGCTTTACTGCCTTGCATGGGGTGGACGCGATTAAAAAAAATGTGGCCTACCTTAAAGGAAATTATCTACATGCGCAACTTTGCTAGAGTAACACTTAAGTAGAACACAGTGAATGGAGGCTTCCGGTGGATCTTGTACATAAACTAAACTTATTTTTTAAAATTATTGTTCTCATTCCTTATTTGTATTAGGTAAAATAATAATTTCTTTGAGTTTTTTATCACATGGTATTATTTGTTTAGTATATTAAACAAAGACTACTACTTCTTTTTCTTGTCTTATTCCAAATACCGTATTTTCCGACTAAGAAGTCGCTGTGGCTTGGAAGACGTACCCTAATAAAGGAAATACATTTCTCATACAACAACACGTTCACCATGCATCCCTCACATACTGGCGCCACGTATTGTTTACATTAATCACTTGTCTGATTTTGTTTGTATGGCAATGACATACTAGTCAAGAGCAGAAAGGCTCCTGCCGTTGCTAGTAAACAGAGCATAGTTAAGCTTGTGGTTCGGCTCCAGGAAGGTTTATAGAGTTGGAAATACTTGTAACAGCTAATTACTGAGGTTACATTATATAAAAGGCCGAATTAGATGGCTAACATTATAGTGTAATGACTCAACATACAAATCCACGTCCCTATCAGTCAAGCCAATTAGGTGACCTTCCAAGCTTATTTGAGCCTGGGCGTTGCCTTACATTCGTCCTGGAAGACGCACATGTATTTTTCACGGTAATTTTTTAGGAAAAAGTGCGTCTTGCAAGCCGGAAAATACGGTAGAAAATTTCCCCAATTCGTAGATCACGTCAAGTGTTGTTTTGGTAGATCATACTCGGAAGGCAGATGACATAGTTAAGTAGTACCAAAAAAACCTTATCTTGGTCTTCACAATATCCTGATTTGAATCCAATTGTAAACTCTTGGAATGAATTGACAAGACTTGCAAGGACAAAAAAAACCCAAGTAATCTGCAACAAATTGAGGATTATTCATACAAAGTGTTACAAAATATCTTGCAGATTTTTGTGCTAATTTAGTAAAAGGTAACCAAAAAAGATAGAGATCAAAACGTATGTAAAATTAATTATTAATTTTTTCTCTGCTATTAATTTTGGGCACGCAATTATTTTATTTTTAAATTTACAATTATTCAAAACTAAGTGGCTAATTGAACCTTGCTTCTAAGTGGCAGGAGCACACTTCAGCTAAAGAAATGGTTTCCCTGATTGAAAAATTGAATAGTGGTTCGAGTCGGGAGAGACATTTCTCGATCTCTAGGCCGGTTGACAGTAATTTCACTAATTAAAATGAGAAGAATATCTACCCAACCACTTGCACACAAGTAATGTTTATTGTAAAGGATATATATCATTAATGCATGTTTCATTAAATAATATAGACAAATTTTGTCTATTTATTTTAAGTTGCATTCATATTGTCTGATAAGCTTAAGAACATTATCATTGAAAGACGAAAGGAAATCACCATATTGATACATGTTTAAATCCAATCTAAGCTTGCGGCTTACATAAGCCATTGTCAAAGATGACAATTACATTTCAATATATCAAACAACACACGGACGAAATAATAATGATAGTCTGTTTTTGTTGCGTGAAAAATTTCAAAGTAACGACAAACCCGTGTATACGAGACGCGGAAGCGAAAATCGCGTCGCAGCTCATCACACATGACCATGCGAGAGTGAAAACGAGAAGTATTATGTATAGGAAGCCATTGGTTTATTTTGTTCAGGTTACTTGAACAAAATAAACTTAAATCGTGTAGTCACCCAGTTATTTCAAGGTGCGCCAGTAAATTGATATGATAATATACAGCATTTTATTTATTTTCTTTTTTTAGAGTGTCACGTTTGTCGGCTCAGAGAAACCCTGCCTAGAAGACTTCTATGGTTACAGACGTGCGAAAAACTAACCTATTTTATTGACAGATTAAAAGACTCCGTCATGAAATCTGAGATTAATAAAAGTTAGTTTGATGAATACGGGTACAACAGCCATTTCCCAACAAATATTGTTAGAAATCGTTGCCTTTTTATCCATGCACAGTTAACCATTATACTCTTTTCACTTTTCAAAGCAATCTCTACAATATTCTCTTTCGATAACGCCGTCAACAGCTTCATTACGTTCTCCTTACTATCGCTATGGCTGATAACCTAGAATTATGCAAGTTTTTACTAAAACAAAATAACAAATACTCGCCTGTTCATTGGGAATACGAAGGACACAAAATAGCCAACATCACTCAGTAAAATCTTATTGTTGACTGAGTACCCTCACTAGAGAACTTCAATCTCTAATGAAATATCATGCCGACTAATGATAGTACTAACCTTAATGATTAGAGTACTAAGCTTAATAGTTATAGTACTAACTTAACATTACATTTTTCTTTACTGATTATTTGTCAATTACTGTCAGCTCGAAATCCGAACGCGCATTGAGATAGCAAAAAATGCCTTTCAAAAGTTAAGCAAAGTTTTCTTTTAAAGCAATTCACACCCAGCAAGGCGGGAGTGCCACTAGCACGCCATGGGTTACAGAGGATTGAGAACAAGAGTAAATAGGCGTGTTTGAGGAAAGGATACAGAGAAGGACGGTGAACACGCTCTTGACATTACACATGAATATTAGAAGATTATAGTCATCGGGGAAGCAAGTAAGGGGAAGGGAGTTCCACAGACGGGAAGTGCGAGAGAAGAAGCTGTTTGAGTAGAAGAGACGGTTACATTTAACCATTTTGACAGTGAAAGGGTGGGACCGAGGGGCCAGCCTGGTAGCACGCTTAAATTCATGCAGTCTGGAAACCAAAGAAAGCAACTCGTCAAAAGAGTTGCTGTGAAAATACTTGTAGAAGAGACAGAGGGAAGCTACGGTACGTCTGTGGGATAGTGATTGTAGACTAGATGTCAGATCAGGACCTATCATCTTGCATATTCGTCTCTGGGTTTTGTTGAGGACCTCGAGACGTACAGCGGGGCCATCTGACCATATATAACAGTAATATTCCATGCAAGGACGGGTGGTATTAAGAAACAAAGAAAGTTTAATTGGAAACAAAAAAAAGAGTACTGAACTGTTATGTAATATCGGTACTCCTATATGGCAGTGAATGCTGGACCCTCTCATTACATCGCCCTGTTAGCTGAGACTGTAGACTGCACCTCTGCAGAAGGATAAGATCCTCCTCCGCTACAATGAGGCCGCTTGTTTGCTGTGGTTGGCGACCCGTGATACCGGAGGACGGAAATTTGGTGGCTGAGCAGTTCATGACTCAGGTGGGTAAGTGACATATCATGTAACAGATAAAAATATTTTTTTGTCCTTACTTATGCTAGATGGACAGAATGGGGAAACCTGATCCGATCAATCGGCTTGTCTTGTCGACCCTACCATCTATATAAACCCGACATTCTCACAATCGAATCACATGACATTTTTACATCCAACCCTTCATTATATTAAAAGAGATAGAAGGTGTGGTGGCTGGGGGCCATTTGAGTAGAGAAGAAAAAGAAATTTAATCACTGTTTTATATTAAGGCATCATTTGTTTTTTTTTTTGTTTTTTGTTTTTTTTGTTTTTTATTTATTTATTTTGTACTGAAGGGCTAAATTAGCAAGGGCTCAAAGTCGTTTTACGATGCAAATATACTGGTTGATGTATTTCTGTCTCAACTAAGGCGACCGGGTTTGCCCCCCCCCTTAAATTCCAAGTATAAATTGGACTCCGGTGGGTGATGGAGTATAGGACCAATGAAAAAAAAAAACAACAAAACAAATTGGATTATAAACTCAAATAAAAACTCAAATGGAATCTCTGAGTGATTCAGAAATAAAACCCGGAAATTAATTCCCTAGATTTATCATAATTGAATCTCTAGAGGAAACCACTCTGGCCAATCTTTCCCCATTCTTAATAATTACCAGCAGGTGAAATCCTCGAACAGTGAAAAACTATAAAATTTCAAAGGGGGTCATTAGGAATAGTGCAATCCCAACCTACAGCAGAGGAAATAAATGCAACTTAGGAAAGCAGGAGGCTCAACAACTATAGAACGATATGGTTAAAATGGGGCAATCAACAAATACAAACACAAATCAGTCGAGAAAGTTGAATACCCCATTCGCTTGACATGTTTCAAGTGAGACAAGCCTGGGAACCAACATATCAAGAGAGCTACAGAGGACACCTGGAATGTACAAATTGTGGACAAAAAGACAGATTACATAAAGGTAGATTGTATTTGAGAAATTAAATGTCAAGAGAACTATTCAGCCTTTACGAAATATTTCTACCTCTTATATATGTATATATTTATTAAGATACAGTGTTTGTGTGTGTGTCCAAGAAACTCCTCCGCCCCCACTGTCCGAATTCAATTAATCAAAGGTCATTCAAAAACCCTAGAAAAGTTTGAACGATTGTCTTTGAGTTTAGATTCAGGTTACCAGATTATGCGAATAATATATATATATATATATATATATATATATATATATATATATATATATATATATATATATATATATATATATATATATATATATATATATATATATATATATATATATATATAATATATATATTTATATATATATATATATATATATATATATATATATATATATATATATATATATATATATATATATATATATATATATATATATATATATATATTATATATATATATATATATATATATATATTATACAAAGATTATGCAAAAAGAGTTATTTCATCTAACGTCCCATTAAATTCTGTTTTTTTCAGACTTGGTACTTCTTACAGATTAAATTATACTTTCCCACAAGTAAATATGGTCAATGAAAAAAAAGTTGTATAGTAACATAGTTCTTTTTCTCAAAGTATGTAAAAAGGCACAGTTTCAAGTGTTCGATCTGATTAAGCAATCACCATATAAATCCTTAATATGGGTAAGAAAAAGGGTCTTACTGAACACGATCATCCTGAAATTACTCGCACGCTTGGAAGTGGTCTGTCAACGCTAGAAATTTCAAAAAAATTACATAGACCACCGTACAATCAAAACATTCACCTCAGGCAGGAAATCATGCAGAAAGACACCTAAACGATCGCATTTGCGAAAGTTAACTGCCAGAGATCTTCGTAAAATTAAATATGAAGTCTCGAAGAAACCGCATGAAACTAGTAAAAAAATATTTGAAAGCGCTGGAGTGTCCAAAGTTGGTAAAACTACCCGTTGTGAGGTCCTCAACACCCTTGCCAAAGTGAAGAGTCCCATCAAGAGGCCCCTATTGAGCAAAGCAAACAAGATGAAAAGAGTTGAATGGGCACACAGTTACATGAAGACCAATTTTAGCAATGTGATTTTCACGAATGAGTGCCATGCTACCCTTGATGGGCCTGATGAGTGGTCATTTGGATGGGTGTTAAATGGTCGACCAGCAACAGTACGCATTCGTCGACAACAGGGTGGCGGAGGAGTGATGTTTTGGGCTGGGATCAGCGGAAATGAACTAATAGGCCCACATAAAGTACCCAAAGGGCTTAAGCTAAATTCAACTGCATATTGTAGACTTTTGAAAGATGCCTTCCTGCCCTGGCTTGATGAACAACCAATTCAGAAAATCAGATCGTTGATATTTCAGCAGGATAATGCCCCAGCGCATACATCAAGAAGCATAACCAATTGGCTATCAGACCATGGGTTCAAAGGGCAAAATTTAATGGTATTGCCTCCAAACAGCCCTGATTTAAATCCAATACAAAATTTGTGGTCTATAGTCAAGAGGCGGTTTAACTATGTGATTTCAGGGGAGATTTATTTTTCTTTCCTTAATCCCTGTGTACAATCTTCCATTTTTAAAATAAAACTCAAACTTTGAAAAAATTTTTATTCAGACTCTTCTTTACGTGGTGGAAATTGGCACGTAGAAATGTTATTGTAATCTTAAAATATCTTCCGCGTAAAAGCAGGATCTTCGGCCAACTAATATTTTGACACGTTGCTGCCAGAGGTCAATTACGAAATCTGACTACTATTTATAATAGCCAACTAAGGCAATAAAATATTTTATGAGTTGATTTCTAGCTTCAGCTGAAGTCATAACATTGTTTTTACACTAAAAGTGTCACTGCAAATAAATGCATTATTGGTACGAGATAACTCGTCAATGTGTTAATTTACATTTTTTTTTTTTTTGTTAAATTCTCTGTAAAAATGTAGAATAAAGCTCCTCCAATTTTAATGAGGAAACCTGGTGTTGTTGCACATTTTATATAAGTTTCTCAATATTCACAAGAATTTGCGATGTTGCAACTCGTAAATTGTCTTCTTGATGAATATCTGACAATCCTGACCTATTTTTCGACATTATTATTATTTTCATTATGATAGTTGTGTGCATTTATACGTACTGCCAAACATGGTGGCATATCTTCTAACAAAGCACACTACTTCCCTCAGAAGCTCAATTATTTCCATTTTCATTTCTTTTCAAACTATTTTTTTCAACATTGGCAGTAGAGCACTTTCCAAAAAAGGTAAGATTCAGCTTCTCTAGCTCTGAAGTTATTAAATCTGGTGTGCAGTTCTTTTCAGTTCATTTAAATTCACAACAAAACCATCATATCCAGATTCTGACCTCTGATTGGTTAGTGTCGGGAGATTGAAAGCGTCACTAGTCCTGAGTTCATTCTTCCGAATCTAAGGTTTTGCTTGAAAATCTTTTGGTATAAGAATGCATCATATGAATAAACTGATTTTACTTTTGCAATTTTAAATTTAGAACATTTAAATGCGTAGTGATATACACGATGAATGGTCTAGTTTGGTTTGTTTAACAGCATATCACCTCCTTTTGGGTCATTTAATGACAACATTTAATTTTGGGGGGAGCTTTGGTAATTTTTTTTCTCCTCCTTTTACAATAATGTATTGTTGGTATTTTTTTTACTATGGAAATGTATTGCTGGAATACGAAATATATTTTTATACTTTCATAATGTTTTGACCCTACTTTTGGGAGATCACTATATGCCCATAACTGGGACCCTAACAGATTCTAGCATCCCCGGGTTAGAGTGGACCTGGAAACAACAGCAATTAAAAGGTGGTTCCACGCTCCTCAAAACCTCCTAATCAAAGGCCTTGCTGCCGGATGCAGTTTATCATCATGCCCAGGACAACACGAGGAGTGCAAACACATAAATCCAGTTATCATCCTTCTGCTCTGAAACAAATTTGACCTTCATTTCTAAGAAAGTACATACCTCTTCTTTGTGGCTATAAAACCCTTGAAGTATCTTCCCTTTACTTAGCACAATAGTAAGCAAGATTGTCATACTTCGTTTGAAGTTCTTTTAAGAACTCTTCAAACTGAAGATGGTTAAGTGAGGCAGATTTTATAAAATTGATGGTTGAAACAACATAAAATTTTCAGATTTTACACATTTTGCACATGAATTTTCGTCTTGACTTCTGGTTTGTTGCAAAGTCACTGTCTTCTAAATTTCAAGAAAATTAATCTTCGACCCAACCATTGCCGGGGTCTCGTCTGTTGTTACACTGACGAGATGAGAAAGCGGGAGATTAAACTTCGATGCTGCTTTCTTCACGAAGTTTAACTGTGCCTTTCATTGTCTGGACAGTAAGCAATTATTCGAGGATATTAAATGATTTATCAATACCAATTATGAAAATTGCCAGTTAGAGTGACACGGATGTGTCACTACTTCCGTCAATAATCAGTCGTAATGAAGGAAATTCTCTATTTTTTTCTGTCAGCGTATCGTCGATATCTGCTGTAATTTCTTTAAACGGTTCTGCTATTTTCCTACGAGGCGAACTAATCTGGTCAAACATACCCAACTTTTCTGGATATAAAATTTCAGCCAATAACAAGACATTCTTTTTACAAATTCGCCATAGGAATTTTTTTGATATTTAGCCACTTTTTCCGCTAACAACATAGTTAACATGTACAATTTCAGTATCTGTCTATATTTTTGAAATGAGGTATTGTAACTATTTACATAATTCGGACTGTTACCCTCATCTTTATTGACATATTCACAACGTTTCGGCCGTTGTACGCTCCAATCTTCTTCGGGTAATATAAGTTGGAATTTCGAACCAAGCCCTTCACTTCGCCCACGGGGGTAGTTTGTTCTAATTCCACGTGCCATGACTTTTTTGGATATATCCGTGTTAGTTAAACACACATGACCCAGTGAATAAAAGCGTTGGTTGAGTAATTCAAAAAGTGATTTCATCCAAAGAGATGTGAGTTCAATACCTGGTCACAGCAAAGGGAACAAAAACTTGGAGAGTTGAGTGACTAAAAGGAATTAACTGAAAACTGAGATATCCCCCCAAAAAAAAATTACGGTACGTGGAATTAGAACGATCTACCCTATGGACTAAATAAAGGGTTGTGTTTGAAATTCCAACATATCACCTGAACAATGTCGGAGTGTACAACGGCCGAAACATTGGGAATATGCCAATAAAGATGGGAGCAATTGTCTGAACGGTATAGATATGTACACTTTCTTTGAGTCCTTTGAGAAAAGAGCGTATTTAAAGTGCCAATCTGCTTCTTGGGGGCTTCATATTTTTCTTTCTAATATCTCCCTTATATGTGCCTTATTCCGAATGTTTTGTAGAGTAATACGGCTTAATATTATACTCATTAAAAGCTGAGACAGAATTCATAACTTATTAAACACATTAGCTTGTCTTTTTTTTTTTTACTTCAACAAATAATCATTAGTCCACATTTCCTGTAATTTACTCATTTCTTCAGAAATCTTTAAATTTGGTGGTGGGTGGATGAAGCCATGACATCAATAATTTTTTAAAAAATACACATTTATACTTTGAAAATTAAATTTCGTCAATCCTGCTTGACAACAATACATGATAAGTACGCGTGATTACAGTCACTGAATTATTACAAGTTGTTATAAGCGGTGTAATCAGAGATTGAACATGAAATTAATAATTTTCTTTCGTTAACGTAGTTTCCTGTGTACAGATGTCAATTTAAAGCTTTTTGAATATTTGGATAGTTGCAGATTGACTCCAATATAAGTTGAACATTACACAGATTGACGATGAACTTAGACAAAAGAAGCCCGCAAAGCAAAAATCTGGGCTGACAAAGTCACTGCGAGAACTGGAAAATCATTCACAAATTCAGATATTAGCATGCAACCGATACACATGGAGGGAGCTCATCGTCTGCTCAGCTGCGTAGTGATCCTATGACCACTTCTGGTCTGGAGATAGATTATTGCTTCACTGTGCCGTGTACTTCCCACAGTTTCTTGTCTTTCGTAGCTCTTATTAAATTGTGTTTTTTTTTATCTCTCCTAAACTCTGTTCTGCCATCCATTTACACAAGCTCGTTAGGAAGGTTAAGAACTGTTTTCCTCTGTCTCTCCTGCCTTCAGTAGGTCCTGTGAGTGTCAAACTTTCCTCATTATGTACTCTAGAAACTTTAACTCTTTCTGATGAAACGTATAAATGCCGTTTTCCTTCCAAATTTATCTGTAACTTCGTCGTTGCTCACATAGTCAGTCCAACCTTCTGCATCCTTCTGTAGAACATAATTTCTGTTATCTCAAGTCTCGTCTTTCTCTCTGAGGAGATTGTCCACAATTCGCTGCCATATAGAAGGATCGATAACACATAGGTTCAGTATTCTTTTGATGTAATGGAATAATGCGTCACCCCTATGAATGAATACACTATAGGTAGTAACTAACTATAAGTATCCGTAAGGCAATGGACTACGTGAGTCCAGCTGAAATCTTTTCAGCTGTTCGGTTGAATTCTCTGCCTTCGGGCAGAGAGGAACCCGGACGAGGCTCTGCCGAATTTTTGGCCGAGTCTACGGGCACGGAGAACCGACGATAAACTCGGCCTTGTGCCACATACGACCCTCGTGAGGGGAGCTGTTAAATATACCAGCAGGATTCTGTTCCAGTTGTGATGTCGAACTCTCTGCCTTCGGACAGAGAGGAACCCAGAGCGAGGCTATGCCGAAGGGCAATCTTGTCTGAGGTGGTAGACCGACCCGGCCCCGTTTTTTGCTCGAGCCTACGTGCTCGAATACCCGTTAAATTCGGCCTTGTGCCACATCCGTCCGCATGGGGCGGTTGGCAAATATACCAGCTGGGAACTTACTCGGGAACTATTCGACCTTCTAAACTGCAACACTCACTACTGGTTTTACAATAACCTTTATTTAGTTATCTACAGTGTTGTTCCAGTGATATTCCTATTAGCACGGAATACAACACCATATTTTCTTTGTTTCTAATGAATTTTCTTAACTTATCATAAACAGAACATTACTTATTGCAGTTTATTGTACAAAGCCACACTGATTCCCCTTTTCGTCTTCGAAGTAGAAATAATTAGTATCCTAATTATTTTTCTTATGTCTCAGAAAGCTGATTTCTAATGAGGCTTGCATTCGTTCGTTCCTGGTTTCTTTAGCAACACCATGAAAATTGATCTACTTACATCTTCCGGTCATTTTGTTATTAGTGCATATTTTATTTAATCTCGTGTTGAGAACACCTGTCGAACAAAGTGCTATATGTCCAAATCCTTCCGCCTTTGAAGCCATACGGAAGCATTGATAAACAAGAACTTGTCGCTGTTGTGGCAACCAATTCATAGCAAAAGTAGCCGAGGTCAACCAGCAAAAACATTTGCCAAGAAACTTCTGGAGGAAACAATAAAAGATGAATGACTGCAGGTGATCATTGGCAACAAGTGGAATGATGGGCTCGTTTCTCTGAATTCTATGCAAAACTCTAAGTATTAGTGCATTTTATTTATCCCTTTAATCTTTAAAATCGTAAAGTCATTTAATACAGTGAACATTTCTAGAAGTCTCGTTGGGCTTTACTAATTTGTTCTTCTTGATCTTGGAGATCATAGGTCCCTTCTGTGCTATTAGGTATTATAGTTTTATTTCCTCTTCACTTCAGCGCACCCTTTGCTTGGCCTTCGGGCTGTGATCAAAGTGAAGTATCTCTCACCTTTCGTTTCTTCCGAAAAAAAAAAAAGCTTTGAGCTAGGCCTAGTCCTGAGCATTCCAATCATGCGCTAGCACCATCTTCATTGCAATAAAAAAAAGGGAGTGTCAGTGGATACCGACGCCAGTATAACAATGGTCGTAAGGACCGAGCAGATTTTGGATTGTTCGATGGCAACCCCACATTAAAAGCGACTTTGTGTCACATCTTTCCACCCTTGGAAGTTGAGTAAATAACACCGGCCTTCGGACATGGATCAAAGTGTAGTATCTGTTCTACATCTCTCTGCTGTGTTTTTGTCTCTGGGGATTTAATCGAAAAGCTTGATGCCGGCGATTGCCACCCCTTGGCAGCACCTTCGTCATTGTATGGGGGCTTATTGGATACCAACACCAAGCGTGAAAGGGGTCGGGGAGAGTGGGAAAATTATGTCCTTGACCCATATGTCCCATCTCGTCACCGTGGGGAGGTGAGAAAGTTTTATTTTCTCTGTTACAGACGAATTCTCCTTGTATACTCGTTCCACCACTGTAAAACCGCCCTTTTGAATTAGAAAAGAACGTGTTTTCTCTTCTGCTATTTTCTTGATTTTGTGCATGCACCTGATCTGGTACTCCTGCTATATATTTACAGATTCTTAATAAAATAGGAAGAATCGGCAACGTTATTGGTCTTGACCTTGCATCTCGGCTTCAGTCACCCTCCCACCGTCGTAACATATCTTTCCTGTGTCTTTTCTATAAATACTTCCAGTGTGATTGTTCTGATGAGTCTTCCTCTTTTTTACCTAGACTTTACGAATTTAAACGCAGATATTAGTGGCAAGGTCTCCTCGTTTTACATTTGAAATGGCTAGATTTTTCTAGAACACTTCTCGCTTGTGGAACTCTCTTCCGGCTCCTTGCTTCCCAGTCAACTTCAAAAATTTAAATGCAATGTCAATCGTTATCTTCTGTCTTAATTCTTGTACTTTTATTATTCTCCTTAATAGTATTTTTCTCATTCTCTAACACTCAGTAACCCCTTGCGTCCTAGTCATTCTATTTACCTAAATGATAAAAGAAAATGCCTGCTGCGTATGTGTCCATCAGCTTTCCATTTCCTACTTATACATTTCGCATTAGACTGCTATATGTAATCTGCACCACTTCCGGCGTTATCTGCTGTTTCTCCTTCATTAGGTCGTAAATTCCACGTGTCATTAAACTCTTTCTGTCTTGACTTTTAAATACTCCGGCTGACTTCGTTTGCTGTTACCATTAGTGCTTCTTTTAGATTGTTTCATTTTAAATTTCTCGATATGTTCTAAAGCTTTATATTTATTAACTGTGGCTGCTAAAGTGTATTTGCAAATATAATTTAATAAGTGAAAAATAGGAAGATTTCTGTCGTCGGCATTTTACACCCAATTGTAGTTCGCATAATAAATGCATTGATATTTTCTATCCAATAAGAATCTTGATTAACAAACACCATAGCTTTTTTTGTTCTTTGGAAGGGGATCTGGCGAATTATTTAAAATAGCCTCGATCCATTTTAGTAATCCGTATATTTCAGTGAGCCTTTGTGATTGGCGAATTATTCTCGATATTTCAACCTCTCTTCCACAGGCGGGATGTGTTATGTCTCTCGCTGTTCTACCGCTAGTACCAGGGTAAGTGCTCGGACGAACTACCTCCCCTGGTCCCACCGTGGCAAACCTTCACAGCAAAAACACGCCATGCCACTTGCATAGTAGCAAACCACCCACATTCCCTACGTATTCCATCGGTGAAAACTAAGTTCCACTCGAACATCTTCTTCCCGCGAACTACTGCCCAGTGGAACAGACGCCCAAGCGTATGTTTCTCTGATCACTACAATCTCAACGGTTAATCCCAGACTTGAACAGGTTATCATCTACTCCTATACACACAAATGGCCCCCAAATGTAACCCACTACCTTGAGTGGCCTCGGGCCTTGTAAAAGTTAAACCTTGCTGTAAAAAAAGTTGTGAATGAAAAAAAAAACTTAAAAAATATTGACAATAATTTTTACAGTAACAGGTTCATCATTATCATCACCAGTCACATGGCTGGGTGTGGTCATAGGGTCGTTGCGCATCTGACCAGATCTCTCTTATCTAGGTTGAAAGCCAGAGAGATATTCATTTATGCGTAGCATGTTTTGAGCAAGTAGACCTGGTGGTGACCATTGCCTCCCCAGTTGGAATACAGCTGACGTCTTCCAGCTTGAAAGCTCGTCTTTCTCACGGACTTCTGGACGTTGATTTCGTCGGAGGAACGCTTCGCCTTGGCCGTTTACTTCTGTGTAGACAGCCCTTCACCCAGTGACGCCGTGTCATCACTGCACTAGCTCCATACACAGCTATGGAGCCCAGTCTACCCCATTGGGCTATATGACCTATGACCCTCCAAGGTTTATCCGACCTTTGTCATATCTCTTTTAAGCAATGTTGGGTATCTATCCAACCTTCTCACCAGAAAAGCCTGATGGGAGAACCTGCTTAGTGACCAATAGCCCAACCATGAGGGTTACATGGAACCAGTAGCACTTGCAGAGTGACCTGAAATAAAAAATGATAGCCTTTTACATAAACGTATGAAGAGGTTTATATGCATATGGAAAATCATCATTATCATCATCATCATCATCGGTTGTCCTTTGAATCCGAAGATGACATATCGTTTCTGCATCTCATTTGTGAACTCGAAGGTCGCTCCGCAACCCCGGGATGGAGGCGCAAAGTCTGGAATATTGTCGTAATCACTGCTGACGCTGCCCTGTGGCGTTGATCTCTGGCAGCAGTGAGCTTTTGGCGTCGAGCATTCTCGAAGGTGATAGCAGCATCATGGATTGTGATTCGCCAACGTGGTCGATCACTGACGCGCTCCTCTAGTTCTTTGGGTTCTAGCTTGCATCCCTGGAGATTTGCTTTCACAGTGTCTTTGTACCGCTTCTTTGGACAGCCTTTGTTTCTCTTGACGTGCAGGAGCTCTCCGTACAGCAGATGTTTTGGCAAGTGATGCTCCTCCATGCGGATGACATGCCCTACCCATCGGAATTAGGTCTTAATGAGCATGGACTCAGTACTTGAGGAGTGAGCGCGATCAAGGACCTCAAGTTTGGTAACGCGGTCCTGCCAGCGAATTCTGAGTATGGAACGGGGAGCTTTCATGTGGAAGTTCTCCAGCTTCTTAGGGCATCTGCGGTACAGTGTCCAAAACTCACAACTATATAGAAGGGAGGGCAAAACCACTGCATTGTATCAAAAATACAAACCGTTATTTTCTGTATAATTTTGAAAATTCTAATGTAATGAAAGTCAATGTTACAGTGTGTATTGATTTTCCAAGTGTATCTTAGATGTGGCACAAGGCCGAAAGTATGGGGCACCCTGTGAGGATCGAACTCACTATTCAGTTGTAACTGTTTTAGCGAGACAAGCTTGCTAACTATTACACCACGCCGAGGTGCCCATGTTACAGTGTGTATTCATCTAAGCGAAGGTTCCTATATGAATTGTCTTTTTTTTTTAAATTTTAAATTGTCTCTAGTCGTAACGAAAATGTGTGTGGATATAATATTGCGTACAGAAAATATACTTACTTCACACATGCTGTTATTCTGTAGAATGTAGCTTTTCTGTCCATGTGGATCCCAGAATAATGATATAGATTCCTGAAGATTCAAACGTACACTAATAAACACTTCTTTCTGTTTCCTTTTTATCTTACAAAATAAGCCCCAGAAAAAAGAATTAGGAAATAGTTAACAATCTCTTTTATCTAAATTCTATCTGCATCTGATCGTCATTTCTAATTATAATCTATCGGAAAGGTCCATGAAGTACGTCGTAAATGACCAGTCTTCTGAAGCCGATGGGATTAATGTAGGCATTCCCCAAGGGCCTCTTCTTTCTACTCTTTCGGCATTATATTAACGATCTTCCCAGGAATATTCTCAAATCATTGACAAATACGCCACAGTTAATAGACACCGCCAAACATTGAAATGACCACAGCTTGACAGCTGATCTCTACTCTGACCTCGGCTTAAGTCACTTTCTCACCGCCGTAACAGATTCCTTGTTTCTCTTGTATAAATATTTTCTTGGTAATTGTTCTGATGAGCTTTTCTGTTTGGTACCTAAACTTTACGAATTTAAGCGCAGTCTTGGCGGTAAGGTCTCAACATTGTACATTTGAATTGGCTAAATTTAACCGTAAGTTCTTTTCTAACAGTTTCTTCTATCGCACTTCTCACTTGTGGAACTCCCTTCCGGCTTATCAATCAACTCGGACCTTGAAAAATTTAAATGCAATGCCAATTGTTATCTTCTGCCTTAATTCTGGTTCTTTTATTGTTCTCTCTCCTTAATAAGGTTTCCTTTTACTCCTATTTGTTTATCCCCATTATTCCCTGGCGTTTTAGTGGCTTTATTGTCTTGCATGGGGTGAAATGATAAATCCTTACCCTATTTCTATAATAACACTTTATTTTACTTTGATTGGAATAAGTGACAACTCCAGCATTTGAAGATTGTCCGCTTGACAAGATGCTAATATCTTATTACTGTCTAACATTTATTTGTAGACGAGACAATGGAAGAGCAAGAAGCCGCATTGCAATACACAAAGGGAAAATCATCTGAAGATGTAACTGCTTATTCTTCTAACTACAAGGCACACAAAAAAGGTATAAGCAAAGAGGAAATGGTAAATGCCTACACTGAATGGAGTAAAAATGGAAAATATGATGAAGTAAGTCTATTTTACTATTTATACTAATTTTAATAGTTTTAGGAAAAACATAATCGAAGAAACTTCATAAGATACGCTCTTTTTTTTCTTCTATTTCTTTTCTAAGAGGTAAGAAAAAATCGGACATCTGAAATTTGGCTTGTGTGTTAGAAAAGTGACTTTAAAAAATAGGTAACATTTATTTAAATTATTGTAATTTATTTAATATATCTTTAATTAATAAATTTAATTCATAATTATGAAATTAGTAATCTTAATAAATAAATGGCAAATTCCGTCCGCCTGAAACTCCTCTAACTCTGGCTACTATTGCTCTATATATATCTTTTTGGAATCGGAAAGATCTTGGGATTGAAGGAAAATCTGCTCTTCATGTGGTGCATGTCAGAACTGGGTTTTGTGTTCGGATGAGAAGGGAACATTTTAAAATAACTGAAAGAAATTAGTGATTTTAAATGTTATACGTTGAGTTTAAAATGACACAAAAAATTTGAATTTAATTTGTCTTTTTTTTTCCTTTTGCGTTAAATTCAGTTTAAAATACCCCAAACGTTTTGATTTGAGGTAATATTTTATTTCTTCAAAATGCCAAACAACAAGAGTTAGTGAGAGGCATCGTAACGTGAGGTTTTGAAATTCCAGAGTTTTGATTTGAAGAACACAATTTTCGGCCCAAATCTGTCTTGGGTGGAAGTGAGCTTATAGCCCGAATCATAGTTAAAGTGAGGCTTTGAAGTTTCATAGAGTGATTTGAAGAACTAAAATTTATTTCCGTCCTGGGTAAGACGATAAACTACGTCCGACAGCAAGGCCTCTGATCAAGAAGTTTTGAGGAGCGTGGAATCACCTCTTAATTGCTGGTGTTTCCAGGTACACTATGAGCCGGGGTGGTAGCACCAGTTAGGGTCCCGGCTATGGACAAATAGTTAACCCCTAAATTGGGATCAAAACACTATGAAAGTGTAAAAATAGGTTTTAATACCAGAAATACTTTTTTGTAAAAAATTATTACCAGTAATACATTATTACAAGCAATACATTTTTGAAAAAAAATATTACCAGCTATACATCTTTTGAAAAAAAAAATATTAGCAGCACTAGATTTTTGAAGAGAAAAAAAATATTACAAGCAATAAAAATTGTCGGCATTAAATAACCCATTGATGTTGATATGCGGTAAAACAAACCAAATCAAATTTATTTCTTTAAAATTATCATTGATGTTTTCTAAGCTGTACCAGTGACTTCTTTAGTTTGGGGCTGGAGACCTAATTAGCTCCTCCGCATAAAACATAAAAGTTTGCATGGAATGCGGATTTTAAGCTAGTATTTTAATAAAGTAAGAGACTTGAAGCAAAGAAATATAGTTTTACAGAAGGATGCTGAGAATACCATGGACCAGTTGTGAGCAACGAGCAAATTGAGAAAATGGAAACAAAAACGACTTAACATCAGAAAGGGACAGTTGAAATTTGTAAAGTATATAATGAAATACTAAGCTTGGATAACTTAATATCACGGGGCAGATTGAAGGCAAGATGGACAAAGGAAAACGCATAACCATCCTAGAAGTGCTTGAGTTAATGGGTGGTGGAACATGTTTAGGAGAGATCAGAAAAAGACATTTATCAAATGACAAAAAAATGTGGAGAGCCATGATCATCAACGTCCTCAAGCGATACAGAAGAAATGTTACTGATTACTGGTTGCTTCGACTTGAATTCACATCACAAATCAGTGTGATTTCTCCTCGTCAACAACTTCGTAAACCTAAACGAAAGTGCTGCGGGTTTTCCAAGCTTTTTAATGCTTTTGCAAGAATTGTTAGCATTTTATTGACAGTATTTTTTAATGTAGTTGTTCAGTGTGCATACTACAGTCTTCTGTGAATGTGACGTGGGGCCAAAGTTGGGACCACAGAATTAAAACACGAATTAGATGTAAGAAAGACATTAACAACAGGTTACAGAGATAGTGTCAGCAGAGCTTACTATGTCACTGTGTGACTCCCTAGAGTGATATGTCGCCTACTTAATATAGGCCTGGAAGAGTATTGTGTAGGTAGTTTCCGGTCTCACATTACCCCCCTTCCAAAGAGTTTTCTTTTTGAAAAGGAGAGAAAAAAAAAAAGACTTAATACTTTTTCCTCTTGGGATTTATGTCGAGCGGTTGCGTAAATTTCCTTTTCCTTCCTGAGCGTCGCACTTCAGGAGAGACTTGGGGCATGTCGAGATCGAACTAGAGATCTTGATGCGCGAGTTTATGTAAAATGCAAGCACCAATGCCGTACGAGCTTGCATCACTTGTGATTATGATGTCGAGACTAGGGTCGTAATGAGTGAGGGAGAGGTCTGAAGTAAGCGTTTTCTTGATTTTCTCGAATGCGTCTTGGCATTCCGGGGTCCATGACCATGGTTTGTCCTTTTTTAAAAGTTGGTTGAGAGGCCCTCTCAAATTTTGCATGTTCTAGCTAGGCCGCAGAAGCTTTGTAACGCTTGAACGTTATCTGGGGCCGGCATGTTTCTGATCGCGTTGGCTCGTATTTGATTGGACTTCTTTTTTTATTCTTGTACGTTTATTATATGGTTCCATGCTCTGCCGTGTTTTACTGGTTTATTGAGTTATCGTAGACCGTACCGTAGGTGCTGCCCACTCGCTGAAATCTGTTTTTGACAGAATACCTGCTTGTTCGAGTCTATCTAACTCTTTATTGATTTGCTCTAGAGCAGCGAAAGGGACATTCCGTTTCTTTTTGAATACCGGTTGTGCACCGTCCTTCACCTTGAACTTAGCTTTCATTTTAGTACATTTCCCAAGGCCGCCAGAAAAAACCTGGGGAAATTGTTGTTTGAGTTCCTTTTTTAGATTTACCAAATTGGACGTTGTACTTTGTATCTTGCGACAAAATGTACTCATTGGGCAATCCCAAAGATTGAATTTTTCTATCCAATCAGTTCCAAATAAGTTGTCTGAAGTTTTTAATACGTAGGCTTTGAGCTTTTTGGTAACTCCATTTAGTGTTACTGTAAGTATTACCTCGCCTAAAATGTTAATCTTTTTCGCCAGTTACGGATTTTGCTGTTTTATCCGTTTTTAATAAGGTCGGCTTGTTCAATTTTCGCCAAGTACGCCAGTTAATGGTTGAAATATCAGAACCCGAGTCAAGCTGGAATTTAATGGACTTATTGAAAATATCCACAGTTACATATTTTCTTAAATTCCTATCGACAATATCGTCAGATTGAGCTTGCCTAATTTTATTTTTGGGTTTTCTCGTTCTGTTGGCGTACCAGCACGAAGTTAAAGTATGACCACTTTTATTGCAATTTTTGCAATATTTTTTTGTTCTTAACTGGACAGAATTTTATCCAATGCCATTTACCACAATGGTAACATGGTCCGACCGGTTTCTTTAACTTATTTGGATTTTGGTTACTGCGTAATTTAGGACATGAGATTTGCCTTTTGTCTTTTTTTACTCAATAGGAGGTAGACTTACTTCTGATTTTATTAATCTGAGCCACACCTGATTCCTCGATAGTGTTTGAGTCACGCTTTACAGATATTACTCTTTGACAGTCCTCTGCCAGTTTTTGGAGAGTCAATCCTTGTTCGTTCTCAAGCTTGGTCAATACCCGTCGTCCGACTTCGGCGTCTTCTGCTGATACTAGACCTTGTGCGAAAATAAGCACTTGAAATCATCGACAGTCAGTTCGGCTAGTTTAAAATCATTACAGAGCTTGTTTACCGATGCTGCAAATGTTAGAAAATCTTGCTGGTTGTCTTTGACTGTGTTCAGACATTTCCAACGTTTGTGGAACAAGGTTGTGTTAGGCCCGAATAGTTCCGATAGGAGCTTAATAGTCTCTGAAAAATCCAAGTCAGTCGTTTTCTTGGGTAGTATGAAATCTACGAACCTACTATGTTCTGTAGTTCCCAGTTTTCTCAATAGAAGACGTACCTTCTTTTTACTGGACCATTGTTCACAGTCTACGTTGAAAATATCTTCGTAGCGCCTGTAAAAAGCTTCGAACGTTTTGTCGTTCTCTGGTACGTATTCAAAGGTTTCCATTGAATTGTAGATTATACTCTGGGAGAATATTGTATCTTTTTCAGAGTTTGAGCCTTTTAATGCATTTACGAGTAATTCTTTAAGTTGTTTCTGTTGTAGTTCAGCATTCTGAAGCGTAATTTTTGAATTCCATTTGTTGTTTATGTAATTCCAAAAATAGTTGTTGTCTTTCTTCTGATTTTTGTTGCTGATCCAAATTTAGTTTTTAACATTTGGGCAACTACTTTTTGCAAATCTTCCATTTAAAAAAAAAATGACAGCGCTTTTTTTTTTTTTTTTGAAACACGTGTACTAAGAGGAGGTACACAAAAAAATCTTTGATAGATTTTTGTTCCTTTTTTTTTTTTTTACAGAAAAAAAAATGGACAGACAATAGTTAAACTAAACTAATT
The DNA here is from genome assembly GCA_903632075.3 of Acanthosepion pharaonis. Classification (NCBI taxonomy): domain Eukaryota; kingdom Metazoa; phylum Mollusca; class Cephalopoda; order Sepiida; family Sepiidae; genus Acanthosepion; species Acanthosepion pharaonis. The sequence continues at coordinate 102,423 of CAHIKZ030002718.1, read as the reverse complement.
ATATGTTTTAGCTTTTTTTTTCCCCGTGGTTCCGTTAATTTTAACGTAATTGAATAATTTTTCACCACATATATATATATTTTTTTTTTTTTTTTTTTTTTAGAAAAGAAAAAACACCTCAGTGAATTTGAGGGAGAATAATTTTATGCCCGAGTTCAACTCAGTTACATAAAAAAAAATTTCGATAGTTTTTTTTCCGAAACTTGAGTACAATGGTAGTACATTCAGTATTGTTTTGTTTTACAACAACTGTTTTTTTTTTTGTGTGTGTGGGTGTGTAGAAATCGTTCTCGTGTTATTTGGACAGACTTTAATATTCCGTAGATGTCGAATCGCTAGTTCGTCAATGATGTTTGGTATTGGAATATATATAGACGCTGGGTGTTTAGCTTTTAAATCGCTAATGTAGTAATACCAGCTTAATTTCTCGTTCAACACTGCTGTGGGAACGCGTGGAGTTTTGTATTTTTTTCGAGTACTGTCGCTATTGATATGGTGAGAACGAAATTCTCGAATCTTTCTGTCGCCACTGTTGTGGGACTGGCAAAAGTATTGAGGTTTTCGACGTGAATGCGTTTCTCGAATTCTTCGTCGACCCAGATGTGGGATTGGTAAGGTATTTAGGTTTCGCCGTGAGTGCGTTTCTAGAATCCTCGTCGCCACTGATGTGGGGCCAAAGTTGGACCACAGAAGTAAAACACGGAACACGGATTAGATGTAAGAAAGATATATTAACAACAGGTTACAGAGATAGTGTAAGCGGAGCTTACTATAACTCAATATTTTATTGTTTTATAATACAAACAAATAAGGCACAAAGGCCAAAAAGGGGGGGATTGGGGAATGACGGTCTTCTTCTGTCATTAATCTAAAACTTAGCTAGTCACAGACACTGACCCAAACATGCCAACAATAAACCAATCACCAAAACATCACATTCACTCCTACCATTCTTACTACGTCCACCATAATACCTCAGTTTCTCTATGACGTCCTAACTAGTCCCCATATATACAAATATTGTTCATGGGGGGGAGGGTCATAAAATTAACAACTTTTAAAAAAATCCCCAAATGTGTATTTACAGAATGAACTAAATATTTACAATAAAACTAAACAAAACTGAGTTAGTAATAAAACCCCCCACAAACTATGAATGTGGCAGAAATGTCAGTTAACTAGACGAAATCGATGCGGGACTAAGAAAATAAGTACACATTCAGACCATCAAGCATTCACACAAACACTCACTCATTCATACACAACAACAAATACGAAAACACACACCCCGAAACGAAAGGCGTCCCGCATCCACCAGAAAACTGACATCACTAACCACCTAACGAGGGAGGGATGGGGAATTAAACAAAAGTAAAAAATAGGGACAGAAATAAAAGGGACCAATGAGCTTACATACCCTAGCTAAGTTAAACGGGAAAAAAAAGGAAAAACTAAATAAAAAAAAAAAACCTAGTCTAACCTAATAATTGGGTGGGTTGCCAATGTTCCACCCTGTTAGGACAATATTCTGTGCCTAACCGACATCTAAATGCCACTCAAGGTCAGCCCCTTTCACTCTACACATTCGCGCAAGATTCACCCACCTTTTGGCGAATTCTGATGATGGGAGCCGCCGCCTTTCCGTCCTAATCTTGACTTTAAGCTGATGCCTAAAGTACAAGATTAGTTGGGAAGAGGTGAACTTCTCGCCATCATAAAATCCCTTCTGTCGCGTCGTCCAAATCACGACTCGCATAACCCCTAGTAAGCAACAGAACACATAGTGTTCAGCCTTCGTCAATTGCGATACCACATTGCTACAAACAGAACTGGCTTCCAGGACAAAAAACTTTCCCTGCAGCATGCGAACCATGAGGCCTTCAACAAACCTGCACAACGGCACTACCGCACTGCACTGAAAAAAGGCGTGACCAATGGTCTCGACATTCCCAGTACAGCGACGACAGTTTGGATATTTCTCCAAGCCTGCTGAACAAAGTCTTTTGCCGACCCAGAGGGCCCCGCGAATCATCAGCCAGGTGAGTGATGCCTCATCGTTATTGAGACATTTCAACCCAGGCGCCCAAGGCCAAACCGAGCGAGCCTCCTGCCTCGTAAGACCGAGCTCGTCGATCAGATCATCTTGAACGGCCCCCTAACTAACACACGATATAATGCCTTACGAGACAACGCTTGGGCGTCGGAGAGGCCAACCGACGACCGCAAGAGGAGCTTCAAAGCGCGACGACATTCACGATAGAAGGAGCACTCGCCACGTGGAGTACGACCGGCCTCCTCCTCGCACGAGTGCACACTTCTCAGGGATGGGAAATGTTTACGGACATCTTCTTTCCAAAAGGTGCCCACCTCATCCAAACCGCGACACATTCGGTCGAGAAAGGTAATGCGTAGCATATATTGACGAATCTCAATGCTAGGCATTCCCAGACCGCCCTCAGAGGGATGAAGGCAACAGATCTCGCGAGATGCCATGTGGGACTTGCCTCTCCACAAGAAAGAGAACAAGGCCTTGACTAACGATGTTAGTCGGGCACACGGGAGTGGAAGCACAGAAAGACGGTAGAGGAGTATCGGATAGATGTGGGAACCACAAACTTCCGCCCTTCCCTTCAGGGAAAGTCCCTCCGAGACCACAGACTAGCCGCGACCTCGGCCCGCCCCTGTACCTCCGACCAATTCTTTTCCAACTGGAGATCAGGACCGAACCAGACGCCGAGTATCTTGATCGGCCCATCCGTCCAGAGGAAAGGTCCGGGAAGAGAAACTCCCTTCCACGCACCCAACCGCAAGCCCACAGACTTATCGCGGTTGATTTTGGCCCCTGTCACCATCTCATACCCACTGATCTGCTTACTGACTTCGTTAATCTCGGCTCTGCTCGACACAAGAACCGAAACGTCGTCAGCATAGGCAGAATACCTGGCCGAGGTGTTAGCACCAGGCAGCGAAATACCGCGTAGGACCGGATTCGCCTTTAACTTGCGAAGGAAAGGCTCCAACGCAAGAACGTAAAGCAGAGGCGATAGCGGACAACCTTGACGAATGGAGCGAGACAATACGAAAGGCTTCGATCTTACCCCATTCACTTCCACCAGCGCACCGGGGGTCGCATACAAGAGACGGATCCAGGAGCGAAAGTCGGCTCCGAAACCGGCCGCCGAAAGGACAGCCTCCAGAAATCGATGGTCAACCCTATCGAAGGCCTTGGACTGATCTAAATTGATCAGCGCGGCTTCACTGTCGACTTGTTCTAAGATCAGGCGTACCATATGAAGGTTATCCTGAATAGTCCTGCCCTTCACAGCACAAGTCTGTTCAGGGCCAATCAGACTAGACAGGACAAGCTGCAAACGGTTGGCCAAGATCTTCGCCAAAATCTTTAAGTCAGTGTTTAACATCGTTAAAGGGCGAAAGTTCCCTAACCCATCCCCACCGTCCTTGTCCTTACGCAGCAACTTGATGACACCTCTGGTGAAGCGTTGAGGTAAAGACCCTGCCTCATCCAGTGGTTGTACATCAGTTCCAGCAAAGGCACAAAAACGTGCGACAACCTCAAGTACACTTCGTAAGGCAGACCATCTAATCCCGGAGACTTATCCAGGCCAACCTGCTTCAGCGCTTCCCAGATTTCCGACTCTGTTATGCGGCCCTCGCACCTAGCCACTTCAGCTGCCGAGAGGCAGGGAAAGTCAGCTAAATAGGCGTCGAACTGAGCAGAACTCAGACCGGGCTCCCTGGTGAAAAGCTCCTGAAAATAATCTCGAAAGACCTCACATATGCCCGCGTTTGTAGTCACAGTCCGCTTATCCGGTAATGTGACGCACGCTATATGTCGCCTGGCCGCGTTTCGATTTTCCTCTACACGCAGTTCAGCGGCCATATTCGTTGCCTCAGAAGACATTCTTTTTAACCTAGCCCTAACTACCAGAGCTTGGTCCTTCTTGATAAGCAAGGAGGCCAACTCTGCCTTAGCTAAGACTATGTCCCCACTAACACGGGATTTCACGGCCCGATCAACTTTTTCTTCTAAAGCCGTTTGCGCCGCTAATTTATCTAAATTGAGCCGACGACTAAAGTCGGCAGCAAACGAACGAATCTTAGATTTTAATTTGCCCCACCAGGCATTTCCCACAACCGCTCCCGTCAATTCCCTCTGGATTGTTAGTAGCAGCTGGTCCCGGAAACCCTGATCACTGAAAAGCGAACAGTTCAATTTCCAGTAACCAGCCGACTTAACCTTAGGGCTTATCTAAGTTTACACGGACCCGGACAAGCCTATGGTCCGTATAAACTATATAATGGAAACTTGGACAACCTAAGAGCCCTACATCGACTCTCCTAACTAAGACTCGGTCCAGGTAGCTCGCAAGCGAGCCAGGAGCCGAGGTGCCACTAGTAGTCCAAGTCCATGCTACCTCCCGAGGGTGTTCATTCCGGAACTTATCGACGAGATCAAACCCATCGATAAAGTCCCGAAATGGTTTCACATCCGGGTTGTAAGTACCTTTTTGTGCCCTATTCGATCTATATCGGGGTCAAGGACGGCATTCCAATCCCCCGCTAAAACTACCCGACGAGACGTCGTCAAGAACGGCGCGATCTGCCGAAACAAAGCAGGCCGCTCGGAATGGATATTGGGCGCATAAACCCCAATGAGACGAAGATGCTTCTCCTTTATGGTAACATCCAGCACGCAAAGCCTGCCCGCCGGATCCGCGAAGACAAGGGTACATGCAGCCTTCAAAGACCTGCAAACTAGCCAAGAGACACCCCTCGAACAACCATCAAAACATGCTGAATAAAGGGCGAACCCCCAGACAGTATGTCCTCACGATCATGAGAATTAAACCGGGTCTCTTGCAAACAACATATATTCACCCCGAGGCGCTGAAGGTCACGAGAGAGCCTCACCCTGCGAGACTCGGACCTCAGGCCCCGGGCATTCAAACTTGCTAACCAGAGAGCCATCGTGAGGCCGATTAGGGTTGCCCTTCAGGATAGAACATGGCTGGGGTGAGGACACCCACAGCTCGTCCCATGGATCCCGACGCCATCTCATTTTCGACGGTATCGTCCTGAGACAAGCCGCCGATGTCCGAAGGGTATGTTAGTTTTAATGCTCTATAAAGGGATGGGTGAACGAAAACCGGGACCCTCCCTTTAGTTTTTGTTTTGCATCATCACTATCTGGGTCTAGTAGGTATGCAGCAGGGGGCACCATTTTTAGAGATGACTGGGCCTCCTCTATCATGCCCCAAATCTCCCGCGTTCCCGGGCCCGTTCTGATGACTGTTAAGACCCTTTTTTCGGCGGAGGGGAAATTCTCGGGCCTTTTCCACCTCTTTATTATTAATGTTTTGGAAATTCCAAAGGATTTTTAAATCCTTTGGATTTCGGGTCTGTCCAAACACCCTCTCCGCCTGGTCCCGGGAAACGCGGCAGACGTCTTCCCCTGGGAAATAAGGCGGTTTCACTTTTTTTTTTTTTTTGTCAGTTATGTTTTGAGAGTCAGGACTTCTGACTCTCTTTTTTTTTTGTATGAATGGGTGGGTGTATGACTGGGTGTGGACATTGGCGAAATGTTAGGGGTGGTTGATGGGGTCCACCCAGAAGGAGTCCTTACAGGTGAAGGCTTAGTAGATTGTATGTGTTTTGCTGGTGAATTTGACAGTGATTTGGGCGGATGAGGCTTTGTGAATTTGGATGAATTAGGGGAAGACGGGGCAGAGGATAGAGGGGCCGGTGCCCCCGACGATTTTTTTTTTTTTTCCCCGCTTCTTATCCAATTTCTCCTTTAGTTTTTTATATCAAAAATCTTTTGCCAACTTGGCTCATTTAATTTTTGCGCCTCTGTTGCCGTCCTTTCATAAGATGCAGAGGCGTCGCCCTCAGCGCTGGTAGAGGGAATGGGGCTGTAGGTGATGGTGTCCCTGGAGTCATGCTGGGACGGAGGAACCGCTGTTTGGCTCTTCCCCTTGCCCCTAACCACGAGGTGCCATTCCCCTCATCCTTCTCCCTTAACCACACTAGTGGCAGGCGTCGGTTTCGGGGGCAATGTGGGCTTAGACCCAACCGAGGGACTTTGCCCATCGGTCCGCCTCGCAGCTAGACCCATTACAGGTGCCGCGGATTTTACCTTATCGGCCAAGGGGGTATTTTGGTCGCCTGTGACCGGAACTCCAGGGCCTTCTTCCCTGGGCAGGAGGAGGAAAGGTGACCAGTCTCTCCACACCTCCAGCAAGTCGGTCGCCTACCAGTCACAATGACCGGCATTTTCCGGTCACCTAAAACCAAACAGTTGGGGACGGACTTGAAGGCCTCTTGATCCAACATGATGTCAAACGTCCATCCCCCGTTCAGATTGTCGGAGAGAGCTCCTAAAATCTGGCCGTACTGCATAAAAAAAATGCAGCCAGAAGCTCTCCCGAAATTTGAGGAGGAACCTCAAAAACTGCCACCCTGGTCCGCCTGCGGCCCCTCATACTCAGTTCTAAGAATGAGATCCTTAGTTATTAATTCCTTCTTGGCCATAGACAGGCAATCTTCTGGTGTGGGCAGCAGAATGTCCCACATGAAAAAACCCCTACCTTTTATGACTCTTTGGGGTTTTATCCCCAGGGACAAAAGTGATTTAATCACAATGTCTTTCGTGGAGCGACAAATTTTTTGGTTTTCTTGTCGACCACAAAACGGTCACCATTCTCTTAGCGAACATACCGAGTTCCTGGACATCATCGACGAAGCCATCTTTCTTCACCAGATGGGCAAAACCTTTCGCCTTGTCCAGGAAATCCGCCATGTTCAAAATACAATTCGGAGGGGACTTCCAACAAGAGGGCGACTCCTCACTAGCTTTCCCCGATGCGTCTTTAGGGGCAACATCGATCTTTGGACTTTCTCCTTTTCCGGAGGAACTTTGGTCATTTTTAGGGCTGTTAGCTTTTGGGCTGTTGTTAGCTTTTGGGCTTTTACCAGCCCGCTTTTTCATGTCATCCTTTGGGTTGGTATTATCCACCTTCCCAAAGAGGTCTTTTTTCACTTTGGACCGACTGCCTTCGTCGGCCATGACTGAAGGGTTGTGAAACAACCACTAGCGGGTTTTTTTTTAATCACACAGGGAGAGGAGTTGGGGAAAAAAAAAAAAAAAAAAAAAGCCTGGATAAACCAGGAAATTAAAAAAAAAACAAACAAAAAAACAAAAAGGAAATGAAAAAAAAACTAAAAATAAACAGGTAAGACTTTTTTTTTTTTAAAAAAAATAAAAAATGGCGCCCGAAGGCAGCCGAAAATGGAAAAAAAAACCAGAAAACTTCTCTTTTTTTTTTTTAACCAAAAAAACAAACAAATGTACAAAAATTAAAAAAATAAGTTTAGCGGCTGACGCCGCTAAAGAAAATGAATTAAAAGAAAAAATAAACTAGTCAAAAATAAAAAAAAAAGAAGAAGGCGACTGAAGTCGCTAAAAAAAAAAAAAAAGAAATAAACAAAAAAGCTTCTTTTTTTTTTTTTTCTAAACTGGTCTTTTTAAATTAGAAAAAATAAAAAAAAAAAAGCAGTCGTCCGGTTTGACAAAGTCTTACCGGACTAAAAAAAAAAAAAATGTGAGCTAAAGCCCAAATACAAAACAAACAAAAAAGAAATAGAAAAAATTAAAAAGAATGAAAATAAAATAATAACTTAACAGATAAAAAAAGGTCCGATGTTATTCACACGAAAGTTTCTCCACAAATTTAGGCAGCTGAAAAAAGTCACACTTCACAAAAAAAAAGAGGGGGTAAGAAAGAACCGGACAGAATAAACGTCAAAACTGTCGCTCGGTGAGACTCCCTAGAATGCTATGACACCTACTTAATATAAGCCTGGAGGAGTCTATTGTGTAGGTAGTTTCCGGTCTCACAATAGAATGTGTGTTGCATTTTTCTTCTCTAAATAAAACCGCATTGGTTATGCGTACATCTAATCGCAACAAATGTCAAAATAATTTCCATCATAATCGGAGGATGAAAAGCATTGTTATTGATAGAAGTCTTAAATTGCAAGAAATGGATATTAACGAATTAATAAGTTTAGTTTAGATGAGGTACAAGACAGTAACAAATAGTTCATATTCTAATAAGGTGTATCTAATTTAGTCAGATGTTTGAATACACCTACCCTCACTGTATAGGTAACTCAACGAAAGTAATGTCTCTTTTTATAGAACTCTTTGATGTGCCACTAACAAGAACCAAATTGCCATCCACTATCGTGTTCTTTAAAGTTGAATAAAGCTTCTATATTGGCGCCAAGTATTTATTTCCAATTTATTCAACTTCAAAAAAGGTCTACCAATGTAGATGTATTAACCTGATGTATTAAACGAGAAGTGTATTTTTTTACGACCAGCACGCCTTGATATCGATCCTAACTTATCTACAGCATCACCTATTAGTCCTAAATATTCGTCAATTTCATTGAACAGTGTGGAGAAATTGCTCCAGACAAATTTATAGCGTTGTTTATGGTTTATCAAAAGTACTGTTTATGAATATGCTCTTCTCTTTGGATTAAACTTTGAAAATTAAGAGACTACGTGAACACGATTAAATGTGCAATCTCCTTCTCGTAAAACAATGCTGTTTTATTTTGAGAAGCGCAATGAAGCACAATTTAGCAGAGGGCCACAGTATAAACACTGAACGGCAACATTAAACTGTCAATAAAATTCCACCGTTCTACGTAAAAGCATTGAATAGCTTGGTCTGGTTTGTTTTGTTTTACGACATATCAACCCATATGGGTTATTTAATGCCGACAAGATTTTTAATGCTGATATTTCTTCAAAAATTCATTGCTGATAATATTTTTTTTACAAAAATATATTTTTGGTATTAAAACTTATTTTTACATTTTCATAGTGCTTTGACCCCAGATCGGGGGGTTAACAATTTGCCCATATCTGGGATCCTAACAGGTGCTACCACACAGGGTCTGAGTGAATCTGGGAATATAAGCAATTAAGAGGTGGTTCCACGCTACTCAAAACCTCCTGATCAGAGGTGTTGCTCTTGGATGTAGTGTATCGTCTTACCCAGAACGAGAAGAGCTTAGAAGGCCGGCAGCTCTGCTGTCAGTTTGTATAAGATAGTATATAGGGAAGTTTTGAGAGGACAGATAAGACATGTTTACAAAGTTACTGAAAATGGGAACTCGTACTTTTTTGCAGTTTGCCTTCAACAGCTCTGATGAAGAGACCACTTGCATCACTTTGAGGCCCTCGTTTATTTAAAAAACATTTAATAGTACATAAAGGACACTTCTAATTAACACCAGGAAGAGAGATATGTCTATATTTCTGCGGTTAGGTATTATGTACATTATTTACATTATTTGGACTATTGTCCTCATCTTTGTCACCATATTTATTACAACGTTTCGACCGTTGTACGCTCCGGCCTTCTTCACAAGTTGGAATGTCGGCGTGAACCCTTTACTGGGGTAGACTGTTCTAGTTCCACGTACCATGTTTAATGGATCTCAGTTAGAGACGTATCTCCTGTTAATTTCCAGGAAAAACTCTCCACTCCATTAAAACCGGGCGTTGAACTCACGAACTTTGGGTCCCCCAATGGATCTAACTAACGCCTTTATCCACTGTGCCAGTTCGACATTACATTAGTACTATCTGACAAAGACGAAGAATTCCATCTACTGTCGGTACTAGAGCAACACTGGTCAGAAGACACATTACCTCCAGAATAATGGAGACGGTAGTAAAAATCGTCAGGAGTGGAAAGTCGGCTAAAAAGGACAATATTTTAAAGGAGACCCAGCAATTGATTGAAAAGAGACAACGGATGAAGATAGACTGAGAAGACATTCAAAATGCTTACAAAGCCAAAAGACGTCACAGGAAAGAAGACGATATGTCGAAGAACGGCCAGGGAAATTAAAGCCCTAAAAGATTTTAGAAAACATCCGCTTTTTTAATTAAATCAAAATGCATGTTGACGGGTGTCTTGGTAAAGATAATCATTTTGTAGCAAGAGAACGGTACACACATCACTGAACCTAACAGGCTTATAAAACGGCGCGAATAATTCTACAGCAAATTATACAGCAAAATTTGACAAATTTAATATCCAACCATTCTTCAAATCAAATCCTCAATATAGATAAGTAACGACCTTCTGTCATTCCATCAAAGACAAGAACCAACAGTAAGAGAGAGACAAGGTACCAACCAAAGACATCATTACTGTATATCTACTCCAGGATTGTAGAGAGCCCATTGTCGTGGTACTCAACAAATGTTTAAAAAATATAGGCCATGTTCCTGACATAAAAATAATTCACATAGCAATAGTTAAATCCATAAGAAAGTAAACACTTTCACGATAGATATAGCCACCACATATATACACATCTTTCATATATCCTACTATGTCCATTCATCGGTACATTAGAACTGCATCAACCAAGACATAAATATGGATTCAATCATGTACATCCATACATATTACATATACCTATAATTAGTCAACTCGTCATATAAACACATACACACACAGCTCTTTTACTTCACATATACATGTATATCCAAAGGCATTTGTCATCATCATATATATACATATATATACATACACATAATAACCGAACATACACACATACATATATCATATATATTTTACAATGTTGCAATCCACACACATGTATATACACAAACACACACAAATCATTACAAAAACACCTGTATAAATTAAGCATTTACCCACATTTTTATATATTGTTTATATATATACACATCATACACAAAATAACTCATGCAATATATATATATATACACAGAAAATCTAAATACTATTTCCAAATATTTGTGTAATATTCGCATATGATATATATTTAATAAAATACATATACATCACATAAGTGTACACAAATGATACATATAAGCTAAACATAATAGTCATTCCAACCAATGGCTTTATCATGCATTTTAATTTCTAAATCAGAGGATGTTCAACAGCCACGCTAAACCATCACCTGTTATTTCGATGGAAAGACCAAAATAAATAGATAATTATATGTACCTTTTTTTTAAAAAGATTTTTTCTTACATACCATGACTTAATGAGGTAAAAAAAAAAGTGCTTGGATGTTTCGATTTTTAAAACAAATAGCCTCATGATTCTCCCAATTTGCAACAATTGAAATTAAGTTATATATTCTTATGTTCTGACGAGTGATAACATAACCAAGTCGGATATTTATAATGACAACACCAATTGTTCAGAGAGAATGTTCCCTTGTTCCAATGTAATAAGAAGATAATCATTATTTCAAACCTTAGGCCTTAAAATTGCAAATACCTTCGTCAGAAAATAGAACTTGGATTTGGATTTATCGGAAATAAGTCTAAAAAGGACAATAAATTGATCAAACACCATGAACGCCGACGTCCTGAAAATTCTCAGAGTTATGTTTAATTCCATGAATCCTATTTAAAAAAAAAAAAAAAAAAGATTTCCCAACATTTTTTCTGTTTTTTTTTTTGAATTTGAGGGTCTGAAAAATTCTATTTTGCATTTATCGATTTACAATCAAAAAAATTATGTACCACGCCATTGTGATGTTTAAGTTTTTTATCCGAAAAAAAAAAAACAAGAAAAAATTGAAATTTGCCGATCGAAGACCTCTTGGAATTTAAAAAAACTATATGCTTTAATTCTATTTATATTGTTTTTGTATATATTCTCCATATATATAATCAACCACATGCTATATAAGACGTTACGGTTATCGATTCATATAATAATTTTATTAGAAAAGAACAATTTTATAACAAAAACGTAAAAGAAAACCCTCTGGTAAAAAAAAAAAATTATCGAATGATTGGGTTGGTGATTGTGACGAGCTTAGCAAAAAAATTGGACGAAGATGACCATCGCTCTCTTGTGGTACATTTTATAATTAAACAAAAATCAATAAATATACTCTGAATGGGTCTCCATTGGCTGTTAAGATCCCCCAGAGCATCAGCGTCTGTTACATGATCCTGGATCATCAAATGTCATATTGCATTTGAGCGGTCAAGCTTGTTAATCTACGAATCCTGGGGCTATTAAAGGGTAATGTTTTTCCTAATCGACATAAGCTTTTAACACTTTAATACGAAGACGATATTTTGAGGTAACAATTCTTTTTATGTACTATCATCATCTGTGCCGAATAAACAATCTTTTTTCTTTGATTTAACTTTTTCTTGAATAAACGTTGGGAAAATCCTTCTAATTTAGTCGAGCCATCAATTACACATTAAACAACAAATGTCGCAATGGTTGTGACAATATACAGGAAGTAAGAGTCCGTCTCGGTGGCATGTTAACGTGTAGGCTATATATAGGCTATGTATCATTCCCGAGAATAACTGATGTGTTCAAAGAATGATTGTAACGATAGAATTCTAGAAAATATAGGGAAAACGTAAACTTCCAAAAATTTTAAAAAAATGCGTTGCAACTCTATGAAATTTACTGATGACATCTTGGATAACTGTTTGTTCCTGAACTCCAAACTATCCGTTTTTGTGAGTAATGATCATCTCATTTTTTTTTTATGGCGATAAAATTAATTTTTATAAAAGTTTGGTCAGTTTATTCGCCACCTATCGCTTTTATGCTCAACGTTTGTAGAGTTATCTAGAATGACAAAGCATTTTTTTGGTGAAGTATTGAGATGTTACGTTTTCCCATCCTACAATAACAGAATGTGGGAAAATTTCACTCTCTATGAAACGCCGACCTCAAAATGCGTGCGCATCTTCCGCAGTTATTTATTCATACAAATGTACAAATTGTGGCACAAGGCCGAAAAGGGGAGGGGTAGAGGCTGGTCAACAACTATCTTATACCTAGCTAATCAGATTCACGACCCATTCATACATTACAATTTACTCATTCACCACAAGAACTCATCCATCACCATTCAATCCTCCATCCACCATAATACCACATCCTCTCCAGGGGAACCTACAAAAACGCGCCCCATGCCATAAAAATTTGATGAAGATAAACAATATACATAAAATTTTAATAATGATAAAATGAGAGGGGGTGGAAGATGAACCCAATAATAAACTAAAATCAAAACAAAATGCAAACTAAACGTAATTGATGTTAGTAGGGACCGTCCAACCCTCAAAACAGAGAGGCCGCTGTATTCTGCCCATTGGACAGAATCAAGAGGCGCTCTCTCGCTAAGGGAGTGGGAAAAGGATAAAATATTATGCGGAATGGGAAAATAAAGCTGACCCAGTCGAGATACTCAAATTAAAAAAAAACTGGGTATGTTGGGAATCTTTTCTAAATCATAACCAAAGAGAGGGTTCCACAGGCCAAACAACCCTTATGTCCCATTAACTAGGTACACTAGAAGTCTAACCCTAATCAAGGAGGTTCCACAGGAAGCCACCCCGATGTGCCGTAGGGGGTTAAAAGAGAAAATCAAGTTACACGAACCAAGCTCTTTTACCCACCTTTCGCTAAAGACTGTCGAATGCAATCGTTTTCTATCAGTTCTAATCTTCATCTTGAGCTGATGCTCAAAGAATCGGATCAGATCCTGATGAGAAAGACGATCACCTCGCAAGACTTCCTCCTTCCGCGTCGTCCAAATCACCATTCGAGCCGTGACCAGCAGCGTCAGAAACCATCCGTTTCACCCCGGAATACGGGGGCGACACATTGTCACACGCGTATGCGCGATCAATCAACAAAAGCTATTCGGGAGCGAGACGAGCCGTCAGCTCGCCGACATGGTCCCATAAGGGGCGGACCCGGGGGCAATGGTAGAAGGCGTGCGAAGCCGTTTCCTCTAAACCAAGGCCACACCGTTCACAGTCTGGCAAATCCGCCAAGCCCCATATGAAAACCTTGTCAGCCGATTCCGAGCCAATCGCCAGCTAAGCGAAAACTCAGGGTTACTGAGGTAATCCGCCGCTGGCGCCCAAGACCAGTAGGAGCGATACTCCTCCGACAAGCCGAGCGTATCTCGTAGGGTATCCTTCGCGGGCCCCTCCACTAATTCACGATAGAAGACCTTCCTAGGCCGAGAAAGGTCACTGGACCGAGGAACGGCCCTCAAGGCCGACCGACACTCGCGAAGGAAAACCGATTGATCCCGGGGTTTACGACGGCGCTCAACACGCTAGATGGAGGGACTGATGGTAAGGCCAGGGAACGCGTCCCTAACAATCCCCTCCAGAATCGGATCTCCTCCAGTCAATGCGCGGCGTAGGAAAGCCAACCTAGGCACGGATGACTCATCAGGTGCAGCATTCCCAGCCCCCATGACACGGACGTTTAGTGCAGACTCGTCTGTCGACCCGATTACCGCGTCCCCTCCATAAAATGGAGGATAGCGAACGCTCGAGCGCCTTCCTGTGGGTCTTATAGAGAGGAAGTACGGACAATCGATAAAGAATCAGGGGAAAAATGTATGTAGCACACACCTCCGCCCTGCCCTTCACGGACAACCTCCGTCGATTCCAAGTCTGACCGGCAGAATCGACCTTTGCTCGTACTTCAGACCAATTCTTCTCCAGTTGGAGGTCGGGTCCAAACCACACTCCAAGAATGCGGACAGGACCGTCCGTCCAACCGAAGCGGCCCGGAAGATCGACCCCTTCCAGGCACCTAACCGCAAGCCGGACGACTTGTCGCGGTTTATCTTGGCCCCTGTCACCTTCTCGTACCGATCAAGCGCCTTCTGCACCGCCTCAATGTCGCTGCGGGACGACACGAAAGCAGATACGTCATCGGCGTACGCGGAAACCCTGGCTCGAGACCCTCCAGGAACGGCGATTCCACGTAGGGCCGGACTGCACGTCCGTCCCTCAGCCGGCGAAGGAGAGGCTCCAACGCCAAAGCATAAAGGAAAGGCGACAGCGGACAACCCTGACGAACCGACCTAGAGAGAGCACAAAAGCGTCCGACAACCTTCCGTTCACCTGTACCACAGCACTGGGGGAGCGATACAGGAGGCCAATCCAGCGGCAGAAGTTGGGTTCGAATCCAGCGGCCTGCAGGACAGTAGCAAGGTAACGATGGTCAACCCTATCAAATGCCTTGGACTGATCCAAATTGATCAGCGCGGCTTCTTCGTCGTCTTTTACACCTCTATGATCGTGCGGATCAGATGCAGGTTGCTCTGAATTGTTCGGCCCCTCACAGAACAAGTCGGCTCGGGACCCAACAGAGACTCGTCAACTGACTGCAAACTCTCCTGCAGGATCTTGGCCAAAATCTTTAACTCTGTGTTTAGCAGAGTTATGGGCCTGTAATCATCTAGGTTCCCCCCCACCATCCTTGCCCTTTTTTCAACAGGTGATCACACCCTGGTAATCCGGTTGGGGATGGACCCCGACCGGAACCAGTTGTTGAACACTGCAGTCAAAATCGGAAGATTTGCGACAGCCTTGCACACAATTCATAGGGCAAACCATCCAGACCGGGCGACTTGCCTCTGCCGACCTTCTTCAATGCCGCGTAGACGTCGCCAACCGTGATCTCTCCCATCAGCTAGCCGCTTCCAGTCGGCGAAAGCCGAGGAAAGTCAGCCAAATAGCTGCGAAACTCCTCCTCACGGAGACCAGGCTCCTTGGTAAACCGGCTCTCGAAATGGCGCCGAAACGCCTCGCACATGTCGTCAGTGGCCCGAAGAGTGTGCCCCTCCGGGTTTTGACTTCACGAATGCAACGATCGCCACCTCGACGGACCTCTTCCCTGCGCAGATCTGCGCCCAAATTCACAGCTTCGGAAGACATCTTGTTTAACTTATGTCTAATTACCTGGCCCATGTACCGCTCGCTATTCAAACGATCCAGGGCCTTCCCTAGCTAAGGCTATCTCTAGGGGATCCCCCAGCCACCGCCCGGGAATAACTAGCTTTAAGCGTCTTCACCTTTTCAGCTCTATCCAGAGCAAGCCGTCTGCTGAAATCAGTGGTGAAAGACCTAATCCTACACTTAAGTCGCTCCCACCACCTTTTCCCGATAACCGCCCCCACTAGCTCCCGCTGCACTAACCTGCACTGCTCTAGAAGTCCCGTTCCTGGACAGATTGAACTTCAGTAACCATTCTCTAGGCCTATGTTCTAACGCGACCCGGGCACAAACGAGTTTGTGGTCCGAATAGCCTACCCAGTGGAACGTGGGACAATCTAAAAGATCTATGTCGGCTCTTCTAACTAACATTCTGTCAAGGTAGCTAACTACCTTGTCACAAAGGCCAATTAAGAACCCACGTCCACATTTCCCCGGGGATGATCGACCCGGTATCTATCGACAAGACCATAATCGTCGATCAGATCAACCAGGCTACGATCGCCCCTTCTCCCACTAGCTCCCCGCCCCTGTCTAACTTGGGGTCCAGGATGGCATTCCAGTCCCCCATTAAAACTAGGCGCGTTGAATCCACCAGGAACGGCCCCAACCGCCGAAAAAACGAGACCCGCTCCTCCCGGTCATTGGGCGCATAAACCGCAACGACTCGGAACGAACCACTTTTCACGGCAATATCGGCCACGATCAACCGGCCCTCGGCATCGGTATGCACAAGGTCCACCTTCGCATCGTCTAACAAGCAAAGAAACTTCTCTGGATAATCGGTCCCCATATGCTGAAAAGACGACAGTCATCCTCCAGCACACACGCATCGGAACTGCAAACAGAGTGAGTCTCTTCGATCGCGGCAACATCCACACCAAACGACAAAGAGAGGTCCCGGAGCAGGCGGGCAGCCTTACCCCGATCCTCAAGCCCTTCGCATTCAACGTCGCTATCTTAATTTCCATCTTCTAAGTCCTGTAAAAAAATAAAAGAACAGAATTAACCTATTCACATACCAGGCGGAAATCTGCAGCGGTAAGGACCCCGACGGATTGTCCCAGGTTTCCTGTACCCAACTCGGTCGTCATACGACCACTCAGAACAACACCACCAACGTCCGTGGGGTAAATTAATTTTATGGCCCTGTACAAAGAGGGATGGAGCAGAACCGGGACCCTCCCAGAGCAAAAATGCCTCATCTTTTTGAGATCTTCATCATTTTCCTCCATTACCCTTATTTTCGGATAAGCTTCTCGAGCCTCATATATATGGCTCCACACTTTCAAGTATGCCCCAGTGTCTCTTACGACGGTGATGACACCTGGGGCGTTAGGGAAGTTTCGTGGATCTTCTACCGATTTCCCATCTACCTCGTCAAGCTTAAATAGGAGCCCCAAGATGGCCCTTTTTTGTTTTGACAGGCCTTTTTTGCCTCCTCCTTATTTACTTTACAGATCCCATCTGGACCCGTGAAGTACTTTTTCTTTTTCTTTTCCCTATCACGATGGGGAGGGGTGGAAGTGGACGCGTGCGGGGAAGTAGCCGGTGAACTTAGGGGGTGTAATGGGGAAAGAGGGGCTTGGAGCACGGGAAGGGGAAGAAGGGACGCTCCTAACTTTGGGGGAGCTGGAATCTCTTATTGGCGAAGCCGGGAAGGAGCACCGCCTGGTTCTGTCCATGCTTCGCTCCTCCCTGCTTCGACCAGACTGTTCTATTTCCTCTGGATCTTCCTCCCTGCTTCTTTTCTTTTATCTACCTCCATTGGTGTTTCTTCCTCCACCTGCTTCTCTTTGTGGAGGTGCTGCTGCTCTTGTTGCTGCTGTCGTTTTTGCTGCTGCTTCTGCTGTTCCAGATTTTGCTGTTTTGCTGCTATTGTTGCTGCAGTTTTTGTTGCTGTTTCGAATGCTGGTGTTTCTTTTGCTGAGGAGGTTGTTGCTGCTGAAGCTTCTCTTGCTGCTGGGGCTTCTGCTGTGGCTGCTGCTGGGTTTTTGTTGTTCTTGTTGTTTCTCCTACCGCACTGGAGGAGAGGGTGGAACTGCTACTTTTCCCCCTTTCCTCACCTCCGTCCAGGCTCCCGGGTCAGCCTTTTCCTTTTGTTGGAGCCACTTCTGTCACTGTCATTTCACTGCTGTTGCTGCTGCTGGAGTATCTTTGTAGTCTGCTGAGCCTTTTTCCCAATCACTCTTTGCCATGTGCCCCACCGCAATATTTACTTCGCCCAACAACACGGCCTCCTGCCCTCCACTACCACCAGCATCTTCTTCTCCCGGCAAGTCAACACATTTGGTATGTCCTTTTGTTGTCCCTATCCAGGACTACCTGGAGCACCATGTCTCCTGTTGCTATGCCAGATTTGCTTCTGAGCGCACTTTTCTTCCTCCACTTGGCCAAATTTGGCGAAAACGCTCCTATTCTGTCCTGGGTAATGTCGACAGGAACGCCGTGGACAGTAATACGCGTCTTTCTCGTTCCCATGTATTCTGTTTGGAGGTGCAAGTTTGTTGTGGACAAGATGTTTCCGGCCAACTGCTTCGCTTCTTGCTCCGAACGAAGCAGAATGTCCCACATGGCATTGCTTCTGCGGGCTAACATTTTGGGGGCAATCTTGAGGGATTTTGGCCGCGACCAAACGAATATAATATGTATTCTTTTTTTTTTTTTTAAATTTTTAAAACTTTGTTTTTTCTCCAAAAAAAGTATCAAACAGAAAAACAGAAAATGGAAGAAAAACGTTGGGCAACCAAAGATAATTCAAACAAAGAAATATTAAAATAAAAAGTAATACAAACAAACAAAACAATGGGGGGGGTAAAAAATCGCAAGAACGGAAAAGAGAATAAAAACAAAAAAAGAAAAGAAGCAGAAATACAAATAAAGTAAAATAAAGACTTCAAAAAGGTTTTAGAAACTCAAAACTTAACTGTACGTCAATTTTCCCAAATTGTCCAATTTGTCAAAGCAAAATTGTCCAATTTGTAAAAAAAGAACTTCAGTCGCTAGACTCTTCTTCTGCTTGCATCTGTGCAGTGCAAACTCCGGTCCTCCCAACGGTAAAATTATTTATTGTACAAAGTACAAATGTGGCACAAGGCCGTGATGGGGAAAGGGGAAAAGGCTGGTCATCTCCTGTCTTAACTTTAAACTTAGCTAGCCACAATCACTGACCCAAACATACAAACAATGTTCCTTTCACCAAAACAACACATCCATTACATACCATTCTTACTACATCCACCAAAATGCCTCAGAGTCTCTATGAAGTTCTAACTAGTCCCCATATATACAATACATGTGTCTGTGGGGGAGGGAATAAAATAACAATCTAAAAAAAAAAACAATGAATATTTACAATGAATACAAAACTATATACAAGAAACTAAACAAAAATTTTGTTAGTAGTAAAACCCCCACAGCCCTAACTGTGGCAGAGACAAAACTGGACAAAAAATGCTGGACTTAAAAAAGTTAATATAAAACATTCATACCATCCATGCACTCACTACAAACACACACTCAATCAAACACAACAACAAATACGAAAGACATACTCGAAACGAAAGGCGACCCGCACCCACCAGAGAACTGATACCCCTAACCACCTAACGATGGGAGGGATGGGGAATTAAACAAAAGAAAAAAAAATAGGCCAGAAAAAAAAGGGGCCAATGAACATACACACCTAGCTAAGTTAACATGAAAAAAAAAAAAAAAAAACTAACTAAAACAAAACAGACCTAAACTAACCTATACAAGGGAGGGTAGCCAATGTTCACCCCAGCGATCCCAAAATTCTTAATGCCTAACCGGCATCAAAATGCCACTCCAAGTCAGCACCTTTCACTCTGCAGAGACGCGCAAGATTCACCCACCTTTCGCCAAATTCCAATGGATGGAGTCGCTTCCTTTCCGTCCTGATCTTGACTTTAAGCTGATGCTTAAAGAACAAGATCAGTTGGGAAGAGGAAAACTTCTCCCGCCCATGAAATTTCTTCTGTCGCGTCGTCCATATCACGACTCGCATAACACCCAGTAAGCAAAGGAACACATAGTGCTCAGCCTTAGTCAACAGCGGTACTTTTATTGCTACAGACGGAACTGGCCTCGAGGACAAAGAACTTTCCCACGAAGCATGCGAACCATGATATCTTCAACAAACTTGCACAACGGAGCTACGACACTACAATGAAAGAAGGCGTGACCTATGGAAAGAAGAAATCTCCCACCTCCCCACTGCAGCGAACGCAGTTTGGCGACTTAGCCAAACCCGCTGCGCGAAGTCTTTTGGCGACCCAGAGGGCTCCTCGAATCACCAGCCAGGTGAGTGATGCCTCAGGGTTAGTGAGACATTTCAACCCGGGCGCCCAAGGCCATATGCAGCGAGCCTCCCACTTCGTCAGACCGAGCTCGCCTATCAGATCATCTCGAACGTTCCCCTAACTAACACCTGATATAATGCCTTACGGGACAACGGCTGGACGTCGGAGAGGCCATCCTTCGCCCGTAAGAGTCGCTTGAGGGCAATCCGACATTCGCGATAGAAAGAGCCCTCGCCTCGAGGAGTACGACCGGCCTCCTCCTCACACGAGCGCACATTTCTCAAGGATGGAAAATGTTTACGGGCGTCTTCCTTCCAGAATTCGCCGTCCTCATCCAGTTGCATACACATCCGGTCTAGATAAGTAATGCGAAGCGTATGTTGACGAGTCTCAACGCAAGGCACCCCCCAGACCGCCATCAGAGGGATGGAGGTAACAGATCTCGCGACTGACCATGGCAGCCTTGCCTCCCCACAAGAAGGAGAACAAGAGCCTTACAAAAGCCAATAAAGTGTCAGACGGGAGTGGAAGCACGGAAAGTCGGTAAAGGAGAATCGGGTAGATGTGCGAGGCACATACTTCCGCCCTCCCCTTCAAGGAAAGATTCCTCCGAGTCCACAGACGTACTGCGAGCTCGGCCTACTCTCGCACCTCCGACCAATTCATTTCCAACTGGAGGTCGGGACCGAACCAGACACCGAGTATCTTGACCGGCCCGTCCGTCCAGAGGAAAGATCCGGGAAGAGAAACTCCCTTCCACGAACCCAACCGCAAGCCAACAGACTAATCGCGGTTGATCTTGGCCCCTGTCACCATCTCATAACCTTGATTTCTTTGCTGACTTCGTTAATTTCGGCCCTACTCGACACCAGAACCGAAACGTCATCAGCATAGGCGGAGTACCTGGCCGAGGTGGTAGCACCAGGTAAGGAAATTCCGCGAAGGACCGGATTCGTCTTCAACTTACGCAGGAAAGGTTCCAACGCAAGAACGTACAGCAATGGAGACAGCGGACAGCCTTGACGAATGGAGCGAGACAACATGAAAGGTTTCGATCTTACCCCATTCACTTCTACCAGCGCACCGGGGACGCATACAGCAGTCGGATCCAAGTGCGAAAGTGCGGCCCGAAACCGGCGGCCGAAAGAACAGCCTCCAGAAACCGATGGTCAACCCTATCGAAAGCCTTGGACTGATCTAAATTGATCAGCGCGGCATCACTGTCGACTTTCTCGATGATCAAGCGAACCAAATGAAGGTTGTCCTGAATAGTCCTGCCCTTCACAGCACAAGTCTGCTCGGGACCAATCAGACTAAAGAGGACAATCTGCAAACGGTCAGCTAAGACCTTGGCTAAAATCTTCAACTCTGTATTTAACATCGTCAAAGGCCGATAATTATCTATCCCATCCCCACTGTCTTTCTTCTTGCGAAGCAACAGATCACACCCTGGTGAAGCGTTGAGGAATAGACCCCTGCTTCATCCAGTTGTTGAAGATCAGTGCCAGCAAAGGGACAAAGACGGGCGACTGCCTCAAGTACATTTCATAGGGAAGGCCATCTAATCCCGGAGTCTTGTCCAGGCCAACCTGCTTCAGCGCATCCCAGATCTCAGACTCTGTTATGGGCCCCTCGCACCTAGCCGCTTCAGCCGCCTCAAGGCAGGGAAAGTCGGCTAAATAGGCATCGAACTGAGCAGAGCTCAGACCGGGCTCCCTGGTAAAAAGCTCCTGAAAGTAGTCACGAAAAAGCCTCGCAAATGCCCGCGTCTGTAGTCACAGTCCGCTTATCCGGCAATGTGATGCTCGCGATATGCCGATTAGTTGCCCTACGAGCTTCCTCTGAACAAAAGACGCGGCCATATTCATAGCCTCACAAGACATTCTTTTTATCCTAGCTCTAACTACTAGAGCTTGATCCTTCTTGATAAGCAAGGAGGCCAGCTCCGCCTTAGCTACGGCTATGTCCCCACTAACACGGGATTTTATCGCCCGATCTACTTTGTCCTCTAGAGACTTTTGCGCTGCTAGCCCTTCTAGATTGAGTCGTCGACTAAAATCAGCAGCAAAAGCCCTAAGTTTAGATTTCAAAGAGCCCCACCACTTATTCCCAACCACCGCCCCCGTCAGTTCCCGCTGTAACATTAGTAAAAGCTGGTCCCGGAAATCTTGCTCACCAAATAATGATGAGTTTAATTTCCAGTAACCAGCCATCCTAACCCTAGGCTTATCTAAGTTTACCCGAACCCGGACAAGCCTATGATCCGAGTAAACTATAAAATGGAAACTTGGACATTCTAAGAGCCCTACGTCGACTCTCTTAACTAGAACTCGGTCGATGTAGGTTGCGCTAACCACCGTATCCGAGCTGCCGTCCCTAGTCCAAGTCCATACTACCTCCCGGGGGTGTTCATTTCGGTACTTATCGACGAGATCAGACCCGCCGATAAAACCCCGAAACGATTTCACATCCGGATTGTTAGTACCCGGTTTTCTTCCTATACGATCTATATCGGGATCAAGGACGGCATTCCAATCACCCGCTAAAACTACCGAACGAGAAGTCGTCAAAAACGGCTCGATCCGCCGAAACAAACCAGGCCGCTGCACATGGTCATTGGGCGCATAAACCCCAATGAGACGAAGAGCCTTGTCCTTTATGGTAACATCCAGCACACAAAGCCTGCCCGCCGGATCCGCGAAGACAAGAGCACACACCGCATCCAGAGACTTGCTCACCAGCCAGGAAACACCCCTCGAGCGTCCATCAAAACATGCTGAATAGAGGACGAACCTCTTCGACAGAATGTCCTCATGATCGCGAGATAAAAAACGGGTCACCTGCACACAACATACATCCACCCCGAGGCGCTGAAGATCGCGATCAAGCCTCGCCCTTCGAGACTCCGACCTCAGGCCCCGGACATTCAAAGTTGCTAACCAGAGAGCCATTATCAGACCTAATTAGGGTTGGGACACTGATTTGAACATGGTCGGGGTAAGGATACCGACCGTCTCTCCCATAGACCCATGGCCCATCTCATTGTTGATGGTGCCATCTTGGGAGAGACCGCCAATATCCCAGGGACATGTCAGTTTTAAAAAGCTCTGTAAAGGGAGGGATGAACTAAAACTGGGACCCTCCCTACACAAAATTTTTTTAGATGATTTAAGTCTTCACTTTCAGTGATGGTAATCGGGGAGACATTTTATATGAACTAATCGCCTCCTCCAACATGGCCCATGCTTGGCTAGACCCAGACCCTGTTCTTATTACAGTAAGAATTCTCTGAGCCTTGGGGAAATTATGCGGGTCTTCAACGTCCTTATCGGCGTATTGCCTTATTGAGAGAAGGTATTTTAAGTCCTTTTATCCTATTTCCATAGTCTTTTCGCCTTTTCAGCCTGGGCCGGGGAAATTCTACAGGTATCCTCACCTGTATTGAAGATATGTTTTCGTTTTTTTTCTTTTTTTCCTTGGTATCCTTGGCAGGACTTCTCTGCCTTTTAGGAGCGGGAGGGGGCATTTCAGGGGTTTTAATAGGGGAAGGGCTGGGAGTATGTCGAGGGGTAGATGAGGGTTTTTTTTTGGTACGGGCTGGGATCTCTGCTGCGTGGAACAGCTTTAACGGGAGATGAGAAAGGGGTGGAATGCTTCTTTGGAGAAGGATGTTTTGGAGTCGCAGCTGGGGACAAGTTAGATGACGTTGAGGGAGTGGCTTTTTCAGACTCAGGTAGCCTCTCCTTGTCCAATTTTTCCTTCAGTTGTTTTATTTTCTCCGATTTAGCAAATCCTGGGTCGTATTTTAGTCTTTTTTTTCTCTCAATGTTGCATCCGAAGCCGGGGCATCGCCCTTCACTTTGACAGTGGGAGTGGGGCTGTTAGTGTCTTTTTGCCCTTGGGGCTTCATTGGACTGAGGTCCCGCTGTCTGGCACTTCCTCTGGCCTTACCAGCAACCAGCCATTCCCCTCCCCTTCTCCACAACTGCACTAGCAGCGGGAGAAGGCTCTTTGGGTAATGTGGCCTTTGTGCCAACCGGTGGATTTTCCGAACCGTCCCCGGAAGCTGGCATGCCCATTACAGGCGAGGCGGAAGGTAACGACGCGGTCAGAGGGGATCTTGGTCAACTGGCGCCTGAACTCCAGAGGCCTTCCTCTCTGGGCAGGAAGAGGAGAGGTGACCAGTCTCTCCACACTTCCAACATACCGGTTTGCGGCCGGTCACAATGACCGGCAGTTTCAGGCACCCTACTACCAGACAGTTGGGGATGGAGCGGAAGGCCTGTTCGTTTAACATAATTTCGAAACTCCACCCCCCTTTCAGGCTATCGCAAGTAGCACCCAAGATCTCGCCATACTGCGAAAGGAACGCAGCCAGGTGCTCTCCGATAACCTGAGGAGGGACCTCGTATATTGCCACCCTGGTCCTTCTTCGCCCTTCATATTCTGTGCGCAGTATTAGATCTTTCGTTATCAAGTCCCGACTTGAAACGGCGACACAGTCTTCCGGCGTGGGTAGCAATACGTCCCACATGAAATATCTCGCTCCCTTCACAATTCTGAGGGGCTTAAACCCCAAGGACTCCAGTGATTTTAACACTGTGTCTTTTGTCGAGCGACAAATTTTGCGCGAGCGCTTGTCCACGACAAAGACCGACAATTCTTTTCTCAATTTTTCGTAATTCCTGGGCGTCTTCCAAGAGTCCACCTTCCACGACAAGGTGAGCGTAACTCTTGGCCCTCTCCAAGAACTCCGCAACATTGATCACACAACTCGGTGGGGACGACCAACAAGAAGGCAATTCCCCGGCTTCTGCATTCTTATTTTCTTCGACGTTGCATTGGTCCTTATTGGATTCCTTGGTTTCCATATTTTCTTTCTTTTTTTCCTCTAAAGATGCTGCTGCTGCTTTTTTTAGAGTATCCACCATTTCTTCATTAGATGGAACCAAAAAGGGTACTCATTTGTATCATTTTATCTGGTGGTATTTTTTTATCGAAAACAAATGCTTTTTGTGGATTTTTTAAAATCCGAATTATTATTAGCTTTTTTTTAATTAAAAAAGAAGGCGTTGTTCTTGATTTTTTTTCCATTTTCAAAAGAGGAAAGGGAAGGGGAGGGGTGGTACGCGAAAATGGAAGGGGAGATACGAAAAAAAATAGAAGGGGAGGGGCGGTACGAGAAAATGGAAGGGGAGGTGCGATAGGAAAAAAAATAAAATAAAAAAACAAAAAACCTTGTGGGGGTAAAATGTAAAAAAAGTTTCGCTTAACAGCGAGACAACAAATTTAATTAACAATTAAAGGTCGACAGACAAAAAAAATAGAAGGACGTAAAAAAAAGACAAAAAAAAATAAACAAGTTTTGCCTAAAAGCAAAACAAATTTAAACAGATAAAACGTAAAATTAAATGGACGTAAGACAGGAGAACAAGAGAACAAAGTTCACAAAAAAATAATTAAAAGGACGAGAGACAAACAAGCAACAAATTACACAATAAAACAAAAAGTTATAAACGGAAAAAAAAAAGAAAAAACGCTATACAAAATAAAATACGAAACTAAAAATGTGACAATTTACAATATGGCTGCCGCTAAAAAACGGTCAACCCAAAAACAAAACGTTAAACAAGGGAAAAAAAGGACAGGAATTACAAAATAAACACAAAATTTAAAAACAAATACTATACACACGAAACGAACTTTACGGGTTTTAAAAGAAAGACAAAGAAATAATTAACACGTAATAAATAAAGGAGGGGAAAAAAAGGTCGGACACGAAACGTAAAAGACGAAAAATAAACAGAGAAATTCCGAGAGGTGGGTACGGGAAGAAAATAAATTTAAAAAAGGAAAAAGAAAACGTAAACGAAAATCAAAACGTTAAATAATAAAGGACTAATAGCAAAAATAAAAGTAAAAATGGGTAGTGAAAATGAAAAAAATCAAAAATTTAAGAAATAGTCAAAAAAAGAACGTTAGAAAAATCAAAACTTTAACAAAGGAAACGTTAGAAAAATCAAAAATTTAAAAAATAGTCAAAAAAAAGAAACTAAAAAATAATTCAAAACTTAGCTAAGTAAAGACAGTTCAAAAAGGTACTCCAATAGACAAAATGAATGTCTAACACGGTCAAGAATAAACTGAGTAAATGGTCCTCCCAACGGTAAAAAGGAACCAAAATGGCGGCGCCCATATTTTATGCCGGGCGGTCTCGGTTAGTTAACGCGAAATCTCGTTGTCTCGTCATTCGCATGCAAATCGTGGTCGGTCCTCGGCTGTATAAAGCAGGCTCGTTTTGCTGTTTCGGATCAGAGAGCTTTCGGCTCGTGAGAAGGTTGGACGTGCGACACCGGTTTCTTTGTTCCTACCTGCTATCATCAGTTGAGTTGTTGCGTTACCTCCCACACAGAACTTTTATTTTATTCAAAGGACAGTTTTTTTTAGAAGCACCCTATTTCGTTATTGTTATGAGTTATATAGTAGTGTTAACGGTAAAATTTATATGAATTATTAAAATATTTTTCATTGCTAAAAATTAAATAATTTTTATCTTAAATACTGTACATAAATTTCTTTTTTTTAACCTTTTCCTATTCACAAGCCAAAAAGTTATGAGTTTGTCGCATCCATCAATATGATTATTAGTGGATTAGCTCCCTTGGTTAAATAAAAATAAAAACTAATTAAAATGTATACCTTTCTTTTTAATGTATTGTCAGGTTAACTTATCTTAGTTTTCGAAACCGTTACTAAGGGATACTTTCAGTGAATATAAATACTCCGCGATAATTATTCGCAGCATCTTTTTACTTTTCCACTTATACGGCAACATGTAAATTTCTTGCGGAAGAACGCGTTTCCCTTTTTGGGAACCACATGAACAATATTGATGGATGCGGCAAACTCATAACGTGTGTACACGCACATTCACTCACTTCAGATACTTTGAACCCAAAAGTTTCCATATTAATTTGTTGTACACATTGTCTTTGCTTTTTTTTTTTAACCTTTTAGTGTTAAAACATTATCATATGTTTGTACAATGTACATATATAGAGATTCTTGTTGTTTCTTTACATTTCTTTACGTGGATTCATCCCGTGTCTGCCATGTTTGTTGTGGGCATTTCAGGTGACACACGTGTTTATCTCACAACGCATATACAGGCCCGCAACAAGTTTACCCTGTTAAGTCTCCCGCTATTTTTTTAATTAATTGAACGAGTTGTTCTAAAAAGAACATTTTAAAAGTATTTCAAGAGTTTATTAACGTTTATTCTTTATTCCCCTGAAGGTGGTTCGTTTCTTTTTTACTTTAAAAATTTAGGCAAAATATTTTATTACCGTAAATTGAGGCGTACAATCTAGTTATCAAGCCAAAACAATATTTTTTTTTTATCACAGTTTTGTGTCATTGGTAGCCTACTGTAAGAGTTTTGGAGGGTTGGGATACAGTTAATATAGGCCTTTTCAGGATTTTGAGCTAAAAATCTTGAGGTCTACTTGTACGCCACAATTTACGGTATTTGTGACCAAAAATTAAATATTTGACATTTTGTTCCTTCTATTGTGACCAAAGTTCCGGAGAGTTTGAAGGCATTTATTTTGTTATAAATCAAAACTGTTTTCCTCTTCCCCTTTTTTTCGGTGGTAGAATATTTAAGAGAATAAAGTTGTTTCGCTAAAATAATCCCTTAACAATTTTACCTCTTTTGACCACAGAGCTTCACGGGAATCGGCAAAACCTATTAACACTTCACTCTTTTTTTTACTGAGTTCAGTTGTTGACACTTGTCAAGCTAGATTACTTAACACAACCATTTTTTCTTCCTTTGAATCGTGCCGACAGAAAAAGCATTTGCTTGAGGTGGATATTTTCATTATATATTTCTGATGTAATTCAGTTGAGTAATGATGAAAGTAACTATTTTTAGTAAGATCGTTTTCAGCTGACAAATAATTTACTTTTGGTAGCTTTTAAATTAGTTTAAGTTTTGAAAATGTAGTAATTGCCATTTAATCAAAGCTCATATATCGTGATAATTGAAGTTTAGATGATACAAATAAACTGACTTTACGTTATAATTAATGGATTTTTTTGTCAAGAACATGAAAATGGTGCTGTAATATAGTTGACAGAAACTCAAGTTTACATGTAGATTTAAAAACTTAATGAGAAAAAGGCTCTTATAAAAGAAAACTAGCATAAAGCGTACAAAAAAAGTGTTTTGAAAAGTTCGTACAAATATTTGTCGACAAAAGAGGTCCCTGATGCAGATAGAAATCCCTTAAAGTAGCCTAGAGATATTTTTAAACAAAGAATCTAGAAAAGAAACGCAAGAGGAAAATTTCAGAAGCCGAGTCAAAATTGGGTCGAAGCCAGTCGTTATATAAAATATTTGCTATGGAAATTACAGCAACCATACCTAGCGTAGGAAGTACGTGGCTCTTGTACACCGCAGGGTGGCAGTTACGTGGCTCTTGTACGACGCAGGATCGCCGGTACGTGGCTCTTGTGCGACGCAGGGTAGCCGGTACGTGGCTCTTGTACGACGCAGGATGGCCGGTACGTGGATCTTGTGCGACGCAGGGTGGCCGGTACGTGGCTCTTGTACACTGCGGGGTGGCTAGTGTTTAGATGGGGGCCACTTGGGAATACCGGTTAATGTAAATTGCCTCCTAAAATTCGAAATATGTTTTTGATTTTAAATAACTCAGAAAGTGTTGATAAACCGTAAAAAAATAAATGTAACAAATATAATTATTTTTATCTTTTTAAATAGATAGATAAGTAAATTTTTATTTATAGAAAAATTCTTTTTTTTTTTTTGAAAGCATCAATTCGTCAACACATTCTTTCTTGCTTTATCTTCCATGTACTTTTAATGTATTGCAATGTTGTCTGTTTCTTGCAGGATTTGAATCCGACTCGCTATCGTGGCCCCGTGATTGCAACTCAAGCCCTTGCGGAATACTTCGAGAAATCGGAACGATCATCTATAAGGATATTAGATGTAGCTGCCGGAAGTGGACTTCTGGGACAAGAGGCCAGTTTTTTATAATATTCAAATCGTATGAAATTTCTCGAGAACAAGGGTTAATTTCTATTATGTTCCTTCCTTGCGAAAAAGTCTATCTGCCATAACTGGCCAAGTGTATGACAGATAGGTTTCGACATTTGAAAGATCAAAAATGTTTTTTTTAATCATTTTACCCTAAGCAAGGCAATAAAGCCAATAAGACACAGAGGTCACTAATTTTTAGAGAATATGATAAGAAATACATTACTAATGAGAGAGAACAATAAAAGAACACGAATTAAGAAAACAGAAGATATTGCATTTAACTTTTTAAGATCAGAGTTGACTGTGAAGCAACAAGAAGCCGGTAGAGATTTTAACATGGGAGAAGTGTGATTGAAGAAACTGTTAGCATAGAACTTACGGTTACATCTAGCCATTTCAACTGCAAAATGATGGGACCATGTCAAACTTAACAAAATTTAATTTATTTCATTTTAATTTTAAACATAAATTTTAAATTTAATCAAATTTCAATTTCAGTTTTATGATTTTAGTTTTCGCTATATTTCCCTTGATAATTCCCGATATAAAATTAGATGAAATGATTCATGTAAAATATTTGAAAAATTACGTAAAAATTAAATTTGTGAAAACAAGATGGATGCCGACTTTTGTTTGTATTCAATGTGACGATTAGCTGCTTCGCGTGAGCATTTTCAAAAAGCAACTGAAAACGCTAAAGAAAAGTCGTTAGCATGGCAACATCAGCGTTCTCTGTAGTGCGGTTGCCACAGTAACGATTTTTGGAGTGAGTTTTTTTTTTTTTTTTTTTTTGATGGATAGGTTGGTAAGTGACACTTAAGACAACTTTTTCGATGTCGTGCGAAAAAATCACTCATGTCTTCGACATCTCTGCCAATCCTAACATCACGACGCACAGCTGGCAACACGAACGGGCGATATCCGAAGTGTTCCCGTTACCGGGCGATGCAAAATTCAGCTACACTAATCCCAACTGTGTTTGTTTAATATAAGTCTGTGATCGGAAATGCTCGATGTACAATTTTGATGTCACTTGTTCCCAAAACTTTCCATCTATTTATTGTTTAATTCTTTTCTGTCAAGTGGATAATCGCGTTGAAGACCACATCGCACAGTCTAGCTGCTGATCATAAAACACGATAACGCAGTAAAGTCAGACGCCATTCCATTCCAAGTAGGTGTCCCTAACATGGTTATCGTCATTAGTACTATTGTTGCTTTTTGCACTAAAATAGATGTTTTAATTCTTTTCTTTTTTTTTTCTTTTAGTTGGCCAAGTTTGGTTTTACGAATATTGATGCATTGGATCCTTCCGAGGGCATGCTCGACGAAGCTGTGAAGAGGAACGTGTACACGAAATTTATATGCCAATATTTTGACAATAATTCCGACATTCCATGTGGTAGGATTATACTTATAGATTCATTTACCATTCCTCAAAAGATAAATATCCATCCCATATTTTTTTTCGTTTCATTGAAAATATATGAATCCTTCAAAATGCTTAACTATTGAAATCATTATTCCCACTGACTGTATAAAATGAGTTTATACAGATTGCATTTTTATCTAGTTATTGTTAAATTCCTATTTATTTTAAGTTTATTTGACTAGACTAGTGTTTACAGGATTAAAATAATGAAGTTGGGGACTAAACTCATTAGCTCGTGAGTAATTGCTCTACTGCAAGAGTCGGTAAACGCTTTTTTTTTACCATTACTCCATCGCGATTATTTTAAGTGACGCCATTACACCGACATTTTTATATAGTCATTATATTTACTGGGAAAGAAGACAATAATGATATAACGATATCTTATTACGCATAACTAAAGAACGTTAATTTTACAGTAAACAAAAGTACAGTACTTTGATAAAGAACAATGAAACGTTAATAAAGATATTTAAAAAATAAAACTTTTTGGAGTACGTTAAGTATAATAAAAGTGAACCATAATTTAGATCGCATTAACCATTTTTTTTATTCTCTCTATCACACATCGAGGTCTGTATGATCACCATCATTTTCGTGGCAGCCATCTGAAATAGAAAATTATATTACCTGCTGATGACAAGACTTTCGGACCATCCTGTATTTCAAATCTCTCATTACATGATTTTTTTTTCCTTTCCTTTACTTCATCTTGTGCTCTGTTCCCCTACCTTTTTTCAGTTCATGGTCAGCCATTACCATTATAGCTACATCTCTCGCTGTTATTTCTATGGCGAGTGATCAGAGGACTACACTCCATAGTTCAATTAGTTTTAACCTTCACGGCTAAGATCCGCCATTCTAGGCACATTGTAGCGAAACCCTCTCATTCTCTTCGTATTCCTCTGCGGAAGA
This sequence comes from Acanthosepion pharaonis, assembly GCA_903632075.3. Lineage (NCBI taxonomy): Eukaryota > Metazoa > Mollusca > Cephalopoda > Sepiida > Sepiidae > Acanthosepion > Acanthosepion pharaonis. Next base: position 70,807 of record CAHIKZ030002718.1, on the reverse strand, counting down.
TGTAAGTTTCACTCATGCAGCTTCTTTTCACAAACCACTGCTTTGTGGAATCGACTCCCAAGAGGTCGCTTCCCCGATCACTGCACTGTTCAAGTCTAGGGTTAACCGATATCTTCTCCACATATCCGCATAAGTCGTGCCTCTTATTATGTAACCCGATACCTGGCCTTAGATGTTAAATTTAAGTATACTGATTTGGACATTTTTTTAAAAATCTTTGGTTTATATTCATCTCAATTTTGAACAATTGAAGACAATTCATAAAAAAAAACTAGAGTGAAACAATATCGTCAATGGCTTTTAATCTTTCTCGTTACGTTCATTCCAGTTCCTTCTATTTCTTCATTTTCATTACGAAAATATTAGATTGGCCAGAAAGTCCTGACTCATTTAGAAAGCGGAAAGAAAACAAGAAAATTTTATGTAGCAACACCAACATTTATTCTTCAAAATAAAGTCCATCTTTCTTGACGATCTTCTGCCAGCGATCAGCCAGCATCCGAATCTGTCCCAGATACCCGTCCGCTGGCTTTGAATTAAAAAAAATACTGTAAACAATCTTCTTTCACTTCATCAAAAGTGTTGAATCGCTGATCGCAGATGAAGTGTGCCATTGAGCGGAATAGGCTATAGTCACTCGGATCAGCATCAGGACTGAATGGTGGATGTGGAAGAATCTCAACACCATCCATCTGTTTGAACTTCTTAGTCAATCTAGCAGGTGTGACCTCGCATTGTTTTGCTGAAACAAAGCCCAACTTTGATTGCCCAAAGCAAGATACTCCTTCTTTAGTTTGTCGTACACGAGGTCTAGTTGCTAACAATACAGTTTAGCGTTGATGGCGCGACAGTGTAGAACCAGCTCAGAAGGCTGTACTCTTTGGAAATTCCACCAGAGATCAAGATTTGTTGTTTTCTTTCCACTTCCTGAGTCAGGACTTTCTGGTAAACTTAGTATATTAACAAGGAAAAAAGTGCTAAACTACTATATAATATCTAATCCCTTATATGGCATTGAATGTTTGTCGGTCTCCTTACAGTTGAAGAAAATACTTAAAGCAACAAACGTGATTCTACTGGTAAATACGGAGAACATCACAGACTAGCGAAAGAAGCATTCCAAAAACTAAGAAAGATGCTGAAAAACGGAAAAAATCGTTAAAAATAAAGTTTTTGATTGCTGTGTTATCTATCCTTTTATATGGTAGTGAAAGATAAACAATCTTCGCACTGCTGAAAAGAAAACTAGAGTCAACAGAAATGTGGTTCTACAGAAGGATACTGAGACTACCATGTAAGCAGCAATGAAGTCTTAAAGAAAATGGCAACAGAAAGAACATTTACACACAAAATCAGCAAAAGACAGCTGAAATTCCTTGGACAAATAATGAGAAAGAAGGGCTTGGAAAGGTATAATTATGGCAAGAGAAATTGGAGAAGACAGTTGAGCCACTTACTTGACAAGCTTGTGTGAAAAGATGGTGGAATTAGGGTGGGAGCCTTAGCAAATGAAGAAAGACTACCTATGAGATAGTTGTGGAGAGCCATAATCGCCTATCTATGTCCGGAAGGGACGTGGCACATACAAGAAAGTTTTTAAAAAATTAAAGTTCAAAGAAGTTTTAAAGAAAATGGTAACAGAAAGAACACTTCTACTCAGAATAAAAAAGGGTAGCTGAAATTACTTGTACATATAACGCGTAAAGAGGGCTTGTAAAAATTAACACTCATAAGGCCATATTGAAGGCAAGAGTGATAAGAGTAGGCAACGAGCTACGTGTCATTGGATGGCAGAACGGGTCCTATGAACCTTAGCAAAAGTAGAAAAATGGCTAAGAACCACAAGAAATAGGAAGTTGTGGAGAGCCATGATCTCTTGAAGTGACATGGCACATAGAAGATACAACGTGACAATGGTAAAGGAACTAGAATACCTACTAAAATTTATCGATGAGCATAATCTTAAGATGATACACAGATATATGTGGATGACAATTTCAACTGTAAAATGATGAGACCTAACTACCAATCTAGTACGATGCTTAAATTCGTAAAGTTGAGGTACCACAAAGGAAAGCTCATCAGAACAATTATGAAAATATTTATAAAAAAATGGACAAGGAAGCAACGTTGCAGCAATAGGAAACTGACTGAAGCTGAGATATCAGGTCAGGACCGATAACATTGCAGATTATTCTTTGGATTTTATCAAGAATCTCTAAATATATAGTAGAACTGAACCAAATGTGACGTCAATATCCAACGCATAGGCAGATGATAGACTTATAAATGTGGAAGATAGATTCTGGCGAGAAAAAAATGTCTAGCACGATACACTGAACCAACTTTCCTAGCAGCAAACATAGCAATTGATTCAATATAATCTTTCTATTTCATGTCAGCGGAACAGGTGCGAAAGCATGGCCCGAAAATGGCCGCCGAAAGGACAGCCTCCAGAAATTGATGACTCACTCTATCGAATGCCTTGGACTGATCTAAATTGACCAGCGCGGCTTCACTGTCGACTTGCTCGATGTTCAAGCGTATCATATGAATAGCCCTGTCCTTCACAGCATAAGTTTGTTCGGAGCCAATCAGACGAGAGAGGACGGTCTCCAAGTTGGCTAAGACCTTGGCTAAAAGCTTTAAATCTGTATTTAAGTGTCATTGCGAAGAGCTCATCCGAACGATTACCATGTATGTATTTACTGAAACATCGCAGGAAAGTAGCTTTACGGTGGTGGGAAAATGACTGACCAATAATATTGCTGATTCTTCTTTGGATTTTATCAAGGAACTCTAGATATATAGCAGGAGTACCCGAACATATGTAACAGCAAAATTCTAAGCATTGATGAATGGTAGATTTATAGATATGTAAGATATATTCATGGAGAGAAAAATTGTCTACCACGAGACACTGAACCAACTTTCCTAGCAACAAAACCGAGCAATTGATTCAGTTGATAGAGAGATTGTATCAGTTGGAGGAATACTGAAAACTGCACAGACCAGGATTAAAATGGGTATCACTAATGCCCAACGGTGGTAGCGATATAGTTATCAAGTGATAGCTAAACTCTTTAAATCTCAGTGTTTCCAGCCTGATCTCTAATAGTCCTTGGATTTCCAAGGACTATTAGAGATCTTTGTGCGAAAGTCTTTAGAACTATCCTCAGTGCACCAATTGTTATTATGGTTATTAAAGAGATCAGCACTCCAAGAAAGTAACGCTGGGATAAAAATATCATATGATGTCATTAAATGTGCGTGACATGGTGACAGTTTTTGACAGAAACAACGCATAACCTTGCAGATAGAGCCGAGCTAGAAATATCTTCAGGTTGGTAAACCAGTCCACTCTGACGGCCGCTGATTGGGGAGTGGTTGTAAGTAATTGGATGTGATTCCCAAGTCTATTTCATTCTTTAAACTTAAAAGAAACAACTATCTCGACACCCAGTCATGATACACTGCTACTACTCCTGTTCATTATTATTATTAGAGTTCACCCGGTACAAGGCTCAAGAGCCACTCCTAGATAGTGTTACTGAATGAGCTGTATGATATAAATGTAAGAGGAGGTGGAAGGAAATGTAGATTAAGAAGATAAGTAGCGATTAACACTGGACGAAGAGGTTAAAATTATAGTGTTCAGGAAAGCACCCACGCAGGAGTTTTTTTTTCTGAAAAATGTTGAATAGAACTTCCACCTTAATTTTAATGCGCTGTTATCTGTGAGATGCATAATTAGGTAAACGCCTAAAATCTATTTTTCCTTTCGTTTCCAGATTCTTATGATGTGCTGATTATTTCTGGTGGCATGGGTGAAGGCCATATACCCGGAAATTCAATTGAGAAAATGCAAGAAATCGTCAAAGAAGGTAAACCTGCTTCGGAATTATATAGCGTCTCTGTGTCCATGCGTTTCTTAAAACATATGTTGTTTATAGGTATAATGCATACTAGCAGTATGATTGATTTGTTTTTACGGCTTATCAACCCTTTTGGGGTTTATTTAAAGCCGAAACATATTTGGAGGATTGTAAGAATTTTCTTTTTTCGACTGAATATGTTTTGAGAAAATGTTTTTCCTGAAACAGGCTCTACTATTTAACTTATAGCTGGGGCTTCTAACAGTAATCTCTTACTCCTTTTAACAACCTTGACACGAATCGATATATGCAGTATTAAACAATGGGATACGTATATTAAATGCCATAAATTAGACAACTACCAAATAACATGTAGATCCTGTCTTCGACCGAATAACGGCGGCTACGTGATAAGACGGGGAGTTTACAAGCTGCAAGAGTCATTGCATTGGTATATCTATTCATGTATATTACAAGGCTGTCCATAATTTAGATGTTTGTGTTTGCATGCAGAAAATTTAATGAGAGCTGTTCTGTGCATGCTGAAGAAGATTTAAACCTAATGAGCGAAACCAATTGAATTTCAGCTCATTTATGCACAGTAGGGAATTGTTATATTACTGAAAGAAACTATCAATACGAAGAAACACGGCAACCGTAAAGGCGTGTAAATTGTGTTACGCATGATCTCTCTCTACCTGTGAAATCAAACAACAGTTTCACTGGTGTTCCCTGCGAACTCAAACAGAACACACAATGCTATTGTCGAGTCACTAACAGCTTGCATTGCCAGAGGAATAGGAAACGAAGATAAGACCATTGTAAAAATGAGCATACATGCTATGCTCTCATAACCCGCTCAGTAAGCCTAGTATAAAAATAGGCATAATATGGGAGCCTTTAATTAAGAAAACACATTAGGCCTAAAGCTAAAAATATCCATCATTTAATTAGAATAACTATATTTAAGTTTAACAAACAGATAATCGACATTAGGTTTAAAGATCCAGGCTTCCACTATTAAATTGTCTGGGAGGATAAAAGCATTGTTTAAGTGGATTTAGTTAGCTGGCGGCCGAGAGATCAATCCTTGAGTTGAATAGTATAAAAAGTAATAAATTTTGGTTCAGTAGGAGAGACAAGCGACTTCACAAGAATTATCTCCCTGAACCCGGACAGCATAATTATGATTTCTGTGGATTGAATAATGAGTTTGGCTCGCAATTCTCGGGAGGTTACCAACTACGGCACACATCTGAAGAAGGCTGGAGAGTAAAACGGCTGAAACGTTGTGACGACAACAATAAGGAATATGGGCGAAATAGTTTGAGTAAACCAGTATAATTTTTTTTTGGGGGTAGTAAATAGACGGAGCCGAAAATCTAAGGAAATGATGGAATAATTTAGAAAGAGAAGTTAAATAAATAAATAAATAAAATTGATAAAGTCATTTCTTGAATAAACAAACTGTCTTTATTCAGTTAAATTTTCGCATCTGTGATCCACATTTTTCGCATCTGTGATCCACACTTGAAAGAAGATCTGTCCATTATCTTCCAGGTTACCATTGTTTATTCCCGTATGAGTTGAATCTGATAACAGCGGGTACCAAACGTAAAAATATTAAGCAATCCACCTCGTCAGTCATATTCATAATCACGTGTCCCCGAACCCAATAAGGTCGCAGTGATACTACAAGTACTGCAACCGTAGTAGCAGGAATATTGTATTGCTCTGAAATTTCTCTTCCAAACATCAGATGATCTTTCCAACGTCCAGGTCTTGTCTCGAATGGTATTATATGTGTTAGTTAGGGGATCCGTTCAAGATGATCTGATTGACGAGCTTTGTCTTACGAAGCTGGAGGCTCGTTCAATATGGCCGTAGGCACCCGGGTTTAAATGCCTCAATAATGATGAAGTATCACTCATTTGGCTGTTGATTTGTAGAACCCTCTAGGTCGGCAAAAGGCTTTGTTCGGCGGTCTCCAAAATCTCCAAACTGCGTTCGCTGTGATGGGATATGGAGACCTTGGGTCACGCTTTCTTTCATTGCAAGTTCGAAGTCCCGTTATACAAGTTTATTGAAGGTATCATGGTTCGCATGCTGCGCGGATAGTTCTTTGTTATCGAGGCCAGTTCTTTCTGTAGTAATGTAGTACCGCCGCTGACAAGGGCTGAACACTACATGTTCTTTTGCTTAGTAGGTGCTAGGAGAGTCGTGATGTGTGGAATTCTATTGGGGTGAGAAATTCACTTCTTCCCAACTGATCTTGTACTTTAAGCATCTGCTTAAAGTCAAGATTAGGACGAAAAAGCAGCTGCTCCCTTCAACAGAATTTGGGAAAAGGTGGGTGAATCTTGCGCGTTTGTGACGAGTAAAAGGGGCTGACTTGGAGTGGCACTTTGATGCCGGTTAGGCATTAGGATATTGCGCTGTATTGAACATTGGCAACCTCGCCCGAAATTAGATTAGTTTTGGGTTGTTTTTTGTCTTTTAGCTTCTTCCATTAAGTTAACTTAGCTAGTGGATGTCTGTTCATTGACCCCCCCTCTTGTTTCCGTCCCTTCTTTAATGTAATTCCCCTTCCCTCCCCTATTTAGGTGAGTAGAGACTTCAGTTCTCTGGTGAATGCAGGGCGCCTTTCGTTTCGGGTGTGATTTTCGTATTTATTACTATGCTTGAATGTGTGTGTGTGTTTGTGGGGGGTATATGGACGAATGAGTTTTGTATGTTATTAAAGTCTCCTGTCGATTTCGTCCAATTAACTGATGTTTCTTCCACAATTAAGGATTGTTTTACTAACACTGTTTTTAGTTTCTTGTAAATAGTTTTTATTCACAGTATAAATACATATTGAGTTTAGATTTTAAATTGCTGTTATCCCACTCCAGACAAGAATTGTACACATGGGGACTAGTTAGGACTTCATATAGACATTGAGGTATTATGGTGGATGTTGTAAGAATGTTAAGGAAGAATGCTTTGTTTTGATGTAAGGATTGTGGTTCGTTTGGGTCGGTGATTGTGGCTAGCTAATTTTAATGTTGAAACAGAAGACCAGCCTGTCCCCATTCCCTATTTTGACCATGTGCCACATTTTGTATATATTATGCAAATAAATATTGCATCAGAAGAAACCCATCCCTCTTCAGGCTAGGTTTGAATTCAGATACGCCCTTCTCCTAAACTGGTAGCCACCCAAGGCAAGAGAAACTAGTCTATCCTACTATTTAATCCATATCGGGGATAGGGAGAAGATTCATACCTTGTTTATAGACATTTGTGCGAAAGTGAATGCAACAGAATAAACCGGATTTTGAACTCTGTCCTCCAATCACAATTTCCGCGCCGTTATCCGTTACATTATCCACACATCTATTTGCACCTCCTAATTTCCTCTGGGAGAAATGTGCACGGAAAGATTTTTTTCTTTGTATCAAAGAATCAGGTGAGAATAGCCTGCATTTCCTAGAAAATCCACGTTCAAAATACTGACATTTGCTCCGACTCGAACCAGTGAAAATTCCACAAAGAACAACTGTAACCTAATAGGATCGTAGGAACACACCATATATTTCAGCTGTAGCAACAGTGGATGTGTCTAGGGCAATGGTTCCCAAACTTTTTTACTCAATTTTGTCATTCAATTAGCCATAAATTATATTCTGTAATCTTTTTAGCATTTAGCGCCATTTAAAATACTTTATATGTCCTCAAATTTACGTATAAATTAAGATTTTTTTGTAGGATATTTCGTTCAGTCTGGAAAATTTCACTAGAGCATTTTGGCATCATTATTAGAAAGAAAGCAATCATAGCACCTACGCTGAATGGTAATTCACCTACGCTGAATCATAATCAAGATGTAGAATTAGTAAATACTTCCTTCGTCAGGTGCCATCCGTGATACTCGCTTGGACAATCACGTCTCTTTATGATTAATGATTGATTTTAGTAAATACTAAACACTTCAAATACTTCGGTGTATGGATAAGTTATAAGAAATTTAGTATAGGATATAAGGAAACTGAACATTGAATAGGCTGCGCTAGGGATAGTTTCATCCAACATTGCAAGCTGCTACAAAATCAAAACATTAACCTGAAAACTCAAATCCTGTTCTTAAATAGCCTCGTCAGATCGAGACTTTCATATGGATGCCATACTTGGCGCCAAACTCGTTCAGAAATATATAAAACAGTCGCTTTCTAAGATCAATGGTTAAAATTGATTCGAGCAAATGGAGCCTATATGTCTAAGAGAGGACCATCTTTCTTCGAAACTTGAGGACTTGCCCTACAAAATGAAAAACAAAGAACTGTACCAAATAACAGAAACCATTAAATTATGACCTGGAACTGGAAAGAACGTAGTAATGGCATTACTCCAAATCCATCATATAAATTCAGGATGTGGAATTAGTAAACACTAAACACTTTAAATACCTCGGTGTATGGATCGGTTAAAACAAATTTACTATTAGAGATAAGTTAACTAAACATATAATGGGCTGCTTTAGAGTTAAAAAGATTTTATAAATTTCAACCGATAATAGTCAGGGATATTTGATCAATGAATACCGAATGTTTCTACATAAGAAAAGACTATTATTAGCATTACCATTTAGAGATTTATCATTATTTACATTTGTTTACATTCATATTATTATCCTCATCTTTATTGCTATTTTCACGACCTTTCAGTCGCTGTACCCTCAGGCTTTCTTCAGGAAACTTCGAACTGAACCTTTTATTTAATCTAGTAGATTATTTTTTGTTCCCCCTGTTCAATCTCTGGGCCTGGTAGGGGAGACATAGTATCAAGAGAAATCTTCTATGTGCCGTGTTCTTTAAAGACAAGAACGATCATGGCTCTGAAAAAAATCCTATCCCTTGTGGATCTTAGCAGTTTCTCGATTTGCTAAGTCTTCCGCCTCCATTTCCGCCATCCAGTCCCACAAGCTCACCAGGTGGTGGCTAGCTACCTTTCCCCTATCGCATTAACTCTCAATACGCCCTGCGAGGGTTAGATTTTCCAAGTCCTCTTTCCACATAATGCGTCCAAAACATTTATGATCTTCCTTCCTAATTCTGTGCATGTGTTCTTTTTATTACCCTTTTTTTTAAAACTTCATAATTGATTACTCACTCTGTCCATGGAATTCTCAGTATGTTTCTGTAGAACCACATTTCTGATGCCTCCAGGGCGGACGGTACTAAATAAAAACAAAAAAGAGATATCATAAAACAAAGTCAGCGGAACAAGAACATTCTACCAAAAATGATTAAATAAAAGGTTCAGTTCGAAATCCCCCAAAAGTCACCTGTAACAAGCACCTGAAAAAAAAGCCTGAGGGTACAACAATCGAAAGGGTGTGGTTAACAACAAAGATGAGAAAATTTTGGCATTAAATGACTCATAAGGAGTTGATATGCCGTTAAACAAACAAAATTAACTTTTGCCAAATGTTCATTCATTTTTAATGTAAAAATCAACATTTTTCACCAGTTTCCAAACAGTAAACACTGCCACCAAGACCTCTACATGGTATCTGTATCTGTTATATAATCATATACGATAAATGGTGAGATATTTCGGTCGATAATAGTTTATATTCATGAGTATTTCACGGGTATTCACAGTTTTAGTCACGTATTTTCATAAATGGTGATACCGCGGTAATTATCGACCTTGTTGCAGCAGGTGCATGTTGAAATGAAATCGACAGTCACCATATGTTGCAGCCACTACTAGATTTTGCACATATAAAGGACGGGTGTAAGGAAATAGAAACAGTTTCAACAAGGTGATTGTTATTTTGTTCTTATATAACCGAGTATATGGAGAGAAAATAACAATATTATACATGAAAAAAAAAGAAAACGTTAAAGTTTAGCAATTGTGTGAGTGGTACACGCCAGAAAGAGAGAGAGAGAGTTCAATCCTTAAGGCAGTAGTTCCTAAAGAGTTGTTTTTTTTGTTTTTTTTTTCTCTGGGCCGCATTTTCGGAATGAAAATTTGCTCGCGCCTCACCAAATTTTATGTGATAAAAAGTATATTTAAAAATTGAAATAAAGGTTAAAGGGAGATAATCATGGATTCAAAGTCAAAATAATGCTCTCTTCCCGTTAGCGGATCCTAGTTACTACATTCTTAATACTTGATATATAATCCAAAAATATCACAATGGTAAAATCGACCAATAATTATTTATACTGGGATTCATACATTTAATCCATAATTATATTTTAAATTTTGAAATCATATTTATTTTTGCAAATGAATTTTTTGAAAACTGTTTCTAAATCTTTGATTGGCTTTCAATCATTCCACTTCACCAGCTATCCTCTTCCGCTGCACCTATGCGTCGAGCCGCACCATTTGGGAACCACTGATCTAGGGCAAGATGATCTGACGGACTCCATCGCTCTTCAGGCTGGACTTGAATTCAAAGATGTTCTTTTAGACTAGCTAAATAAGTCCTTCATAGTCTCTTATTTACGAGGGTTTGAATTGAGATTATCTCCTTCCATACTGAATTGAGATTATCTCCTTCCATACTGAATTGAGATTATCTCCTTTCATACTGAATTGAGATTATCTCCTTCCATACTGAATTATCTCCTTCCATACTGAATTATCTCCTTCCATACTGGATTGAGTTTATCTCCTTCCATACTGAATTGAGTTTATCTCCTTCCATACTGAATTATCTCCTTCCATACTGAATTATCTCCTTCCCTACTGAATTGAGATTATCTCTTTCCATACTGAATTTTCTCCTTCCATACTGAATTGAGTTTATCTCCTTCTATACTGAATTGAGATTATCTCCTTCCATACTGAATTATCTCCTTCCATACTGAATTATCTCCTTCCATACTGAACTGAGATTATCTCCTTCCATACTGAATTGTTTATCTCCTTCCAGACTGAATTGAGATTATCTCCTTCCATACTGAATTGAGATTATCTCCTTCCATACTGAATTGTTTATCTCCTTCCAGACTGAATTGAGTTTATCTTCTTCTAGACTGATTCTAGACTGGAATATATTGCGTTGAATACGCAATATATTCTTGTTTACCCTACTCTTTAAACCCGAAGCTGGATGAAAAAAGATTCAGAACAGAAAAAGAACGAAACAGACTCGTTCAGGTTATAAAGTTCTATGCATAGTTTTATAGACCTTTAAATTTATTTGCACATGACAGTCATGCATATACCAAGTTTACATCTATTAGCAATGGCTTACTGCACTAACCAACTGATTATAATTTTTTTCGGTTGGCGCTTGGCAATGTTTCATGTTGAAAAGTGTGTAAATAAACAACCAGCATAGCTTTGTCTGGCTCAAGGCTTCGTATGGATTGAACTCGTTAGCAATAGCTTATTTGATCACCATCATTAATTGCTGTTTCCGCTTGCGCCAGATTGCAAACTAACTTTAATTATTTCCCGCTATTTATTAAGAATTTTGAACAAATTTATATTTGTCTCTACCACTCATTAGTTGGTGACTACAGAATTATGTAATCTTTCTCTTTTCTGTTTTGTTTTTCCTCTACTTCTTTCTTCGGGCACCACACCCTCAAAAAACAATTTAGTAAGCCCTACACTAGATCTTTTAATGTGTCAAAATAGTTTCAAGAATTTACTACGGATGATATCAAAAAGTGAAGGCAAATAGGTCCCATTTCTAAGAGTGATTATTTTTCCTTTGTCTATCAGCTTCTGATCTGCGGTAATACGATTCATATAGTTTGGGAATGTTTCAATTTGAGATGGAAGTTTTTGAGTGCATGTTACACAATTAAAACCAGATGAAACTAATATTTTCATACTATTGTTAGCTAAGGCCTAAGAGCCATTCAAGCAGATAATTACTAAATTAGGTTACTATAAGGACGTATAAGGAGTAGAGCAAGAGATTCATATTACGAGGATATGTAGGATAGATAACGGTTTATCCTAGATATGAAGTTAAATTATAGTGATTGGAAATCTGTTTCATAATTTAACATTTCTGGGAAAGAAGCTGCTTCAGCCGAACTTCCTCGTTACGAATGGAATATAAAAGAAATGAGGATGTGTCGACTCTGTAGGCGGCCTGGCGGGTTCGAGCTGTGAAGGTCTACACTTGTACAACTAAAGAATGTAGTTCGCCTGAATCTCTGCCATAGAAATACCGATATAGTAATTGCGGGAAAAGGGTTGTAAGGTGGAAAACAGTTCATTACTCACAAGGCCGCGTAAACGTTTTTGAACTCGATTACGGCTGGAAAGTGAGGATTGTGTAGCTCCAGCCCAGATAGGGCATCAATAACATGATGAACCTCTTTATAGCAGGCCCTGTTTTATGCTTGAGTTATCTAATGAAGAAGAGGATATATATTAAGGGTGTTATTAAATTTGGACCATAAAAAGCTGTATTGAGTCAAGTTTCAAAAGCGTTTTCCTTCCCCTGTCTTCAATAAGAAAAGTACTTTTTGTGTAATATTGTACTGGGATTTAATGGGTGGTGAACTCGTTTATATGGTCATTATGACTGGATCCTGAGAGATTTTTTTTAAACCATTTCACCCCAAGTAAGAAAATAAAGCCACTAAGCCGCAAGAGGTTACTGAGTGTTAGAGAATACGAGATAGAGACACTATTAAAGATAGAGAACGATAAAAGAACAATAATTAAGGTAGACTGCATTTAAACTTGTGAAGATCAAAGTTGACTGGTGTTATGATGTTGATTTGGGGTTAGCAGAGACAAACGCCAAATAACACGTAACAATAAAAAGGGTTTTAATAGGTTGGTAAAATGATACAGAAATCGCCTGAGTAGTCAATAACTAGCTCAGCTAAGAACTTCTCTGTCTATCTATCTTCTACATGTCAACTGACATGCCACTATTTAAAGTCTTTGTACACAGACGCAGACAAGTTCATCTACAAGAAGGGTGGTAGGTTTCCGACACAACAACTGGGAAGCAAGAAGCCGGAAGAGTTCCGCAAGTAAGAAGTGCGATAGAAGAAACTATTAGCATAGAACTTACGGTTACATCTAGTGGCCATTTCAACTGTAAAATGATGAAACATTGCCGGCAATCTAATAAAGTTTAATACTTTCTGATAATTCGCATTCTTGATCCAGTCGTAATGATCAGATAAACGAGTTGACAGTCCATTAACTGATAGCACAACAATTAAAAAATAATTCTTTCCTTATTGGGTTGTTATATATGCTTAGGTATTCGGCCCCAGCATGCTCATCTTCGTTGTTAAACTCACAACAAACACATAGCCGAGTGAGATTAAAGCGTTGCTTAAAAAATATCGTGTCCGATCTTAGATGTGAGTTCACTGCCTGGATCTGGTAGTGCAGAAAATTCAAATTCCGACAAACGAACAAGCGACACAAAGGTAAACAAGACTGCTGAATATTAACTGATATGAAATGTTTCCTAAGCAAGTAAAATCAGAACAATCAGAACTAAATAAAATATAAAGGGCTAGGTCTGAAATTTAAAAAAAAAAATCTACTACCGTGTACAAAGACACACTAGAAGAAGGTCGAAGGACATAGCGACCAAAAACGTTGAGTGTATAACAATCAAGATAAGTATGCAGGTCCGAAGAACAAAGCATATATTGGTATCATGTTGGTCTGTTTAATGTTGAATTGTGTATAGGGCACCCAGTGAGGATCAGACTCACTACTCGATAGTAAGGGTCGACCAAACAGGCCTCACTCACTATTATCCCAAGCGCCATAGTTGAAGCGTCATAGTAAGATTTCTTTAGGAAGTTTGTCAACTAGTTTATTTGTAGTTCCAATCACAAGGAAGCAGCTAAAAATTTTCAGGCAAACAAGTAAAGGCTTGGAGAATTTTAATACTAACTGAGAATACTGAAAGCAAGAGAAGTAGGGGAAAACAGAAATAAATTATTTAATGAGATTTAGTTAATGGCTGACAGGACAAAGACCAGAGATGAAGAGACAGGGTAACGGGGCAAGAGTTACTTAAAGCAACGAAAACAGGAAATTGCAGATAGCCATGATTACTCACATCTTGAAAGGATACGACATATAAAAGTGAGTTCCAAACTCGATCACATTTGTGATTTTATTCCTAAGATATGCATAGAAAATATCGTGGCCACTTAATTATTTTTTATATATCATAAAGTTATGTCAGCTCCTGGAAACAAAAGGCTGCGAGAAAAGCCCAAATATTTTTCATGCCCAGAAACATCAGCCATCTTAAAACCGATAAGTTAGTGTCAGCCCAACTATCAATTTATATGCCTATAACAGTATAACATATAGTCAGATATCGACCTCCCAGTTATATAAGATTCATTTTAAACGACCTGAAAATTATTAAATATTAAAATTCCAATCTTATTTATTCCTACAGTTTTTTTACTAAAATGTTCATATTGAATTAATATATTTATTAATGATTGCACAAAAGGTTCTAATTTTATATCTTGTTTAAGATGGTCGATAGTGCGTGAAATATTTGTGCTTTTTTAGAACTCTTGTCATCACGAAAAGACAACTTTGATATATAAAATACAAATTAATGGGTCAAGGTATTTTCAAGGTATACATTACAGCAGACATTTACTTTAATTAACTGGCTGCTCGCAAAATAAATAAGTAAAAATGATAGGAAAAATTCTTTAACAATTTTTGTAAATAATCATTCATTCAGATCATCGTCTACCCACATTTATCAGAATCGAAAATATTGATTTAAAAAAAAAAGAATTTAAAATGGTATCCTAATCATGATACAGTTTCAAATCGATCCTTGACTTCTTAAAGAGTTATCTTCTTTTTATTTACAAATGTCAATCTTGAAACTGTGCTTGCGTCATTGATAAGTATTAATTGCGTATTACTTTTCAGTTGCGTCTCTGTCTTTGGGCAGAGTGCGCTCAGGGGCGGCTCCATCAAAGGACAGAGTCGCAACTGAGGAAAATTATACTGAGAGGTGCCCAGCCCTGGGGAACAGCTGCCCGTGGCTATGCCTTCTCATTTCACCACAGAGAGGGATCGGTGCTCGCACCGAGACCAGTGCAACCGACATATGGGGTGGAGTAGGATTCTGCGAGCAATTTATGTTCCTAGTCCGGGTGTACGCGCTCGGGTTCCCCACATTAAACCAATCTTGTGTCACAACCTGACCTTGTGAGTGGATGAGTAAATACAAATTGCGTATTACTTTCAGGATCGGTGGCGTTTGGATCTATGGTCAGTCTGTCTGGACACAGGAAATGCTCTATTTTCACGTAGATAATGCTAAGTAATACTGAATAAATTGTAATGAATTGACAAGAATTACCACTGAATAGCGGATTTATTCAACCTTACTGTACTAATATTATTACTGCTGTTGTAGCGTGCTAAGCAACCATCATTGGTTGTAAGAATTCTTTTAAGAGTTCCGTTAAAGGAGGATAATAAGGAAAGTTTATTATAACATTACTGTTGTTGTCCTTTTTGCCAATTTGTTATAGTATGTAGTTGTCGATCAGGTAAACCGTTTCAAACTTGACATTGATAACTTTTTAAATTGATTTGAAACTATATATATATATTATGCGTGACGTCATTTGTTTACATTTGATACGCCATTAGCAGATATGTACGTGAGAGATTCATAGAAGATTGAAGTTCAAATACAGTAAAGTCGACCTTGCTAACCGAACGCTCCTCTGTGGCCAAATCGGTTAAAGGCACGCCAAGCTAAATGATGGTTCTGCATAGGATACAGGTTCGAATTTTCTGTGAAGATTTCTCGGACATTCAGGCCGGTAAATGTTGTTTAATACTGCTTATTATAAACAGAGTATTTACTTAAATATTTGTATCTATAAAAGGATTGTATAAACATAAAAATGTCTTGACATATATATTATATTATGCGCATGTTTTCTTAAGTCAGTATGCAAAAATTACACCCACAAAAGATTTCTCCCGATATATATTATTTTTATTTAAATGGTGTATTTTTTCCTTGCTTAACTTATACGGAAACTCCACGCCCAAATAGCGTGTAAAAATACAGAAGGCTCTTATCTCCCTTTTGTGGAGATAAGTCACGTGGGTTACATGACGGTCGCTTCGAGACGTTACTCCATACAATGACGAAAGCGGTAGTCATTTGTTAGTTCGTGGACAGCAACCAAACGGTAAGGTTGTTTTTATTTAGCCTGGGTCCTTTGGCCCAGGCTGAGACTAAAATCTGCCTCTCCAGCAGCACATGGTGACGTTTCCCTTTGGGACATAGATGAATCCGAGCCGTTTGAATCTGGTGTCTTAAAAATGCCTTCTCCAACTCGGGAGTATCTCCATATTATATGTAAGACCTTCTATTTTTGTTTTTTCTTACTCTCTGCTTTGTTGTGTAGATGTAGTGGTTTAACGTTGCCTTCAGTCTAGAATATCTTTCGTTCTTTTAAATTGGCTTCCGCCCAAGACAACAAATACTAGTCTACCCTGTTGTCTAACAACTAGCTGGGGGGATTTGTCGGATTAATGCTGTTTTCAAGGTCTTTTCGTGTGAAATTGAATGCAACAGACGAACCCAAGATTTGAACTCAGATCACTTATTCTAATTTCCGCGTCGATATCTGTTACATTACCCACACTTAACGTGCCAAAAATGTGGTTTATTATATTTATCATCTCCAATTATTCAACCGTCCTGAGTATGACGATAAACTACATCCGCGTCCTGGGTAAGACGATTTGGTCCAGGCTGAGGCTAACTCTGCCTCTCTAGCAGCACATGGTGACCTTTTACCTTTGGAACATTAATGAATCCGACCAGTATGGATCTGGAGTCTTAAAAATGCCTTCTCCAACTCGGGAGTATCTCCATATTATATGTAAGATCTTTTATTTTTGTTTTTTGTTTTTCTCACCCTCTGCTTTGTTGTCTAGATATGTGATAAATTGTTCTCCACGTGGGACATAAACAAAATTAATATATACATATATACACATTGTGTATATATGTATATATTAATTTCGTTTATGTCTTACTAATATAAAAGTCTCTCTGAGAACGAAGCATGTTTGTCATTATTTTTCCTTTCAGTCATTCCGTCCGTGACATATCCGTCCGTGTTATATCACGAATATAATAATGCCCATGACAGGAGAATAAATTTTATTTCCAAGCGCACCCGTTACAAGCTAATAAAACCAGTGAAGTGTCAATAATTTTTTCTTGATTTGGATATTTTGAGTGGCTTGGTTACCACCCTTGGCGTATAAATTTCATTATTTTGTCATGACTTCTGTCAACCAGAAACATCTAGCATTAATCTTTGCATTCTCAATACTTTAATAAACGGCACATTTCTTTTGCGTTTAAATTGTATTTTCAGCTTTCTTATTTTTAATGCAATGTTCCTTCAAGGACGTAGGTGATCATTACTCTCCACACATTCCTTTAATTTATTATCTGTGAATTAACATGGCATAACATAGAAAGATAATAGTGGTTTACGTTGCCTTCAGTTTAGAATAGCTTTCATTCTTGCCCAAGACAACAAATACTAGTCTACCCTGTTGTTTAACCCCCTAGCTGGGGGGATTAGTCGGATTAATGCTGTTTTCAAGGTCTTTCGTGTGAAATTGAATGCAACAGACGAACTCGAGATTTGAATTCGGATCACTTATTCTAATTTCCGCGCCGATATCCGTTATATTACCCACACTTAACGTGCTGAAATTGTGGTTTATTTTTTATCATCTCCAATTATTCAACCGTCCTGGGTATGACGATAAACTTCTGATCAGAAGGTTTTGAGGAGCGTGGCACCACCGCTTAATTGCTGGTGTTCCAGGTCCACCCTGACCCGTGGTGGTAGTACCTGTTAGGGTCCCAACTATGGGCAAATAGTTAACCTCCAAACTGGGATCAAAACACTATGAAAGTGTAAAGATAGGTTTTAATACCAGAAATACTTTGTAAAAAATGATATTACAAACAATACATGTTTGGAAAAACAAGCTATTGCCAGCTATATATTTTTAAAGAAAAAATATTACAAGAAATAATACAGAATACGCTCATTTTTATTTTTATTTAAATAAAAGAGCAAACTTTTTACCTAACAATATCTTTCTATAAGTTTATAAGTTCCCACCAATTTTCCAGTAGAGTGTATTTTAAGGCTTTTAACGACGTAAAATTGGTTGATTCGCTTATAATTTTTTATGCTTGATCACGCGTTGTCTGACCTGAATGCTTCTTAAAATTCTCGTCCATTGTATTAGTTTTATCATTAACCTAAAATCCCCATTTTGTAACCTGAAAACCAATCCCAGTGCATAATTGTACTTACTACTTAATTACCGTTATGTTTCTTTACATTCTGCCAAAGATAACACTGAAAAATCTTTTGTTTTATAAACTGCTCTCAATTAATCATCTGAGAGACCCCCCTCTCTGCCTTTCATCAGAATGACTGATGCTGACCTCCAGAAGAGTAATTTGTTGCGTCTTCTCGGTTAACATGAAGAGGAAGGACTATATGAAATTAATTGCTAGGCCAGCTGCTAAAAAAAAAGTTGATTCATAGTGTCGTGCTAGACAATAGTTCTCTCCAGAATCTATCTTACATATTTATAAGTCTAACATTGATGCCACATATGGGCCGGTGTTCCTGCTATTTATTTAAATTTCTTTGATAAAATCCAAAGAAAAATCAGCAATATTACTGGTTCTAATCTAGCGTCTCGACTTCAGTCACTTTCCCACCGCGGTAAGGTTGCCTCCGCGTACCTTTACTGTAAATATATTCATGGTAATTGTTCGGGTAAGTTCTTCGCTATGGTACACAGACAATGAATTGTACATATGGGGTTTAGTTAGGACTTTCATGGAGACAATGAGGTATTATGGTGAATGTAGTAAGAAAGGTACGTAAGAATGCGTTGTTTTGATGTAAAGAATAATGTTTGGGTCAGTGTTTGTGGCTAGCTAAGTTTAACGTTAAAACAGAAGACCGTCCTCTTCCTCATTTCCTATTTTGGCCCTGGGCCACATTTTGTACACAACAGAATAAATATCGCTCTTCACTATGGTATCTAGACCTTTTTTTAATTTAAGTGCAGTACAAGACAGGCAACGAGAAAGATTTACAGTTGAGTTGGATAGATGCAACCGTAAATTCTATGCTAACAGTCTCTTTTCTCGAACTTCTCCTTTGTGGAACCTTCTTCCGGTTCCATGCTTCTCAGCCAACTTTAATCTTCAAAAATTTAGATGCAATGTCAATCACTATCTACTGTCCTCCTGATTATTATTCTTTTGTTCTCCGTCCTTAGTACTGTTTGTAATTTTTTTCACACCCAGTAACCTCTTGCGTCTTAGTAGCTTTATTGCTTTGCATGGGGTGAAATGATTACAAAATAACTGGAGATAAACATATAACATAATTTCTACGTTTCGTTATAAACGTCTCCAGAAGTTTATATTATTGCAAAAAGATTTTGACAACTGCACAATTCTCATACCATTTTTGCCCTCCGCCAGTATGGCTGATGGTAACCTGCAGGAGAGCAACTCCCTGCGCCTTCTTTGACTCACGTTTTCTACTGGCATAAAAAATTAAAATAATAGAGATCAAAAAATGCATATATATATATATATATATATATATATATATATATATATATATATAGATATATATATATATATATATATATATATATATATATATATATAGATATATATATATATATATATATATGAGAGAGAGAGAGAGAGAGTGGCAGAAATACTTCCTACAAAATGGTAAGACATGAGCTAGATGAAGATACCATTGCCACTATTGTCTTACAATGATGTGGGAGAATTTCTGCCGTACCCTGTATAAGATAAGATAAGATAAATAAAATGAGTAAACTGAAGGTCAGGATTATAAATCATTAGCCCTAAACAAAACAAAACTGGTTTTATCTTCTCCACACACACACATCATAACTAGTATACTTAATATCGAAAGCCTACACAAGAAATAACGCATCATCTAATGATCGCTAAGGAGTGAGCCTGTCAGTCACCATGTATTGTTGATCCTATGGCCATACTGTTGATTTCTATATTATAATATATTATGTTTCTGGATGTGATTTGATAAAGTTTATTTGGAGTCTTCAAAGATGACTGTCTTTTAAGGAAAGGATAAAGCAAAGTGGTCTTTTCGATTTTGTTATTTCAATTTAGACTCTTCCATAGATGAGGTTATTTTGAGTTATGAGAAACCTTGTAGAATTTTGACCTGCGGTCAGAAGCACATCTTACTAAAATCTTTATGAAGGGCAACTTTTTGTATGAATCACTTTCGTATGACTCGTCTAAAAGTTCTCCCGTTTCCTGTTAAAACAGGTTTTTTCTACGTGATAACTGATTTGAACCATTTTTTTCCGCGTGTAAATTCAGCTCTACATCTAAGAGATTTGTCAATTTATTTTTTATTTTTTTTATTTATTTTTTTTTTTTCATTTTTTTTTTTTTTTTTTTTGTTATTTTTTATTTATTTATTTTTTATTTTTATATTTTTTATTTTTTTTTTACGGCTTATCAGCCTTTTACATCGAACAGAGATAAAATCTTTTAGGAACTAACGGCCCGTTTTAATGTATCCTCTTGCGATTTATGTCTTTGAAGATATTAAGAAGAATAGTCATCCTTTCTTATCAAATAAGATGACTTTTTTGTATTAATCATTTCACCCTAATCAAGGCACTAAAGCCACGAAGAAACAAGCTGATTACTGAGTGTGAGAAAATATGAGAAAAAAACATTAAGAAAAGAGAACAATGAAAGATGAATTAAGAAAACACAATAACGATTAACATTGCATTTAAATTTTTGAAGATCAAAGTTGACTGAAAAGCAAGATGCCGGAAGATTCCATAAACGAGAACTGCTAGAGAAAAAACTCATCATGGAACTTCCGGTGACATCTAGCCATTTCAATTGTAAAATGATAAGACCTTTCTGCCAACTTAGTACTGCGCTTAAATTCCGAAACTAATACAATTAGAACTAATGTAATGCAATATTTATCATTTACCGATTTATAAAGAAATAAATATAAAAATAATTTTTTATTCATAAATTTATAAACATTTACTAAATTACTAAAATACGTAAACCAACTATAAGGAAATATTTATTTATTATTTTATAAGGTTTGAATCGATTGGCAATTAGCCGATGTTTTGCCAACCATTCGATAAAGAATATAATAAAGTGTGGTAATAAATAATCTAATAAATAGTGTTTAATATTTTTCTTGTAAATTCTCAAGAACAAAAAAAAAATATATATATATGAATTCATTTTCATCATATGTTCAGTTTTATTACAATACTAAACCTCGTTTTTAAAACAATGATCATTGCCGAAGATTGAAGTTAATAATAATAAAAAAAAAAACGGTGTCATGGGAAAAACCGTCCTTTTGGTACTAAGTCTTACTAAGGGTCCGAAGTTTAATGTTTGCCGAAAAAATCGAACAGACATGAATAATTTTCAAACAGCTTTAATATTTGTTTTTTTTTTATTTTTTGATACTTCAGGGGGCCTGGTTGTGATTGTGATGCGTAAAGAGTATCTGACATATGTAGAGGACTACAAAGACTTGATTCCAAGGATGAAACAAATGGAGGAAGACAACAAATGGAAGATTTTGTCTTGTAAAACCGTGGAAGGATACTCATTTAACAAACAAGGATTGGTGTTTATTCTTAAAGTGTTACAATCTAAATGCTAAACAATGTACTTTGTACCAGAAATGATCATTTTATATTAAGTAAAATTCTTGAAATAAATTTACTGAAAATGATGAAAATTGTTTACTTCATGCAAATATCATGATTTCGAAATCGTTTTAATCTTTGATTTTGAATTTTGTTTTCAATCGCGCCTCATATTCTTTTCACCGAAATAAAAAAAAAAATGACACGACATATTTTTAAAAATGTTTAATGAGAAGATAAAATTTCTTATTAGATCGATTGTTGTGGTTCCAGAACAAGAATCCCTAAAGTGATCAATATCAATACCTGGGAACAGATGAAACTATTCAGGTGTTCGATAAATGCTTAGGGGATCGATGAATAAATCATGGTGGCTAATGACTAAAAGTACATTCTCCCCATTAATGACAACAACTCAGTAGAAAGTTAAATAAATGTATTTTAATGTTTTTCCTTATTATTTATGTTTGCCTATTATTATTACTTATTATTATTCGTATAAACATATATAAAATACAAGGTTAAATAGAAAGTTCTAAAGAAATAACAAAACGTAAAGCTTAAATTAATTTTATCAAGAAACAATAACGAAGTAAGACGGTAAAAGAAAATCTAACTTTAAGTAAAAAAAAAAAAATTATTATTGATATCTGTGCCTAGGTTTGATGAGTGAGTGAGTGATGTGTTTTTACGGCTTATCAACTTTTTGTAGGTTATTAAAAGCCATAAATGTTTTTTTTTATATTGCAAGATTTGTTTGGTTGTAATAATGATTTACTGATAAAGTACTCTTAATTAACACATCGCTAGGTGGATCCATACCTTTCCCGAGGGTATTTTCGCGTAAGTGGATAAAATGAACTCGACCGGAATAAGAAATCGGAGTCACGAGTTCTAATTCCGAGTCATTATTCATTACACCACCCGCACATCCAAACTTACAACACCTGGTATTCCAAAGCGTTCACTCATCTAAGTACTGACCAGACTCGACGTTGCTTAACTTCAGTGTTTCAACGTGATATAGCTGTAAAGCCTGGGGGCCGATGAGGGATTACGGAAACTATGAAGAGGATGATGGCCTAAAACGTTTGTGGGGGGGGGGTCCCTTGTTCTAGGCAGAATCAACCTATTTTATAACAAACAGGAAATGATTTCATTGTTAAAACTATAGCCACAAATAAAATTATAGCTTTTAGAGAGGAACCACGCGCACGCATAGGGCTATGGATGAGTAAACAAATACAGAAACAGGAATAGAAAGGCATATGCATATATTCATCCACACACCTCCCCATACATATGACAGTATTTAAGCTTGAAGTCTATATTCATTAAAGAGGGTTACCATTGTACAAGAAAATATTCTTTGCTATTTCTGAGTCAAGACAACGTAAAACCTCGCAGATAGGACCGAGTTATTCAGACTGCTAAGATGGCTTCCAATTGAGTTTACCGAATGCTAGAGGCTATCGTTAAAGATTAGGAAGAAACTCGTAGCAACAGAGGTATGGTTCTACAGAAGGATGCTAAGGATACCACAGACCGAACATGTGAGCAACGATGAGGATTTGGAGAAGATGCAAATAAGGAGGAAACTTAACATCAGAAAGAGGCAACTGAAATTTCTAGGACACGTAATGAGAAAGGAAGGCTTGGAAAATCTGATACTTACAGGGCGGATAGAGGGAAAGATGGACAAGGGGAAGCAATGCGTGACATACTTAACGGGTTTAAGCAAGTGGAAGACAGAACAAGAAAGAAATAAAAAGACAAAACTTATTGGGATCTACAAGGAACAGGAAGAAATGGAGAGCCATGATCGCCTACGTCCTGAAGGGACACGGCACATAAAAGAAAAAGATGTGACTTCCAAATTGCTTTATCTGTCTCATCCTTCAAGCTTAAAAACAACACTCTCAATATTCAGCCATAACGCTCCCTCAATACCCCCGCCTATGACCAGAGATGCACAGTACAACATCCCCTATGGGATATGCCCAACTGGTTAAATTCTAGCAAGAAATCTGTGATACTGAATGTGATATTTACTGTAGGATAACTTATTTCACCCAGGCAATTATGTACATGCTAACAGCACCAACCCATTAAGATCAGAAGCCATGAAACCCTGCCTGTTGTCATTTTATTATTTATAACAACAACACTTTTTAAAAAGCAACGTTTATTTATGTATCCAAGGAATCAAAGTTAGAATTAAAAATATACACAATAAATATAGTCGAAGAAGAATTCCTGATTTACAAACGCCTGTCAGATTACTTATTTATTTACGGGTTATCAACTCTTTGTGAATATGTTGGATTATTGACACTATTTAAATTCGGACTATTGCTCTAATCTTTCTGTTATCACAAAGTTTCGGTCGTTCTGCCCTCAAGCCTTCACCAGGGAATTTTGAACTGAACACTTTATTTAATCGACGGGAGTATACTGTTTTTCGTTCTACTCGTCATGCCAAGGGATGAATGGTCTAGTTCTTATGAACATTGTGATAACAACAACAAAGATGAGGACAGTAGACCGAGTGTAAATAGTGCAAATAATGATAACTTATCATCTCAGAAATTGTGTTGGATTGTAAGAAAATTTGGGGGGGGGCGTCGGGTGAGGAGGGAGTGAATACTTATTTTTTTCAGATACAAGTCCTACTATTTAACCCACAGCTAGAGAGAGGGAAGATGGATTCATGCCTTTTCCAAAGGTTACTTACGCATAAGTGAATATAAAGAAGCCGATTGAAATTAGAATTCAGTTCTCTGATTTTTTTTGTTCCGAGTCGCTATCTAATCCATTACCCCTTCCCGAACATCTACTGTCAGATGAAGAATATTATTGTAATGTTTTCTTTGTACAAAATAACCGAGAATTAGGAACAACGGAGAGAGTATCGAAACAACTGAAGACAAACTGAGGAAAACAAAGTGATTTATTAAATACTCCTACATAGACCTCTATTCCTAAATCAACTATACTTAAAAAAAAAAAAAAACCCTACTCTAATGTGGCTACGTGCCACATTTATAAGTAGGAGCAATCCATTATCAGTAGTAGGGAAGAGAAGGAAGTAGCCTGAATCCTACTCTACAATGGATATCCTCTTGTAAAATCTTTTGCCCAACAGTTAATCATTTTCAGCACAAAGTTTTTCGCTTTTTAGAAGACCTTTTCAAAAAGGAATCATAATAAACCTGGCAGTCTTAACTGATCGACATTTACAGGCAATTTTGATGAAAGGAAGCACAATTTTATCTGTTTTATCTCTGGGAAAAGAATTTCATTCTTTGAATCTTGATTTTTAACATTACAGCGAAAAGAACTGTATTAAAGTTTTCAAACGTTATTTAATAAGCTTTTAAAATATGATTTAAAAAATACTGTTATCTTCGTTATTATAAATATCCATATATCTACTTTGAGCTTGTCATGATCCACAAGTCCCAGAAATTATCAAAGAAATGTTTGCCAACATCTGTCGTAGCTTCTATAATTAGGTATTAATCTTCAACCTGCTGTGATTACGATTGAGAGACAGCATTTCAAAGGAAAAGTTTTATTTGGTAAGAAAATTTAACATAAATTTAATGTAAAACGTTTCATTCATAAATATGTAGACATTTTTATGAATGGAACATTTTACATTAATTCGGAGATCTAATTTTTTTTTTTCAAACTTGTCTTTTTTTAAAGAAATGTATGCAAGTTAATTTTTAAATGTTTTAATTAAATCGAAATGAATTTTGGATATGCAACTTCATAGCACGCAGACATATATTAAGTACCGCCAAAAAACTGATAAGAAAAGAAAAATACAAAAATCTTTCTTGAAGCTTTTATTTCAGTTTTAATTTCAAATCGAATTTAAATTGATTAGAATGTATTTTCTTTTTGTTTGTTTTTTATTATTATCATTAAATTTGTTCATATTGATAAATCTGTCAGCATAATTATCTTTATTAAGGATCTTTTAAAAAAAATAAAATATACTTTTATGAAACATTATTCTTGGAAAATCAACTGATTTACAATTTAATTAATCTGAATTGTGTTTTGAACATTTTTTTTTTTTTTTCATCAAATATGCTTAATTTTTGGAAAATCTTTAAAGGTAACTAATATACAAAACAATTTCGAAAACCTGTCACTAAAGAAATAGGTTCCTCACTTTAAAAAAAATGTTCGTTCTCTCGCGTCCGGAATAGAACATGATTGAATAAAATTATTTAAACATTGTCGTTTTAATTTTAACTTACCCATTTATATCCACCATTAATTTAATTTTTTTTTTTTTTTTTTTTTTTTCAATTTTCTATGTTTATTTGTTTTGGTTTTGCAATGTACCCGATTTTTTTTACTCAAAATAAATAAATTTTAATTGAATTTTCTAAAAAAAAAAAAAAAATTCTAAAAAAAATTTATTTTCCATTTTTTTTTTTTTTATTTTTTAAACCTTTCCATATTATTAGTAAATTCTCTTTGTCGAATTAATACAAAATCTAAAAAGATTTAGTACAACTTACTCATTTATTCAAGACTTAAACGTAAGAAAAAACAATTTGTGTCTAAAATGCATTATCCATTGAAAATAGATTTTAAATAGTTAAAAAAAAAAAAAAAATAATTACGAAATCTTTTTCTTTAAATTTTAAAATGTCATCGGTTCATTCCGACAGGAAAAATAATAAATGTGGTAAATAAGTCATTCTGCAATAGATATTTTGACGACAACTATCTCTTTATGGTTTTATTTTCCAAGTTTCTTTTTTTAACAGTTGTTAAAATAAAGAAGACTGAACCTCAATGAAATTTTTAATTTCCCAAAATAAAATTAAGCTTAGTAAGTAAAAACTTCGTTATTATTTAAATCATTTTGGAGGAGACCTTTATTTTCTATCAGGCAAGTGTGTTGTTTTTTAACATTAAATATCCGTTGGACGATAAATTATACTGCTACAGTATTGCAATTTTTTTTGGCCCAACCTTGAAAAAAAAAAAAAAAAAAAAAAAAAATTTAAAAATTTACTATCTTAAAAAATTTAAATAAAATTTACTGAATGTTTTTGCTTACTTATGATTATTAGGCCGCAAAATTTAATAGCAAACATAAGGATTAAACTTTATTTTTATTGTTTTTTGGGAGACAACCTTTTTTCAATGATTTACTAAGAACTTTTTAGAAAATTTTATATATGGGACAACCGTTGAGGATCGAACTCCATACTTGTAATTGATCTACTGAGACAAGTTTAATAACCATTACATCTCAAACTAAATTATTACTAATTATTATTACTATTATTATTACTAATTTAAATAATCTATGCGGATTCCGGTTATAAAATTCTATTATAGCTTTAAAAAACGAACATTATGAAAGTATATATTAATATATACGAATATGTTAATATTTTTTAAGAAGGAAAAAAAACTAAAAAAAGAAGAAAAAAAACTGTCCGTGTAACCCGGATATAAGAGAATTGTCAATCAACCGGATGTAGAAGTCATTCGTATCCGGGTTTATTAAAAATTTCATCTAGACACAATAAAGTTTTTTGGGACCAGAGAAAATTTATCTTATATCCGGGTCTCTTATATCCGGTTTTGTCAACGTAGAATGGTAAATTTTCGAAAAATCGTCAAAGACAGGATTCGCAGACTATCTTTTGAGCCAACAAAAACCAGATTCGTGATGAAACGCCTTTTAAAATTAAAAGTTTATGGAGGAAAGAATAACTAAATATATAATTTGAAAGGGGGCCTAGAAAATTTGACACTTTGAAGGACATACTGAATATAGACTGTATACTCGCGTAACCGAGAAATGTCTACCCTCTCGTCCTGCAAAGTCAGAAGAATGATGCAAGCCTGGAAGACAACGACATCAATCAACAAACTCCTTTTTAGTGATAGCTCAGTTTTATCTACACGGAAGAGATAGTTAAAATTTTTAAGGCACATAACGAGGAGAGCGGGCTTGGAAAATTTGATACTTTTAGGACAGATTAAAGAGAAAAGGAAAATTTATATGAATAATATTCGTGTAAAATTGATGGAGAACAGCGTTTAAGAGAGGAACAAAATTTACTTAAGATAACTACAGACAACAGGAAATTGGGAAGTTATTTATCGCCAATGTCCTGAAATGATTCAAAGAAATTTAATAAGTTTTATTATAATATGTGTACCTATTAACCAGATACTATCCTTAAAATCAGAAAATTTTTTTTTTTTTCATAGAGAAGGAATAGATCAAAGATTTTAATAATGAAAACAATAAAAAAAAATCAAATATTAATACGCATTACCGATCTAATTCGTTGCACTATTTAAATCAATTTTATTTGTTAGATTTTTTTTTTTAAATTGCAGAGAATGAAGACTTGTAATTAATGTTTTTAAAAGGAACATTAAACTAAATGCTACTTAAAAAAAAAAATGGTAGACGAATAAAAAAACCTTTTTAAAAGCAGACCGAATTCTTTCTTTCTTTTTTCTGTACCATGGCCTTTGTCCCCGTTAAGAATTGATCCACCTTTTTTCCCTTTTTAATTTCCCTCTGGTTTTTCCCCGCCCCAAACCAAGTGTTCTGTCATCCAACTGCTAAAATCTTCAGGCATGTCACGCGCTACTTTTCCCTTATCACATTTTCTATTCTCCAGGCCCAAAATTCCAAATTTTAAAGATGTCCCAGAAACTTCAGCTTTTAAACTTTCTGATGTTCAAACGGTTATAAGCCTTCTCCTTGTTTGGAACCTCTTGTAAGACCTCATCGTTTGCTCCCCAAATGTCATGACAGAATATTCTTAGCAAATTTCAACAACTATAAATTATATCTCCGTCGCCTCGAGTCTCTTTTCTTTATCTTTGAGGAAATCGTCCAAACATTCAAAATGCTTAAAGGAGGGTACAGATGAAAAGATTACAAATTTTTTTTCTTTGTTAACCAAAGATTATACGATTTTGTTTAATCGGAAGATCGCTATATAAAACCTTTTATTTTAAACGTAAGATGTCATTCATTCACAGAAAAACCGTATCAAGGATCGAACCGAAACCTCAGGACAGGAAAAAAAAACTGAGTTATATACATACATTTTGCTTTACTTAATGCCATGTCCATTCAGAATGTAGTTCATCCTGACCCTCCACAAATTCCCTTTCTTTTCTTTTTTTAAGTACCTCCAATAATTCGCTAAAAAATTGCATAGCATTATAATAAATGACCCAAACTTGATAAAAACAAACTTTTATCGTCAAAATGATTTTTTTATTTTTATTAAGAGGAAAGACTAAATTATATACGAATGTCACAACAATATACAGCTTTGACTTTTTACTGCGGAAAAAAACAAAATTTTTAATCAAAATTTTGCACGTGCTAATAAGGATTAAAAAATTAATAAAATCATCAAAAATACTTAATAATAATATTCCTCTGAATAATAACAAACATTTTGACGATAAAAAAAAACAAATCAAAATTTGGTAAAATTTTTTCATCATGTCTGAGCTTCTTTTTTCTTTTTTTGGTTTTATAGAATTATTAGTGACACCTACATTTTATCTATGAATTTCCATGACTTTTAAGTGTGGAAGTTTTTCCCATTGCCTTTGGGATAATTTTAATTTCATAGTATTCTTTTCCTAGACTCTCTACCATTCGAGACTAGACCGTCCCGAATCTTTGCTCTGACCCAATTTAACCCCTAGTTGGGGAAGAACTTTTTCTTTTCAAGGATACCACTTTTTTCTTTTTTTTTTAATAATATTTACCCAATACATATACAAATATACTTTGGTAAAGGCTTGCTTCTGTATGGTGTTTATTTATAAGAAAAGAAAAATTTTGAATTTTTTGATATTTTAAATATGATATAACTTGTAAACAATTGAAGAGATCAAGATTTAATTTTTCAAAAGAGCATAGCTTGATGAAAAAATAGGTAACCTCCACGAAATCTAAAAAAAAAATTATTGATCTAAATGACGCCATTATTAAGAGGAAAGACCAAAGTTTTTTTTTTTTTTTATTTTTAAAAAATTTTCCTTCTTTTTAGAACATTCTAAATTTTGATTAAAAAAAAATTTTCTATTTGTATCAGCGGAACTAGTAAATAACATAGACAATTTTTAGCACGTTTTTTTTTTGTATGACACACATTAATTTGAAAAATCGTGCAAAAATAGAAATAATTATCGGATGTTAATGAAACTTTCAGGAACTATTCACAGATGATCGAAATTATTATAAATATGTTTTTTTTATGAAAGTCATGGTAGAAATATTTTTTTAAAATATTTATTACCCCCCCATAACTAATTTTATGAAAATGCTAGAAATTCGATCGCATCGGTTTTTAGTGATTACAATAATTAAAAAAGCACAGGGTTTTGAGGAATGCAAATCATGTTTTTTTTTTGTTTTTAATTGGATACGCAGTACCTGAAAATCAGCTCTGAATTGTAACATACAAAACTCAATAAAACAAAGATATTATTTAATTTCAAATGCTTTTATTTGCTTTTAGTTGTTTTTATGAATATGGACAATATTTTCTGAAAGCAAAAAAATTTTTCGATGAAAAATGAATTTTTATTACAATTATTTGTTATTTCATTAATTATAATAGATTTTGCATTTAAGTTGTTAAAATATTATAAAATTAGTTAAAAAGCAAGATCGGCTTTCATAAGTGTCCTTATGAGATAGATCTTTTTTAGCGCGTTGTAAATTGTATCATTTTGACTAATCAGAAGATACCCAGTAATTAAGAAATGTAATTTTGTGCTTATAATCGAGCTGTAATTATAAAATACGGAAGACCAACCAGAATATAATTAAGTTGCGTTATTTGAGTTAAGCATTGTTCTCCGCTGTTAAGGCCTTTACTTTTGCGAAACACGTGTGGAGAAGTTAATTTGATTTTTCAATTTCAACTGAGAAGGGTACCTACAAGTATCAGTATCATCTTATGAAATTTATATGATCTTATTTTTATATTAATCTCAGTTACGACATTTTTCCATAAATGAAATATCAAAATTAATAATAAAATGAATGCAAATACAAATAACAGTAGAATGTAATAAATGTACATAAAATTATAGTATTTTATGTACAATTCTGATAAAATTTCATAAGAAAGGTACCTATAAATTAATTAGATACCTTTCTTAAGAAATATGAAATTTAATGTCACTCTTAACAGTTTTATTTTAATTTCTTTAGAATATATTTCCATAAAGCATCATAAACGTAAAGGTGAAAGCTAAGTACAAAAAAAAAAAAAAAAAAATTAGACCGCTGAAAGTTTTCGTTAAAAATAACGGGGTAAATAATTTGTTCACGTAAATGTAAATTATTTCACTTTTCTCCTTCCCGTAGAACAAATTAGCCTCATGGAATTCGTAAATATATCATTCATCACATGTCAAGAGACGCGAAAGTTTATGACCTGCTTTGTTTTATTTTCAAATTACATCTTTTTTGGCACAAAAGCTAAGTTAAGTTTGGTTCAAAATATTTTAAATAAACATTATAATTTCTGATTTTCTTAAAATAAGTTTTGAAAAAATGATAATTGATATTTAAAAAATTTCAAATTCAGATTTCCAGTTTTTTTTTAAAATGGAAAAAATGGTCAATTTTGACTCAAAAAAAAAAAAGATTTTTAACGAAAATTTCGGACGTGCTAGAACGATTAAAAATGGAAAAAAATACCCCAAAAATACTTTGACCTTTCCTCTTAATAATAACAAACATTTAGACGATAAAATTTTGTTTTCGTCAAGTTTGGCGTCTTTTTCATCATGCTATGCTCTTTTTTTAGCGATCTCGTGGAGGTACCTATGTTAGAAGTACAGAGATGGAGTAGACTTTAGAAGAACCTGGAAACCGAATCCTAAACCGAAAACAAGGGATAAAAAAACTACTCCTGTTAAAATGACTCGGGAGGAGTAATTAATTAGTTTTCGCTTCCGAGAACTTTAGAAAAATCTATAATTATTTTATTGTACTGCTTTACTAAGCGTAGCTAATTGTGGTACAAGGCCGAAAGTATGGAGTACCCATTAAGGATCGAACTAACGAGACAAGCTTGCTAACAATTGCATCAGGCTAAAGTGCCCAAAACGAGAGTAACATGACCTTAAAGTGATGCGAAGTTATATACGTAGTTTTACTACTTACAACTAATTTGTATTCACTCAACCCCACACGTGTAAGATTGTGACACCAGGTTGGTTTAATGTGGGGAGCCCGAGCATATACACCCGGGCAAGGAAGAAAAATTCTCCGAACCCCTGCAAACGTCGACACGCAAAAAAATCGGTGCGAGCACCGAGCCCTCTCTCTAGAGCAATGATTGAGCGCGGCCTCGGGCAGCTGTTCCCAAGGGCCGGCACCTCTCGGTATAATTTTCCTCAGTTGTGTCTCTGACGAGGTAGATTTTTTTCTCCCAGTAGGTTGCCATTTCTTTCTGCAGTAGACCAGTTGCCATACATTGCTATAAAACCCGGTCTGTTCTGCTATTTACCCATATATGGGGAAATGAAGAGGATTCATACCTTTCCCAAGGATATTAGCACGTAAATGAATATAATGGATTTGACTGGAATTCGAACTCTGCTCTCCGATTTCTCAATCCGAGCCGCTTATCCACTACTCCGCCGTCACTTACTCCAAAATGGAAAGAGACTAGTAAATATAAAGAAAGCTTGACAACAAACTCACCCAAGTTGTTTTAGCATGACTACGAGGCTTCTTTTACAAACGGTTGTACAATTGTCAACACGGTTTAGATGCAACTTTCATATTGACCTGGCCGCTATGCTCTTGATCCGCTTAGCAGGACAAGACAGCTTGAGAGCGCAGAACATTGAATACACCTTATACCGCTCGGGCAACAGAGATATTCCTCTCTGGAGTAGGTTTTATAATAAGGAATACTATATCTTCTAAACTCAACGTCCACTTTGACCGTATCATTAGCATCGGCCTTCCACTAAGTAACAAACTAACAGTACTGTAACCCTCCAAGTCGACGCGGTGATGAAGTCCCCGAAAAAATCTCCTAACGACAGTTAAGATCATTGTTCCAGGCGACTTTAATGCTAGTAGAGGCCAAGACTAAGGCACATCGAAAGGCGTCCTCAGGCAATATGAGCCGAGAAAAGCCAATGACTACAGAAAGGTAGCAAACAATGCTCAGTACTCTTCAGTGTGTACGTTCTACCACCACCCTCCAAGCGTTAGTGAGGACGGTGCAGAAATACCCCAATGACAGATGAAATTTTTGTCCTAGTTGACTTTAATGTTAGGGTAGGCACGTGAAGAGGCGTCTTCCTCGAGTGCTCCTAGGAACAAGAAATTTATATCGCCAACATATTTCAACAGAAAAATAAACTGATGATCCCATGTATACAAAAACAAAACAAAACCAAAAAAAAAAAAAATACTGACACATCAAAATCTGTTCTCGTACAACAGAATAGACTAAAACTAAACTAGGGCAATGTTCCACTAACTACCGCCTCATTACCTGGAAACACTATTTCAAAGAGCGAAGTAACTAAAAAAAACTTCAAAGTCAGTGACCTCTAAACAAAGACACGAGGGGAAACTTTCAAGAGATTCTTAAAGCCATCAGCGATCCGCCGGACATATCAAGGATGCCTTCTAGGTTAACATGAAATCTGCTATCTTGTAAATCTCCGAACGGATCTTAGGATTCTAAAGAAAAATCGAGACTTGTTCGATAAAAACAACCCAGAACATTTTTGATCAACCATTTGATCACACAAAAATCCTGGGTAGCAGACCAAACCTGCTGAATAAAACTCCGGCAAAATATTAAACTACGACCACACGATCTTGCTGACATCGTCCCACTCAATTGGGTTAAACAACTCAACTTCTGTTTCAAGCCGAAGAAGAATGAAGCAACAAAAAAGAACATCAAAGTCAGCTATCTAAACAAAGACACGAGGAGAAACTTTCAAGAGACTTAGCCATCAACTGTCTGGAAGACGTATGCAGAGGTGCCTTCTTGATTAACCTAGAATCTGCTTACTTGTAAATCTCCGAACGAGTCTTAAAACTCTAAAGAAAATCGGGACTGGTTCGGTAAAAACAATCCCCAAAATCTTAGAGCTATTCTCAAGGTATAAACTCCACACCCAGAATATCGCGATCAGTCTTCATATCTAAGACAGCCACATAAGCGATATTAACGTTTCTTTTTTTACCAAACCCCAAAAGCAGAATACAGGCCTCGACTACCGGGTTTCAGAAGCACAATGCAATACAGACGTCTCAGTTTTCCATTCTAGTGCGTTAGACTTTACTCTCTCCAGAACAAAACGTATAATTTAGGAATCTCTAATTAACCGCATCTAGCAACACCTAAAGTGGAGCTGGATTAGACAATAACACCACAAGAAATTGCGGAAGCAATCAAGCAGTATAAATTTAACAAACCTGCCGACATACATCCAGAAATATTTAAACACATAAGCCCTGCACTAAATGAAAGCCTCCACAAAATATTATCAGGTGCTGGGACCTAGGGAAAGTAACACATGGCTATAAATGGAAATTACTGGGGTATCAATCTGTTTTCGATTGTATATAAAAGACTATTGAAATAGAACCAAATAGAAAACGTAAATTGCTGTGAATCATCTTGAGTGTCAAATGTGGTTTGAGATCAAACCGACTCACGACTGATATGGTATTTTTCCCCCGAAGGAAGCTTCTACAAAAATGCCAGCAACAAATCAAAGCGTTTCCTGGTAACTTTGTCGACACGACAAACCTATTTGTTAAGGCAAGCAGGTGAATATTGTAATCTTGGGGAAAACTTTCTTATCAACAAGTTTATTTTAGCCGCGATGGCATTGTTCTGGAAAGAGTAAGGAAATATTCAGGCCAGCCCCTTAGGATATAATTTTTGTTGGGGTGGAGCGCTGAGCCGATACCTCTCAGTTGTTCCTAGTTGTTTTGTAGCCCTGTTCACTTTAATGTGTTCACAGGGTCACACGAAAAACTTTTGTAAATCTGGTTAGAAAACCATCTCTAATCGTTCACATAGAAGATTTTGCTATGAAGTTCACCCTAAGAATGACAATCGTCCTTCAACAACCTGCACCAATTATAAAATTTCACCTGCCTTTGGTTTCTATTGGTCCGATATAGCTGAAAACAGTCGTGGGCTATATTCACAGAGGCAGTATCATATCGTCTGACGGCGAACTGAACAGAAAAATAATCAACCTTATTGAATATTGTCAGTGAGAGTGTTTTTCTTACCGAAGAATTTGAGTGATTAACAAATTTGCATCACTGAATGCAAGGGAAATATGGTTTTTAAACCAAACTGGTACCTTTCATTTGTTCCTTGCTTCTACTTGCCTTCTTGCATTACTAATACAATAAATTTATATATATATATATATATATATATATATATATATATATATATATATATATATATATACACTTGAGGCACCATGAAACATTCATAAATTCTTAAGGAAAATTAAAGATTATTAGAAATAAAGAAAACCCCATTCGACCATTTTTTTGGATGTTTGATCTTGTTAGGCTTTCGTAACTACATCAGCTAGATGGCGTGGCACTTTCCAAACAAATTTCTTAATTTAAATGCAATTTCAAACGCTTTCTACTGTCCTTCTGCTTGCTCTTCTTTTGTTCTTGGTCCTTAGCAAATTTCCTGTTTTCTAATTCTTGCACACTAATATATCTTAAAACAGTATCTTAGTGGATTTGCCAATTGCTTAAAAAAAAAAATCGATTATATATATATATATATATATATATATATATATATATATATATATATATATATATATATATATATATATATGTGTGTGTGTGTGTTTTTTGATGAAAAGCGTCATTAGATCTCACCTGCTTTGAACTCTCGATGCCAGAGTCCGTCGATGAATAATCAAAAAAGGAAAAGTGCCTTTAAACACAGATATTTCTCTGAGAAGTGAAATAGACACTTCTGCACAGTTTCGACAAACAAATTTGTAAAGAAAGAAGGGATTTTTTTTTTATTTATCAATACGAGATTTGCATCACTATAAACGATA
>CAHIKZ030002718.1:0-27500 GCA_903632075.3 Acanthosepion pharaonis | reverse complement strand
TAAATATCGTTCTTCGTTATGGTACGTAGACTTTTTTAATTTAAGCGCAGTACTAGACTGACGTCGAGATCTCATCAGTTTACAGGTGAGCTGGCTAGATGTAAACGTAAATTCTATGCTAACAGTTTCTTCTCTCGCACTTCTCGCTTGTGGAACTCTTTTCAGCCAACTTTAATCTTCAAAAATTTAAATGCTATGTCAATTGCTCTCTACTGTCTTCCTGAATACGTTTTTGCTTTCCACTCATTATTGTTTCCGTTCCTAATTCTTCCATACCTGTAGCCCCTTGCGTCTTAGTGGCTTTACTGTCTTTCAAGTGGTGAGACCATTAAAACAATCAACGCTAAAAATTATTATCATTAATATTATATATGTATTCATACACATCAAAAAAGTAACTTTGGGTGACATTATTGTTTTCTTTTTGGGGGGATGTTTATAAAATTATTCGCCTTGTCATTTACCTGAGACTTAGCTTAAATAAAGGCATTTTTTTAAGTTACGAAAAGCATTTATTTATGTGAATAGCACTCACTTGCACATTGGTCTGTGAACAGCATAATATTATGTTGTTTATTTCTTTTAATTTTCTAACTGATAAAATCCTATTTACATTGTCCGAACTCTTGTCCTCATCTTAATTGTCATATTCACGACGTTTCGGCTGTTATACGCTCTGGCCTTCTTCAAGTGATATACTTTAGAATTTCGAACCGAACCCTTAACTGAAATTGAGATATTCAGAAAAGCATGGTATGTTGAAGTATAACAATCTACCCCAGTGGACTAAATAAAGGATTCGGTTCGAAATCTCAGCATGACGAAGGCCGGAGCTTACAACGGGTGAAACGTCGTGAACATGACAATAAAGATTAGGACAACAGTCTGAACAATGTAAGTAGTGTAAATAGTTACAATACAACATCTCAGATATATAGACAAATGTTGATAAAATCATTTAACCATTTTTTAATTTTTTAATGAAACCCAAGGAAATTAAGTCTTTTCTTAGAAAATTATTGAAACTTGGTTTTTATAATCATTTCATGTCAAGCAAGGTGATAATGCCGCTAAGACGCCAGAGGTAATGAAACTGAAAGAGAGTGAGAAGACTTTGGTGAGGAGAAATTACAAAAGAAGAACAGGATTCAGTGAGCTTTTGTTTGGGATTTGAGAAGAATTATTGTAAATATTAATGAATTATTTTAACTACCCTCATTTTCTTTTTTTTTTTTATTGTCATCGTCTTTGTTTTTTATTTCTTTTGATTTACTTAAAAATATTTAAATACTTTAACCATCTTATTTTTACTAAAATCTAAAAAAAAATTAAGGCTTTTTGTTAGAAAATTATTGAGAGAGATTTTTTATAATCATTTCACGGCAAGCAAGGCGATAATGCCACTAAAACGCCAGAGGTTACTGAAAGTGAAAGAGAATGACTTTAGTGGGGGGAAAAATGACAATAAAAGAACAGGATTCTGGATGACAGAAGATGACGATCATTGTTGCATTTAACTGTTTGAAGATAGTAGTCGACAGGAAGACAATAAATCAAAAGAGATTTCTACCGGCAAAAAGTTCAAGAAGAGAAACTATTAGAATAGAACAGGGTTATATTTAGTTATTCCAACATTAAAATGCTGAGACCAAGTTTTCAATTTAGTTGTTTGTTTAAAAGTTATTATTTTTTAGCAAGTGAACAAAACTCATTTGCACAATGATTTGTGAAAGGCATAGTTTTACCTTCGCACAATCTTCTCTCGTCTATTTTATTACTTTTTAATTCTTTCTTTTGGTTCTTAGTTGGTGTTGGTTGACGTGGGACATCATTTGCTGTTAAGGCCGTGACCCTTCATAAACCGAAAGTGCCGATGTAGAAGGAGATTTTCTTAGTTCTATTAATAATTGTCATTTTTTTTTCCTTTTTTTCTTTCTGACAAGAAGTACTTTGTTTGACGTTTTATCATATATATATATATATATATATATATATATATATATATATATATATTATTAAAACAATGAAATATAATAAAATATGTGGATTTTGAGATATATATCTGAATATAAAGTGAACATTGAAGTCAACAGGCTAGACACAATCATCAGGCCATGATTGTTGTTTTTTTTCTCTCCGCTATTTATATATACGGGCCAGTGGTGCATTGTGGGTAGTCTATTTTGGCGGTTATTTTGCCGGAAGTGGTTTATTTATTTATTAAGGTTAAATTATTTTACTTGTTTTTATTTATTTTTATTTTTTTATTTCTTATCTTATATATTTATTTATTTTAATTTTAATCGGTGTTTTATTAATGTAGTAAAAATTTGTTTATATCGCTTATTTACAAGATTTCTCTTGGTTTGGGAAGGTAATTAAAGCTATTTATTCAATTTTGGGGTTGGTTGCTGTTAGTTTATTCTATTATTTTGGCGGGAGCAGTTTTTAATTTGTTTATTACTCATTTTATTTTATTTTTCTCAGATTTCGATTTTTAAGTAACGTAGTAACAATTTGTTTTCACTACGTTAAATTTGTTTTTACCACGTTACTTAAAAATCGAAAGCTGAAAAAATAAACAAAATGACAATAAATCTAAAATAACGTTTGAAATAATATAAATACACACACACACACACACACACACATTATATATACTTTTATAAACTTTGGGGTGAGTTCTTCACACCAATACAAGGAAAAAAGTCCACATAAACATATTTCCGCAAATCCTTCGTTTTTGAGTTATTAAGTTTAATGTTTACGGTAGACGCGACTAAATATACAATCCAAAAAAGACCCTGCACACATTGCAAATGATAAGGATACAGGAGTTGCTTTTCAAGTACCCTCCATGTGGTACTATGAGAGGTAAGACATGCTATGTCCCTTAACGTGGGATGATATCTGAGTCGTCTCCGACAGCTTGTAGAATGTCTTCTTCCTGGTCAGATGTACGTGTGGATCTTGGTCTTCCTTGATCCATAGTTTTTGGTGCTACGGATCCTGTCTCAGCAATGCGACGATAAACAACAACAAAGCTTGGATGACTCGGCTGCATTCGGTCTGAAATGCAATCTGATACAGCCGTGCAGCCTCGCGTCCATTACCATTCACCCGGCCGTATGTAAAAAATCCTATCTACCTGCTCATCATATGAATATCTTGCCATTGTTAAACGGGACACTTCTCGGTTAACTCTTTACTACACACGTTTAACGTTGAAGACAGACTAGCCACAAAGTTAAACGAATGATAAATGCCATCTACCGTAAATTTACTTTAAACTTAATAACACAAAAACGAATGATTTACGAACATATTTTTATATGAACGTTTGTCATTGTTTTAGTGTGAGGAACACGCCACCAAAAGTTTTAAAAGTATTTTTGATACACCTTATGTTTATATATATATATATATATATATATATATATATATATATATAGTAGCCATCCATTTATCTCACGAGTTGATGGTAGCATCTTTTTTGGTCAAACATTGTCCTTTTGCGAGCAACGTTTGGAGTGGCTTAACCGACCAATCCTTGCATGACACTCTTCCACAAGTGTGGCAGATGAAGGTGGAATGTAGGTGAAATTGTGGTCTCTCTCCCCCATTTGTTGTTTTCACCTTTCCCGATCATCGTGACTCCTTGAACAGCATGGCACCAGCCGCTACGATCAGCTCACCATACATGTCTTTTTGGTATACGGCCGTCATTCATACGCTGTGCCTGATCCAGCCATCAAAGACGGCGTTGACAAAGGAGAAGATGCATACTCCAGCACAAGAGTGTTGGTAACTTTGCCTTTCCATGTGATGCTGAGGATACGTCGTAGGAAGCGGAGATAAATGCTTTAAAGGCATTTTTTTCTGCCTGGTGCATGTTGTCCCGGTTTGATTGCCGTAAAACAGAGTTCTAAGGACATATACCTGGAATACCTTTAGTATGGTGCGCAAGGTCAACTGGCTGTTGTTCGATACTCTGTTGCTCAATGTGGCCATGACTGCTGTTGCTTTGGTCAATTTCCATGTCAAGCGATAGGTTGTTGGTGGTACTAGAGCCAAGATACATGAAGTGATTGATGACTTAAAGTACCATGTCATCGATGCTGATTGATGGAGGTGCAGAAACATCTTGACTCATGACGTTTGTTAACAGCCAGCCCAAATTTGGTACGGACTGACTAATCAGCTTTTAAAGATCGTGTTCGGTGTGCGTGGTCGGATGTGCGTCATCAGCAAACAGCATTTCTCTGATAAGTACTGTCCGCACCTTGATCTTTGTCTTCAGGCAGACCAAGTTGAAAAATTAGCCGTTGCTTCCTGTATCAACCTTCTTCGGCTTGTCTGAACGCAAAGCTCAATAACACTGAAAAGATGCCAAAGAAAGTTAATGCTAAAATGCATCCTTGTTTTACGCCACTCTGAATAGTAAAAGACATTGAAGTTTCACTATCATAGCTAACTATACCATACATGTTCTCGTCAAAGGAGTTGATGATGCTCAACGACTGTGAGGGACAGGCAAGTTTCATTAATAACTGAAACACCTTTCCTGCTAACAAAGTCGAACACCTTTGAGAAATCGATGACGGCGATATATAGTGGCTTTTGTTGTTCACGACATTTTCTCCCGGAGCTGAGGTAGCAAGGAGATCATGTCAACTGTGGATTTTTTTTAACCTGAACCAAATTGGGATTCTGGATAGATTCGATCTGCAAGGACATGGAATCACGTTAAAACCACTCGGGAGTAGAGTTTTCCCACAATGCTTAACAAGGAGATACTCAAATTCATATTATATGATTGCGACAGAAAGAAGGAAAAACCTTCATCAGCAGATATAGAATGATGCAGCAGCAACAACAAAAACACGCAAGCCTCAAATATTTCTACCGTCTTTTTTCAGTGCTGACTGCAACATAGTTATAACAAGTAAAAATAACTGACTCGGTGATCAACCTTTGCGCTGATTCGCCAATGAGAGACATTTCAAGAAGTCAATTCACAAGCCACACGATCCCTCCTTACTCTGACGATCATCTCCATTCTTTGTAAATTTCCCATCACAAGAATATCCGATGAGAACACTAAACTTTATTTCTATAACCTTTCATCTGCTCAACCACGAATCAAATGGGTTCTTCATCTAAGTGTATTTCTCGCCATCAAAGTTCAAGTAGGTATTCACTATTGTAATATATGTTGCATTTATCGTACTTGCGTCCTGGGTAAGACGATAAACTGCGTCCAACAGGAGGTTCTGAGGAGCGTGGAACCACCTCTTAATGTTCCCAGGTCCACCCTGACCCAGCTATGGGCAAATAGTTAACCCCCAAACTCTGGGCAAAACACTATGAAAGTGTAAAAATAGGTTTTAATATATTTTTGAAAAATAAATATTACCAGCAATACATTTTTTGAAAAAAAAAATATTACCAGTGAAGGAAAATTCTTACCAGATATAGATTTTTGAAGGAAAAAATATTATCAGCAATAAAAAATTGTCGGCATTAAATAATCCATTGAGGTTGATATGCCGTAGAACAAAACAAAACAATCAAAACAATTTATCGTACTCAGTAGTAATTTCAAATTCATATTATGTGATTGCGACAGAAAGAAGGAAAAACCTTCATCAGCAGATATAGAATGATACAGCAGCAACAACAAAAACACGCAAGCCTCAAATATTTCTACCGTCTTTTTTCAGTGCTGACTGCAACATAGTTATAACAAGTAAAAATAACTGACTCGGTGATCAACCTTTGCGCTGATTCGCTCATGTAGTTCGAATGACTAATCCAGTTATCCCAGTCAGTTAGGTTCAAATGTTAGGACTATACAAAAATTTACAGCGTGCCGGTTTTTGTTTGGCTTTTTTTTTTTAATGGAGAATGAATATACAGAAGAAATCCGATTCTTAATTTTTTTTTAAATTGTGTAAAACAAGACAATGATGTTGATACGTGTATAATACGATAATGTATTGTCTGTAAGTTACGTTGGAGTTGTCTGCTGTCTTTAACCAAGGCCGGAAATGACGAATGGCATGTTTAAAATTGACAAGAGCATTGATTCATTTCTGTTGGTATCTTGGACACAAAAATGGGTTTGTCACTAAAGTGTGTTGGGAAACCCGAAGTATGCTTATTATTACTTATAGCAGGGATAGCATATCAAAATACGCATTATAAAATCAGGTGTCAGTGTACATTACATAGGCATTGATTGTTTTTGGAAAATTATTCTGCGATAGTCTTTCAAAGAGTAAAGAATGATGTACCTTCGATAAAAAAAAAACAGTATTGATGAAACTCTTCTTCTTTTACGTGTCGGGCGCCTTCAGGATGTTGGCGATCATGGCTCTTCACCATTTCTTGTCCCTGGTAGCTCTTAATAACTTTTGCCATTTGCCATCTCTCGCATATTCTGCTCCGCCATCCATTCACCCAAGCTTGCCAGATAGGTTGTGCGTTGCTTTTCTCTGTTTTGCCTTCAATCTATCATGTGAGTGTCAAATTTTCTAAGCCTTTCTTCCTCACTATGTGTACCAGAAACCTCAAATGTATCTTCCTGATGTCTCTTTCTTTGTCGTTGCTCACATATTCGGTCAATGGTATTCTTGGCATCCTTCATTCCATTATAGAACTGATACTACAGTGAAGAAACTCATTAATTCAGAATTCTTGAATTCCTTGAGGAATTGAGTGAATTAAAATATTGTGTGATGTATTCAAAGTACTTTGTTTTGTGTTTTTTTTTTTTTTTTAGAATTTTTAGAAACAGATCTTTGAAAGTATTTTGGCTTTTTTAAAAACAGATCTATAAAAGTATTTTGGCTTTTTTTAGACAGATCTTTCGAAATCATAATTTGAATTCCACGTTTGAATACCGAGATATTTTTAACATTATATGGGGGTGTGCAGAAGATTAATAATAGTTGAAATTAATATATTCAAGATTTCAAAGCTCTATCATCCCTCTTTCATAGTCAGTCTATGAACTTTTCTGCCCACTCTCGTAGACTGAATGTACAGTTAAAGATTGCTTTTGAATGTTCTTTATATACAGTGTTCATTTATCTGTAAATATGTACACGTGCTTGTTCTTTTACAAGTTGGGCAAGATTTGCAGAAGAAGTGAAAAAGATGATTAACAAAGCTTATGGACATGTTTCGGTGGGAAGCGGTACATGTCGTAAATGATCAGTGACATTTAAGATGGATTAGAAGACAAACAAGTAGAGAATTATGCAGATCACAAACACTTGGATGAAGACACTACTCAGTTAACGTTGAAATTGTCCAAAAAACTTGATCCCTCAATAATTGTAAGACGTGTGAACAGACAAGTTCATTTAACTATACAGCAAGATTTCTGTTTTAATTTGAAAGGAATTAAAACAAAAAGAACACTTATACTTGTCATCTGAAAGTAACAGTTGAAATTTCTAGAGTACATAATGGAGACAGATGTCTTAGAAAACTCGCGGGACATATTAAAGCCAAGAGACATAGTGGAAAACAGCGTATAACCTACCTAACAAATTTGTATAAATGGTGGATAGAACAAGGATTAGTAGAGATAGCAAAAAGACAAACTTTACTAAGGGCTACAAAGGACAGGAAATTGTGGAGAGCAATGATCGTCCCGAAGGGACACTGCACAAAAAGAGGACAACTGTAGATATTTATTATCAGCTATTTTCTGAAAAAAAATCATTCAGAATTTTATTGAATAAATTACCGCATTCGAGATCTTCAACTCATTATAAACCCAGCTATCTTTTCATTAGCTTTAGAGTACGTGCTTTTCTCGGGCAACATACTGTTTTGAATTCAGATTTGTCTTTCTAGACTAGTTGCCAACTAAGGTTAAAGAGCCTAGCCTGTCCCATTAATTAACCTATAGTTGGGGGAAGTCAAGTTTATCATCTATTCTCAAGATTATTTGAGTTAAAGTGAATTTAACGGGAAAAAAATAGTTAAATTGCACCATCGTGGATCGGACCCAGAACTTTGACCAGTTGCGATGAACGGGTAGTAAGTGGAACTCGTACATACGACCTATCGCTAAAAGCGTCTCCGCGACCTTGTGGCTGACGAATTATTTTCCATCACACAATCCCTTTCTCAGAGACGAAATGTCGATGCTCTATCGCTATTTCCATGGTAAGCGTTCAGATGAACTACACTCCTTAGTTCCACCATTCCCAACCTTCACGGCTAAGACCCACCATGCCACGTACATTGTAATGAATCACCCTAATTTCCTTCATATTTCAATCTGTTTCTTTCACTCTGAAACTCTCTATTCGCCATCGGGCATTGTACAGGGTGAAAGACATTGTAAAAAAAAAAAAAGATAGTTCAAACTCATTCCCGGCCGCCATCTATTATACCGCTCACACATCCTCATCTTGAATTTTTATAATGGTAGTAAAATATCCATTGTCAACTGTTATATAGGAATAAAGTGTCGCTGTCGGCACTTTAGTTTGAACATAGATCACCAGTGAGCAAACACAGGTGATCCTATTATTGAGTTAAGTGGATCACATGATCATAGAGGAAACGCATATATGTAGGAATTAGCTTGGCGTTTAATGATCACCATTTCTATTCTATCCTCTATTACTATTC
This sequence comes from Acanthosepion pharaonis, assembly GCA_903632075.3. Classification (NCBI taxonomy): domain Eukaryota; kingdom Metazoa; phylum Mollusca; class Cephalopoda; order Sepiida; family Sepiidae; genus Acanthosepion; species Acanthosepion pharaonis. The sequence continues at coordinate 18,845 of CAHIKZ030002718.1, read as the reverse complement.
GAATCACCATTTCTAGTCTATCCTCTATTACTATACGAACCGCTTTTTTCTACTCTATTCACTATACTATTTCTCTATTCAGATTACTATTCGGTGGTTACTATTCGAGCGAGTATTATCGAGGAAGTACTATTAGTGCTATTTGAAGGTGTATTAGGTGGGTGCTATTCGAAGGCGTACTATAGCTGTATCTGCGATTACAAAGTCTCCACTACGGCGAGCATTACGAAAGTGACAACGAGTATTCGTTGACATCACAAAATCAACTAATGATCCTGTTTGAGACATTTCTTCGCTAAATTTGAAACTACGTGAAAAATATCTGGGAGGAATTCTGAAACATTCTCATGGACATTTGACGTGAAAAAATGAAAGAAAAGTAAAAGAAAAATCGATACCAATATAACATGTACGAAAAATCACAATACAAAAATAACCTGTAAATTTTCCACACATTCCCAAACTGGTTTCTCGAGTAGTATAAATTCAAATCGGCTTTTCAGTTCACATAACCTGCTGTGTTGATAAACATACTTGAATGAGCTGCTGACTGATCATTATCTGTGTAGCAGTTAAAAGCCTCCAATTTCGGTACAGAATAATTTTGACTTCGGGGAACTACTTAGTTTTATCTAAACAGGAACATTCAGTTGCCAGTGATTACTACTCTTCCGTATCTTTCGGTTCGTTTTACTCTTTTCACCAGAGTATTTATAGCCAGTAAGTTTCCTTAGTCAATAAATAAAAAAATAAATAAATAAATAAAACATGATGCGGCCACTTGGCCGAATCGTTAGCGTTGTGACTAGGAGAATCGGGTTTCAAATCTCACTATAGTGTTTTTTTTTTGTTTTTTGTTTTTTTTATTAAGGCAATTCACCCCAAGCAAGAATGGAAGTGCCACTAGCACTTAAGGGGTTACAGAGGATTGAGAACAAGAGTAACGAGGCATGTCTGATGAAAGGATACAGAGAAGGACGGGGAACAGGCTCAGGGTGTCAGATGTCGATTGACATTACACTTGAATATTTGAAGATTATAGTCATCGGGGAAGCAAGTAAGGGGAAGGGAGTTCCACAGACGGGAAATACGGGAAAAGAAGCTGTTTAAGAAGAGACGGTTACATTTAACCGTTTTGACTATGAAAGGGTGGGACCGAGATGCCAGCTTAGTAGCTCGTTTAAGTTCATGTAGTTTGTTGAGAAACTGACTTGAGAAGTCAACTTGATTAGAAGTTACATGATAATGTCGTTATGGGAAGGTGATCTCAGTGCGTGACAAATGCTCGTAAACGTTACCACCGGTCGACTGAAACCTTGTAAGTGGACTTAGATAAAACAAACTACTCGGACGCGGTTAAAGGTTATATTAGATAGATGCTTTTAAGTCTTGGTTGGTAGCCAGTCTTAGAGAAGGACAATTCTGAATTTGAAACCATTTGACGTTCTATTGAGCAGATTGAAGCTATTCAGCCTTGGCTGAACTATCTATCTAAAGAGAGGGACTCGATTAAAAACACCCATCTCCCAGCCGTCTATGGCCACTCGTGAGTATATGCCAGCTCGTAAATGACTTCGCGCATTGACTGAAATAGGTAGGCTGGGCGTTGCTTTCTGCTGGTCCTCTTACCTTCAATTTGTCTTGTGAGTATCACATTTTCCAAGATCTCTTTCCGCATTATGTGCGCGAGAAATTTCAACTCTCTCTTCCTGGTGTTAAACATAAGCGTCCATTTTGCCGCCATTGCCTCTAGAACTTCGTCATTGTTCGGTGAATGCTATTCTCAACATCCTTCTGTAAAACTGCAATTCTGTTGCTTTAAGTCTCTTCTTCATCCGTGAAGAGATTGTCCAGCATTCACTACCGTATTGGAGGACATATATCACGTAACCGTTCTGTTTGTCTTGTTTGGTTTTCTGCACGTCAGCATGTTGAGAGCGCTCTCCCACCTGAGAAAAATCAACTGGTGTCATATAGCTCTCCCAGTCCTAGACTCATGCTGACTATTGGCTAACACCTACTGTAAGTAGGACGCAATTCCTGGTGCTTACAGCACCACATGCAACCAACTCTGAGACACTTATCGGGTTGACACGTTTCTCTGTTACAAACTCGGCACTCTTTTCTTTGTTTCTGACGAAATGTTTCTGTTTCTTAATACTCTGCTTAGCTTTTGGAATGCATCTTTGACAATACCAATCTGCATTCGGATTTCATTGTCGCACTTTCTGTCCCCTGTTAAAACACTTCGCCTATATATATATATATATATATATATATATATATATATATATATATATATATATAATAAAATAAGGACAAACGAAAGAAATTTAGAAATGAAGCATGGAGAGAAAGGTTTTATGTTCGGAATTTTCGGACACACCTGTGACCTTCATCAACGAACCGAGGAATAAACAGAGAAATGGGAATGACTCACTGGCAGATGTTTTTGTAATATTAGCAAAAAGCCAGATCTCTGTCTGATTCCTCGATATGCGAATCTTTTTATGAAAATAAACTTAAATATAAAATTTTGATCGGTGTTAAAGTGTTAGGCAGGTCTATTGTTACTAATGGGTGTCGTGGGATGAGTGATATTGTAAATATTGATGAAGTGAGATATAGGTTGCGTGGTGGGGAAGACGTGTGTAGCAAGTTGAAGCAAGTGTTGAAAGACGGGCTATGGTTAGAATATGATGTGATGAAAATGAAGAAATAGAAAGAAAGAAAGAGGAGGAAAAAGGGAATATATAATAAAATGAAAAGAAAAAATTTAAGGAACAAAAATATAGATAAAAATTTGGAAATCTATTAACAAAAAAGGTTTAATAAAATAAAGCAAAAACTGAAAGAAAAAGGCGTATACATATATAGATACATATGCGTACATATGTGCACATAAGTGTTTAAATATAAACAAGCCACCACACAAACATATGAATCTCCATATGCGTATAGATATAAATACATGTACAAAATTAATATGTATCTTCACTAACCTTTCCCACTTCTTACATAAGCTTATATGTAAAGGAGCCATAATGATAGATTCAATGATGGTATGAAGAGAGTGACTGGAAAATAGCCCTCGGTGTATAGGGCAATCCTTCTATTGCTGTCTAGTGCGTCATGAATTAAATCATAAGTGGTAGAACATAAAATATTGTAGGTCGGTGGAGTGATGGCTTCTAAAATTTAAGTGAAGAAAGGGGTGTGGATCTTAATCATCCAAGGGTGGTGTTGTTGATTATCGGTTTCCTTGTGGAAATTGTACTCTCTGAGTAAACCCAAATTCCTATTTAGTCCCTCAATGTTGGAATTTACTTTTAGGATATACTTCAAATCCGATCTGTCTTTACTCCCGGCTGCCGAATCAAGACGTTAAAAGCATACATCCGATGTCGTCGATGCTATGACCAGGTTGGTTGAAATGTAGAGAAAATTGTTGTTGTCACTGATATTTTTTGTGATTATTGAACCGTAGACGGAACACTGTTCCGGTTTTCTCCCACATAATTCAGCGTCTTACATTTGTGACAGAAATGTAAATATACGAGATTGAAACTGTAACAGCTTAGAGACGGCGGTTTGAATACAACGTGAGTGCCGGGGAAGTGTGAAAATGTTGTGAGTGATGACGTGTTTGCAGACCAGGCACCGGAGTTTGTTGCAGGTGACATTCCTTTGATGAGGTGAAGTGCTGCAGATGTTGGATGATGTTAAAAGTCTGAAGAGGTTGGGGGCTGTCACCTCGCATGTAGGGGGTTATCGCTGAATAGTATTGTCTAGTTTTAAATGATGGAAATCTTTAGTTAAGATGTGGGAAAGTTTGTGGATGTTATAATTAAATAAAAGACACTGGGGTTTCTGGAACTATTCTTTTTAGTTAGATAGTTGAGGAAAGTGTATCTGTTATGCTGATAGATTCTTTGATAATAGTAAGTGGGTAATTCCTATTGAGAAAGTTGTCCTATGTGTCTGTTGTAATCTTCTTTATGAGAACATATGCTTTTAATGTGCAAGCATTGGCTGTAGATTATAGATTTTTTAGGTTGGTAAGGTGGCAGCTATTGAAATTAACACTAGGATGGCCAGCTCTTTTGACATCTTTATTTACATTACGCCGTGAAGCAGCCATCTTTAATATATTCAATATTCAAGTCAGGAATAACAAGTCTGAAAAGAAATTCAAAAATATTAGTATACCTCATACTGAAAGAAAGTGATAATATATATAATGTGTGTGTATAGATAGATAAATAGATAGATAGGGGACATAAACACAAGTATTATTGCTTGTGAGAAATTTTTCAATGCATTTACCCTATCAATAGCCTAGGTAAAACCTCAAATATCAGCTATTCCACTGAATATTTTTTAAAGAATTAAGTCTGTTAAGCATCTTTGCTAAAATTTAATAATTGTCCATAAGCCTCAGCATCGAATCAAAACTAGTTATTCCATAGTAATGTTTTGAAAATTTGAAGGTGTCGAAAATAACACCTCGGCCATCCTAGTGTTAAGGTAGCAATGACCACCAGTAGGCTTGGTGTATAGCGATTTTCCAAGCGTATCTTAGATATGGCACAAGGCCGAAAGTATCGGGTACCCAGTTAGGATCGATCTTACTACTCGTTCGTAATTGTGTTAGCGAGACAAGCTTGCTAACCATTAAAAAGCCTCGGCGTGCCCTAGGCTTGGTGTATCGTGTAGTGTAGTGGAGATGTGGTTATTATTAAGACGTGCCAGGGTATCTAGAAATGAAATGAAAGTGGTGGATTATTCCATAGTAAATTTGATGGTGTGGTGGAAATTATTAAGGTGTTTTTTAAGCCTCAATCAATTAACGAAGAAGTCGTAACACCAAATTCCTATTCTGAAAGTATGTCTTATTTTGTTCATTTTTATTTCGGTAATTTCTTCCAAACTTACCGTACCTGGTATTCCCAAGCAGTCACCCACCTTGTTCGACGTTGCTTAACTTCGATGATCGTAAGAGAATCAGTGTTTTAACGTGATATGGTTGTAAGCCTGAGTTTGATAGATAGTTTATATATCATATTTTTCTATTTGAAAACATGTAACTGAAACTTTTGATATCTACTCGCGACCTTATATAAAAATATGTCATTCAAAATTTGACCCTACATTGCTAAAGGTCAGTTACATCAGATGTGAACATTTGTTTCGTGATTTCTAGTCAGAAAACAGCTGATCATAAATCCCATTAACATTTCAAAAGACGACAACTTTAACATTGAGTATTCAATCGCTTTCAGATAAAATAAATTGGACGGAATCAATGTGTCATGTCTGTTCTCCTTATAATTAATAGAGAAGGCGCCATTTCTGCAGCAGCGCTTCCCTCATTGCACTAAAAGTGGGAGGGTTCGGTCGTGGGGACTGGGCGATTTTTGAATTGGCCGAAGGCAACCTCATAAAAAAAAGGCCTTGTCTCACATCTTACCAATGTGGGACGGCAAGTAAATAACTTCGCATAAGAGTTGAGTCAAAAGTATTTTCAGTCTTTGGGAACCAATTGTAATGAAGAATGTATCATCCTAAAAAAAAACTACCTTAAATATATCATAACCGGCGATGAAAAATAGGTTGCATACAACTGTTCAACGCAAAGGGCAAAGAAGATTGGTGAGGGTAAAGCTCCAACAGCCGACCCCAAAAGTTGAGTTTCATTGATACGTAATGTTGGGTGTGTGCTGGTACCGTCGGGGTATTATTCATTTAAAGTTATTAAAACGCAAAGTATCATTTAATATATATTTATATGTCCAGTAGCAGTTTCCAGACATATTAGTCGAAAAGCACCCGTCTTACAGGCAAGCCGCTAGTGGCTCGCTGACGGGCCGCCGATGGCAACGCCACTGGTCTTCTGCTGGCAGCCATAGGCGGGACAACGGTGGGTCTGTAGCAGTCAGCAAGTGGTAACATTGCCGAGACGAATACGCTGGCGGTCCGACAGCGGGCCACCAGCGGTAAACGCTAGTGGCATGACCCAACCCCGCAACTTCCCAGTGGCAGGTTGGTGGCTTGCGTGTAGAGCTGAGTAAGTCAATATAAAAATGATTGTTTTCTTCTATGTCAGTGCAAAGTGGCATAGAGTGAAAATAACACAGAGAAAAAGTTTGGAACTTGGTTAGTCTATTCTATTCCACCCGCCAATATATATTAATAAAAAATATAAGGCAATACTTAATATACATAGAAATCTATATATATAATTTATATATACTTATAATTTGTATATAAAAATATATTCACCTGCCCTTGTTCCAACCGATTATTACCACTTTTCGATCGCGGCAAACCGTTTTGTTAGAGAAAAAATTATTTAATGAAAACTAGATTTATGACATTGGATTTTTTTTAATTTTATTTTATTTATTTTTTTTCACATCAAAACATGTGGAATTTTATTCAAAAGTTATTGAAGAGCTTCCTGATATGTAGCAACATGGCCTTACAAATAATGTTAATGATATTTATTTCGCTCACTGGGGTAGACTGTTCTAGTTGCAGTTATCAGTTATCTCCTGTTAATTCCCCTCTCCAAGTTCTCCACTGCCTTAACCGCCTTAACTGTCACTGGACACCTTTATCCACTGTGCTATGTGTCCTTGTGTATGAATTTCTGGGTATTATAAACCTAATGTCTCAGCAATCATTTTTACCAGTGCTCATATTGCAATTTTTAGCTATTATCATTTCATGCTTTTACCAGAGTTCATATTGCAATTTTTATTGTTATTATCGCTTTTCTCTGGCACTCCTTATTACTGGTTCCCAAATTGTATTCATTTCTATGCTTGGTCAGTAGTGGAGAACTTGGAGAGGGGAATTAACAAGAGATAACTGATAACTGACATCCATTAAACATGGCACGTGGAACTAGAACAGTCTACCCCAGTGAGCGAAATAAAGGGTTTAGTTCGACATTCCAACCACCTGAAGAAGGCCAGAGCGTATAACGGCCGAAACGTTGTTATCAATATAGCGACAAAGATGAGGACAATAGCCCGAAGAATGTAAATAGTGTACATAATACCTCGTCTAAGAAATATAGACAGATACTGAATTCAGTGATGGCTGTTAACACATCGTCGGTAGGGCTAGAAAAACTGAGGCCATCTTGCTTATCCGAAAGTAGATCATATGAAGTACCATGCTTAACCAATTCGGCGTTGATTAGAGCATGCAATACTTTGCCAAAAAGAGTTAAGACGCTAATAATTCAAAGTATCAGAAGACGGGAACTACAGAGGATGACTTCCAACAAATTATAAAGTAAGAAGTAGCGAGACATTTATTGCTAAGATTGGATTTAATTGTTGTTGCTGTTGGTAGTCATCCAATGATGTGGTTTCTTGTTATTTGGTACAATCCGTTGCAACAATCCATAAATGTTCAAAGACGGATGATTTTTGCCATAACACACAGGCTTCAATCACTCAAAACCTTTTTTTTTTTTCACCATTGATCTCAGGAAGCAGTTGTATACAGCTGAGAGTTTAGATTTATCTGAACGGGATTGGCGCCATGCATGATATCCATATGAAAGTCTCGGTCTGACGAGGATATTTAAGAACATGATTCGTGTATTCAAGTTAATGTTTTGGTTTTGTGGCAATTTGCGTCGTTAAACGAACCTCCCTTGTTTAGTATTTACTAATTCCACATCCTGAATTTTTATGATGGAATCAGGGTAGGTGCCATTACTGTTTGTTTTTTTTTAATTGAATTTTTATTTCAATTCCGTTTTTATTTTGTTTTTGAAAAGTTTTTTTTTGTAAAAAAAAAAATTGTGAAAAGTCTGTTCTAAGCGAAAATATTTTTGATACACCTTAAGTTTCATCCTGCTTGTTTCAATTATTCAATAAAGACATTTGTTAATCTGAGGCTAACCTTGCACAACGAGAAAATCTCCGGCTGCACCGGGTGAGAATCGAATATTCTTTTCTTGTTAAACACTGCAATAGGGGCTGATGTAACAGGGTGGTCCATTAGGTCTTTTCCCACTAAACAAAAAATTAATGAGAATAATAGAACAATGTACAGTAATGATATGTCTAATGGATTCAGTTTATTGACTTTCATTGACGTTGTCACGCATCAAGATCTCTATGGACACCATTTTGTGTCAGCTATCTGCAATAAAAATATATATTTATGACAATATTTTGAACCACCCTTTTTCATTGTGGTTTACGTCAATTATTTTGTTGTTTAAAAATGCCCCTAAAAAAAATCATTTCAAAACTTAGCCAATTATCAAATCACTATCAAACCTTCTCTTTTTTCTATCATCAGGAGTTAGAATACAGGGATGGTCCTGAAAGTCTTTCACCCCATACCAAAAAGTTGATTGCCTTACTAAATAGAAGAACTAATAATACAGTAATACAAAGCACATGGACTGGATTCAAATTATTCACTTTTATTGATAATGTCACAAAGAGAAGATCAAATAAACAAAATCATTTTTCAAAAATGATAAAATATGTACAAAATGAACGGTAGTTAAAAAATAAAATCTTCAATATATTTTCCATGTGCATTTGTTGTGCAAAGGGACTTAAATATGCTTTTCAACATTTCATATATACACGATTCAATAACAAACATCGCTGTCAATTTTGAGTTTGAAACAAGACATTCAAATAATAAATTCTCCTCCCAACAATGTGTAGAAACCTGCCGATTATTATACATGGTAAAGTCCAAAATTCCTGTCACCCTTTCGGCAAAGGTAACGAAACCAACAGAACAACAAATCCTGTATAATAAACAAAACACATGGAATGGATTCAGTTTATTAATAATTGAAACATTTGGGGTCAGAATATCTAGAAAATAGAAAATAATAAAATTTTCCTGTCAACCATCTGAAATTTAAAATATTATTATATTTAAGTCTTTATTTAATCGGACCACATTGTACATTGATTCTAATGCCAAACGGAAAATAGATTTTGTCCAGTGCCAAATAACTAATCTTAGCTGATGAACAAAAAAGAGACTGGCTTGTTATGGTTAATTTAAAGGTGACGTATTTTTTATAGATGATAAAATTTTTGTCTAAAAACGGTAATTTTGGCTTTAAATCCCTTGAAAGTGAAAAAATAAAGAAAATCTATCGAGATCTTTCTTTTCCCTTTATTGTTAAGATGTTAATTCTTGAATGGAGAAATAAAAATTCGGAACCCATTATTGGTTTTAAAAAAATAGAGATTTTTAAAAAAAACTATTGTCTTGTTTTTCTTCTTTTTCATACGCTTTAGAAATTTCACCCGGGCAAATTTAACGATTTTCCTATTTGGATTTTTGATGAATCGTAATTTTCAGTTTAGAATTGAATAAACTCGTAGAATTCCTGAATAAAATGGACGTAAAAAATATATATATAAATGTTAAATATTTATATAAACAAAAAACAAAAATTGCAAAACATGCAAAATATAAATGCTGGTCGCTATTTTAAAATTAAAATTTAAAAAGCACAATTTGAAATTGACAAAATATTGATATATATATATATAATATATATATATATATATATATATATATAAATATATATATATATATATTTATAAAAATCAATAGAAAAAAATTGTGAATTGAAGAAAATTTCGTTTTAGGACTTTTCAAAACGAAACGCTTTATTGTTTTACAATTTTCCTATTGTCTTTAAATCAGTATATATTTTCTTAATTCAGAAAATTTTTAAATGCACACACACACACACACAATGACACACACACACACACACACACACACACACATACATATACACACACATTTTGGCGTAATGGATAGCGGAATCGGAGAGCCGAGTTCGAATTCAGTTTTGATCCATTTTATTCAAACTTACAACCTAATACCCTTGGGAATGGTGTGAATCCTTTCTTCTTTAAATATAGCTGGGTAAATAGCAGGACAGACTGGGTTCTATAGCCTTAGATGGCAACTGATCTAAGAGAAGAACAACTCTGAATTTTGAACTGGAGGTCGCTTCAAAAAGTGTGGATGGTCCTGTACGTGTTATTCACCACTATAATCAAATCTCATGTGGCTGTTGTCGGCTGTCGGTTTCCTGGTTAACGATCTGTCTTGACCTCATATGTATCAATTGTTATGTATATGATCATACATACAAGTCCAATACAACGCTTTTTAACATATTACCCAATTTGATATTGTGAATTTTTACCCCTTCATTTCAGATAGATCTTTTTTAACCTGGCTTTAGAATTTGCCAAAATTCTCTCACATCTCCAGCGAAGAAACGCAAAGTAATAATGAACTGTGGAAGATCTGTTCTCATCAAATAATGAACAGCGGCTTAAGAACTCTGATGATTTCTTTGATATTTCAATGGGATCATTAGATTCTGCAGTGTCTTTTGACCTGATGGTTTTTTTTTTACCAATATAACCTTAACGCTTATGGATGATGTTAATGTTGATAATATAGGATTATATAGAGATGATGGCCTTCTGGTAGAAAAATTCTACTAAAATTAAGGTTGATAAATTAAGGACAATGATTCATAGAGAATTAAAAATATAAATCTTAAGGTTAAAATAACTACTATTCTTGATAGATATTCTTGATAGATATTCTTGATGTTACGTTAGATCTTTCTGGGTGATGTTTTCCAAAGATCAGGCTTTTTTAGCCTTCGATTTTAAAAGAACATAGTAAAATTTTTGAAAAATCTTCTGCATTTCATAAGTTCTCGAAACTGTGTTAGTCTTTCTGATTATAATTATTTTCTCCGCTTTTGTAAAGACAATTTATATATATAATTGTTATAAATTATTTATATTATTGAAATATTTAAAAATGCTTTGTTTATAAAAAACAGTATTGACAACATTAAGAAACATTTAAAATGTCAGAAAAAAAAAAAAATGTTATAGTTCCGACACTGCGAACCTGTATCCTATCACGGAACCATCACATGAATGGTGGTGCTATACCAGTTTAGATTTAAGAAGCATCCAGTTAGCAAAAAGAATTACTGCTTTTAAACTACAAACTTCTGAGAAACTTATGGATAGATAATTTTCTATAAAATTTTTACGTTCAGGCCGGTAAATGTTGTTAATACTGTTTATTAAAAAAGTATTTTGAAAATATTTGTGACAAATAATAAATAAATATATATATATATAATTATATATATATATATATATATATATATAAGAGAGACAGAGAGAGAATCGAGTAACCTGTCGAGAGCAGAGAGAGAGAGAGAGAAAGAGAGAAAAAAAGTTCAGTAAAATTAATAAACTAATATGAGTTGGGCATTCTAAACGATATGTCTAATTTGTGTTTAGTAAATATACATTTCGCCATAGTAGGCTTAGTACATACAGATACGTACACACACGTACACACATGCATGATGAGATATACGCATATTCAGCACACGTTTACGTTAATTCAAATTTATCATTTTATTTTAAGAAATAATGTACAAAATTTATTTTGTTTCACACACACACACACACACACACAAAATATTTTATTCATATATATATATATATATATATATATATTTTAAAAATTGTCTCATTAAAATTCGGAGGACGATTTAAAGATTTTGAATATTAAATTTTGTTAATACTGTTTATTATAAACAGGGCATTGACTTAAGTAATTCTGTCTACAAAACAATGCAAAAAACGCCGATGACAAAATAAAAACGAAACACCAGAAATATTTTATAGATCTTATTCATTTATATATATATATATATATATATATATATATATATATATATATATATATATATCCTTACTCTGTCCTTATATTATTGAGTTCTACCTGAATTCTATCCTCTTGGAATTATTTTTGATATGATATATATATATGTATGTGTGTATATATATTTTAGATATTTTAGATATATGATTGCATATATATATGTAAATTTACCACTAATATTATCAATATCTATATGATTGTGTGTGTTGTGTGTGTATGTGTTTTTGTTTTGTATGTGCGTATGTTTAAAATAAATTTTTAGCAGACTATTATTTTTTAGAATTCCTTTCTTATCTATTTCCTCATTTTTTATAACTGAGGTCCAGATTATGTGAAAACAAAGGAAATCGATTTAATTTATAAAACTAGCGGGGAATTTTAGATAGAGAAGATAGGTTTAATTTTTGATTCTTACACGTCGAACAATATTGTATATAAATTATCAATTTCATACTTTGTTATTGTTTTGCTCCCGAAACTTCTTTTTTCGGGTGACATTTCTTCAACAATATGGCTATTTAAAAATGTCACGTCGACGTTTGAATAAACTAGTTAAATTTAATAAAAAAAAATTGAATTTCTTTTTTAAACTTCCAAAGAAAATAATATTTTATGATTAACGTTCTAATTGCGTTTAATTGTTCTTGAAAAAAACCATAGTTTAATAAAAATTAAAAAAAATAAAAATATTTCAAATCGTAGTTAAATAAAATAATATTCTTACCTAAAAAATCAAAAAAAAATCTTTAAATATACGAAGGAAAAAAAATGCCGTAAAATTTTAACCATTAACAATATAATTTAAAAAAATCCAGATGACACGCTTTTAACAGATGTTAGATTTCATTGAAAAAAATACATCCCTACCCACTACCAAAACGTAGCAATAACTGATACATTAAAATATAGACATATTGAACACCCAGACACCCTGTCTAGAAAAAAATAGATTTATCTGTAACCTTGGAAACATGAATTTTGTTTTAGCTGTGTATTTAAAACCCAGTAATTTTAAAAGTTACACCAAAATTCGCTTGAGGATGAAATGGAACTAATGTCTTTAATTTAATTACAAAATTAAATTCAGGGCTTTTAGCTTCCATTTTTTGATATATATATATATATATATATATTTCGGTTTATTTCTTTCATAAAAATCTGCTTCTCTTCCTTCATTTACGAGATACGATGAGAATTTTTTACTACTTACAATATCCGATCGCTGTTATTGTTGTGAATAACTTTATTGTTTGTCTGTTTTTTTTCTCTCTCTCTCTTTAGCTACAATGTTGTGGATTATCGAACAATAAAGAAGGTTTCAGAGATTGGAATTTGGTGCCAGAATTTACATGCATCAACAGTACGAATGCCCTTCTCACATGTTCTGTTCCAAGTACTTGTTGCAAATCTAAACCGGTTTGTGATTTTATTCTCTTTCACACGCGTAAACACACACACACACAGATATGCATACTCATAGGAGAAACCTTTCTTTCGAACTTCAATATAAATGACACACACACAGTCATATAAAGTGCACTGAATATATACATTATAAAAATTGCACACGTGTCCGCATTCACAAATTCATATAATTTTACACTAGGAGTCCCCAAACTCTAATAAAAAAAATCATCCACCCTTTAACCGGTCTTGTTTATAATCTTGCTAGATGTGTCGTCACCCTCCTCACACGAAAAGACTTGTGGGGAAACTGCTTTAGTCGCTGAAAACTTGATCCTGAGTCGATTAGTAATATAGTTAACTGACCTACTAGAAAGACAACTCTGGTGTAACACCTACGGCTTTGACCCAGTGAAACGTCTTTGACAACTTCAAAAATTGTGTCTTGAAATTATATATTTCGATTGTCATACTCGACAACGCAGTGGCAACTATCATAGATGGATAGACAGATATAGATTGGGGACACAGGAATCAACACTGCATGGTGATTGCCAGTTCCCCGCTTCAAGCGAACTTCATACGAATTTTCACACTGTCTATATCAATAAACACTCTACCTCCAATATTGCGCACACTTCTCCCATAAATATAGTATCAATTTTAAACAATACATATGTATGTTATGGAGTCCACCCCTTTTTCATACAAGTGGACTCGACCAGTGTGTACTTGTACTGCTGCCGTTAAATACTCAGTGAGAGTAGACAGTGATTGACTTGGATGTAGAGTAATAGTGTGAGGTAACCGATTGTAGGAGTCACAATTGCGAGCACGTAGACTCTAAGGAAGTCCTACTTCGAGACTGAATTTACCAGACTGTATATATATTATTATTGCTACATCTCGGAATCCACAACAATATATATATATATATATATATATACTCCTCTTCAAAAGTATTGGAATGGCAAGACCAATTCCTTTGTTTTTGTTAACATTTGGGTTTAAGATCAAAAGATATGTATGAGACAAGAGTTCAGAATGTTAGCTTTTATTTCCTGGTAATAAAATTTATGTGTTAAACACCTTAGGACATATCACTTTTTGTATCAGCTCACACCATTTTTAGGCGCTAAAATGTAAAGGGACAGTTTTAAAGTAACATTTAATATTTTGTTGCATAACCCTTGCTTGCATTAACTACATCAAGTCTGCAACCCATTGATATCATTAAACTGTTGCACTCTTCATTTGTGATTCTTTTCCATACTTTTAACGGAGCCTCTTTCAATTCTTGTTTCTTCCCAAGGGGTTTCGTCCTTCACTCCTCTTCAGGAATTGAAAAGCATGTTCTATTTGGTTACTTTCCGGTGATTGACTTGGCCCGTCTAAAATTGTTCACCTTTCCCCCTGATGATGTCCTTTGTTGTGTTGGTAGTATGTTTTGGGTTATTTTCCTGCCGCGTGTTAAACTTCCATTTTATTGATTATTTTGGATGCATTTCTCTGTAAAGTGGCAGACAAATTTTTTTTAACTTTTGAATCCATTCTGCTGTTACCATCATAACTTACCTCATCAATAAATATGAATGAGCCTGATCCAGAAGCAGCCATGCAAATCCAAGTCGAGACACTGCCCCCACCATTCTTCACAGATCAGCTTGTATGCTTTGGATCATAAGTAGGTCCTTCCTTTTTCCACACTTGGGCCTTTCTATCACTTTGGCAGTGATTAATCTTGGTCTCATCAGCCCATAAAACTTCCATATTTTTTCTCGTTCAACTTTGTAATTCCCTGCAAATTCCAATGTGGCCTTCCGCTTCTTACTGATGGTGTGTGGATTGAATCTTGTTGTATGGCGTCTATATTTCTGCTCTCGAAGTCTTCTTTGAACGATGGATTGCGAAATATTCACCCCTGCACTGTGGAGGTTTTGATGTCAGTCTAACTGACAAACACACACACATATATATATATATATATATATATATATATATATATATATATATATATATATATAGTTTTTGCAAAATTTGAACAGAAGGTGCGACGGTCCCCGGTACATCCATATGGGAAAGGTATTTAATCAAAGAGTGAAATAAAAATGTAGTTTTTCAAATTAGAAATTGTCTCTGCTAAATTCAATGTACAAGCGCCCTACAGTCTTACAAACCGGGTGCATACAATGAAGGAGTTGAGGCACCCCGAGGCGGTGTAATGTTTAACAAGCTTGTCTCGCTAGAACAATTCCGCCTGAGTAGTGAGTTTGATCCTCATTGGGTGCCCCATTCATTCGGCCTTGTGCCACATTTAAGCTACGCATGGAAAATCACTACAATGAAGGAGTTGGCTTCTAGTGTCCTAACATGGAAAGAGATTATGATAAAAAATCAATATTTGTTGAGTAAAGTAAATGTATTATTTTAATCATAACGCAAAGGAATCATTGGTTTATCTTCATGAAATCTAAACACATATATTAGGTTTAGGCTAAATTGCTATTATCCAAATTTAGAAATTGAAATGTGTTCAGATTTATTTTGCAGGACGAACGTTTGGATATCTTTTGCGGAAAAGGAACTCTTCTCCTCAGTAATGTAAGTAATTTTGTTTTCTTCGTTTTATTTTTTGCAATTCCACCGACAGCTTGAAAGGAATTGAGATTTTGTGAGCCTTTGTTAATACTGTTTAAACATTCTAGTATCGGTTGCCGAAACTGGTTGGACAAGAAATGAATTAGAACAAAACTGAACGGAGAAAGAGTGAAAGAACAACATACAACAGCAACTCTTTCTTTTGGTTGCTTTCATTCAAGCTAAATAACATCAAGTTAAAAATAGTTGTATATATTTCGTGAAACTATTTTTTTTTTAAAAAAAAAAAAGATTAAGTTGGGTTTATTATGAAAGTATTCCAAACAGAAGGCACAATGAAGTAGTGAAAGATGCTTCCAGAAGCTAAGCAAAGTATTAAGACACAAGAAAGAGTACCAAATTGTGACGTAATATCAATTCTTCTATATGATAATGCTGGATAATTTCTTTCTGGCGCTTCAGAATACGTGGACTGCACCTCTGCAGAGAGGTAAGACACCCTCCTGTGGCCATCTATTTGCCGTGGGTGGCGACCCGTAATGCTTGGGGAGGGGATTCCGGTTTGGCCCTTACTTGGATTAAAAAAATCCGTTGGTAAAACTTCCCCTTTCTTGATTAAAAAGGTACTATCCCGTAGGTTTAATCCTAAAACAGAAAGAGATGGCAATTTGCTGGTTGAGGTGGAAAATAGGAAACATGCAGAAAATATAATGCTTTTCTCATGCAAGACTGAATACTTCTAAGGGAGTTATTAGAAGTAAAGTGTTGTCTCTGGCCACACCTGAGGAAATTACATTTGCCTTTGGAAGCCGGGGGGGCATCGAATAGCATAGAATCTTAATTAAGAGAAAAGGGAAAACAATTATAACTGACACATCCATCATTACATTTGGCACATCTGAAATCCACCCCACCAAATAAAATAGGTTATAATATTGAGCCAGTGGAACTATATAGCCTTGCTCCACTAAGATGCTTTAGGTGCCAAAAATTTAGATATAATAGCGATAGCTTCAAGAATTGACCAACATGTGGAAAATGGGGCCAAATGAATTCAGACCATTCTCAAGAAGAATGCCATGATGAAATAAGATGTGCTAAATGCCAGAAAAGCCATTCACCTGGAAAAAGGAAAGGGAGATTGTCAAAGTAAAACATAAAAGAAACATCTTGCTTTCAGAAGCTAGGCAAGTAGTAGAAGGTTACATGAAAGGCTCTTCCTATGCAAAAATACAAGAAAAAAGACTGCAAATAATGCCAGTCAACCTGACAAATACAGAGCCTTCATTGATAAGCTCGTACACTTGGGATCAAATGATTGGTCCAAATTTCAAAGTTACCTAAAAAGTCTATATTCAAAGGAAATGGTGCAGGCTGAGCCACAAAAGACGGAGAATAAAAGAACTGAAATAATAAATAAAGAAAAAAATCAAATAGCAAAACAACAGATCAAACACAAACCACTCTTACCAAAATACCAAATCTCCTGCTAAACAAAGGTCACAGAGATCTCTTATCCGCCCACCTAAACCCAGAATGAAAAGCTTATTTCCCAAGAGAACAAAATCGACCAAACAAAAACCGGAAATCCAGAACGAGTAAATTTCTACACAAAACCCATTTGACGAGCTAGAAAAAATGGAGGTGGAAAGCCAGAACCTTCAAACGGCTAAAACCTCCAAAATTAAAACCTAAATGCAAAAATCCCAGAAGTGGAACAACCAACATTCGAGGCATTATCTTCAATAAAAAAAATTAACGTCCATTCCACATCTAAAATGTAACAAAGCCTTACAACTTCTGCGTGGGGTGGCCTATGCTGAAAGGGAAGCACATTGGCTACAAGTAATTAATACTTCGTTAACAACTGGATAAATCTAGCCTCATATATGGTGGTTTATAAGCGTAGCACAAGGCCGAAAATATGGGGCATCTGGTAAGGATCGAACACACTAATCAGATGCAATGGTTCTGGAGAGACAAGGTTTCTAACTGTCATGTCGAAGTACCACGCTAGTTTCCTATATGAGGCGCCCAGAAAGTCGTATATAAAATCCTCAATGCAACATACCATCGAAGACTTGGGGCTTTAAGAACGTACCAAATCGAGAGCTTATAAGCTGAAGCTAAGGAAACACTTCCACATTTACGGCGAAAGAAAATGGCAACACAGAAGTATGTAAAAATAAATTCAGGCACAATTAACTCAAATTAGAGCAGTAAATTTGATCCGAAAAACTGCGATCTATACTGACAAAATGATAATGCTATACAACACTAAATGACTCAGGATAAAATCTATTACTGAAGGGTAAGGCAGCTCACCCACAAATATACAAGAAACAACTGTAGCTAATATGATAGCATAAGTTATCAAGCAACACGAACTTCTCCTAGAATTACAAAATCTAACAAAACAAAAAAAAAACGCCAACTGAAATTCCAGGAAAAGTTTCAGGATATACTAACAAAAATTATACATCTACGTATGTATAATATATATATATATATATATATATATATATATATATATATATATATATGTATATATATGTGTATGTATATATATGTATATATATATATATATATATGTATATATATATGTATATATATGTGTATGTATATATATGTGTATGTATATATATGTATATATATATATATATATATATATATATGTATGTATATATATATATATGTATGTATGTGTATATATATATATATATATATGTGTGTACATATATATATATATGTATGTGATATGTATATATATATATATGTGTACATATATATATATATATATATATATATATGTATGTATATATATGTATATATATATATGTATGTATGTATGCATATATATGCATATGTGTATGTATATATATGTATATATATATATATATGTGTATGTATATATACATATGTATGTATATATATATATGTATGTATATATATATATATATATGTATGTGTATGTATATATGTATGTATATATGTATATGTATGTGTATGTATATATATATATATGTATATATATGTGTATGTATATATATGTA
>CAHIKZ030002717.1:150000-202727 GCA_903632075.3 Acanthosepion pharaonis | reverse complement strand
TTCATTCATTTGCAGATTTTCATATGGTTTCGACAATGAGCAACAATGCACATGATTTTGTATTATGTTTTACTAAGAGAAAAATAACAATGAAATTCACTAAGTACAATAATAATTTATATCATTATTTACATCTTCAGAACCCGATTACGAATATCGTTTTCCTCAAATTAATTACTCAGTGAGAAAATATCTTAATAAACCGTTTTCTGTTTGGGCCTGATGTTTCCTGATATGCGTATAACCTTGCTATTGAAGAAAATCTTGCCTTAATATTTGATATCGCATCTAACTTGCGTATATATATTTTTTACATACGTTCATGAAGTTATTAATTATTTCAAATTTCTATTTATCTATGACATAATATCAGCAGTATTTGTTTTGAAATTTAATATGGATTATTGGCAAAGTTGATTATTTTCCGCAACAAATATTTCAGAACAATTAGCTCTTTAGTTTGTCAGAAACGCAAAAAATGTACGCTAATCCGTATAGATATACATAGAATTTCAAATGTGATTAAAATCTAAGCGTAAATGCGATAATAATGTAAATGGTATTATAGTACTAACTTCAAAGACCCATATAAAAGCCTTATATATACAATATCGTGACGCGTCATATATGTGTAAGCTTGTATGTCTGCATATAATTACCAAAATCTTCTACCGTAGATATATTTATTCATTATATATATATATATATATATATATATATATATAAAGCACTATCACATTAGAACATGCAGATATCCACTACAGAAATGTACATTTTGTTTCAACGTTAAATCTAAGTTTCTTCATGTGGCAAGCAATGTTACTGCATAATAAATATTTATTGCTCTAAATTTGTATAGATCCCGGTTTCGAAAGAATGTTTTCAACGTTGAAATTTTATTTTTTTGTTTCTTGTACATTATATATATATATATATATATATATATATATATATATATATATATATATATTCAACCTCTCTCGGGATCCTAGTCCACATGCCCACACTGTAATGAATTCCAGAATCTTTTCAAAGGATATTTAGTATCGCTTCATCGAGGATCTTCACTGGTTTTGAAGTAAGATTTTTTCTTCTAGACGGTTTTTGAACTATGCATAGAAATACCAGTCTACCACGCTATTTAATCCATGGCCTATGGAGGCAGAATAAACTTATTCATACATTTCACCATAATATTTGTCTGAAAGTGAATGAAAATCTCTGTCTGAATTCGAACATGTTACACCGCCTTCAGTTTTTGTGGATGTAACCATTAAACTAATAGGACACCTATCTTAAAATGATGTAGGTATTGATCATATTACAAAAAAAAAAGAAGAGAAAAAAAGACACCGATGAAAAATAACACAAGAAATAATAAAAGTGTTGTTTGGTGCATTTTAAGTAATCATGAATACATTTCTATTCAGAACGAATGTAAAAATAATATAGACATTATGGCCACATTAATTCCAAGAATATTATACATTGAAATTATTTAGTAACAAAATATTCCTCTTAAAAATAATCGACCTTAATGTTATTAACATTTTTCTCTTTCTCGTTTGATAAAAGATGCCTCGACCATTTTGTTCAGAATCAAATATCAAAAGATTTAGGAGTCAATCTTTATATCTGTCCCGCTATTTGAACAAATAAAAAATAGCAAACATATTTAAAATTTCTTCAACTTTACGAACAGGAACTTTTTTTTCTGGTTTCTATCGCAGTTAACTAATTATGATCAGATTTCGTATCACGTCCCACGTAAACATGCACTGCTTGACATTGACTGAAATCTATCTACGTAATATTTAATTTATTCAAATAGCCCTAATTTAAAATATGAAAAGAAATATAAACATGTACACTTAAAGATAATGCTTTTTTAAGTCCTATTGAAACAGGATACTAAAAAGAATAAAAAAAAATACATCTATATAAAAATTTTCGTGATTCGATGCTAACTTTGAATGAATATGATTCCCCCGTTCAAAAATGTTTAAAAAATCAGTTTTAGGTGAAATCAATTTCGGTGTAACTTTTTTCTGATTCAAGCTTTGCACATTTCTCAGTTTACATGTGCAATCTAATCGGATGCAGAACATGTTTTTCTATTACTTCTTTTTTTTTATCAGAGGAAACCTGCAGTAATTAAATTTGCTGAAAATAATCTATCTTAGAGTTTTCTATCGATTTTTTAATTTATTAAGTAAGGTTACTGAATTTTGTTATTTTTTATAAGGTGTGCAGTGAAATATTTGGTCTATATTTTCGAAAATTGTGGTTATTAATATATATATATATATATATATATATATATATATATATATATATATATATATATATAACATATTGCAACATTAATTACAAACCAAATCAATCCAGTCACTTCACTTTCAGTGCTGGGTGCTTCGTAACGTAGTCCATTTATTAAAGGTACTATGTTCCGATTATTACAATATATAAGATTTTGTTATTTTTAATGTCGGGCATTACATAAAAGAGTCATTTGAGTTAAATGGCCGTACTTGATTGCACAATGTCTATGCCGTATAAGCATGAAATTTACCCATTCATTATAGCTGTAATAATTTTTGAAAAATCATCCTCGCAGAGCCGGATATGTTGTCATATGTAACAAGCTTGTTCCGCCAGATTAATTACGTCTGTGTAGTTAGTTCGATACTCATTGTGTGCTGCAAACTTGCGGCCTTATTCGACTCTTAAGTTGCACTTTCGTAATTACTAAATGTCTAGTAATATTCCGTTATATTTTAAATCGACAGAAATATATGGTCAGAAAAGTTTCATTGTTATAAATCCATATATTTCATGCTTGTAAATATTTGTTTTAGGAATAAGAAAAATTGGGATTTTCTAGAAAATATGTAATTAAATAAACCCAAGGAAATAATCTTCAAATTTCTCAAGCTTATTTTACAATACATCAACAATTATTATTTTGCCAATTAATTATGTACAAATATAGGTGAAAATTTCACGGTATTCCTATTTTGAATTTCTGATGAATTTAATTTTTAAGTTAATTAATCAATAAGCCCGTTGCGAGTTCAACGACGATAAAATATCCGTGGGAATTCATTTATTGCCTAGTTACATATTTCATCTTACCAACTTTAATGAAATCATGCTCATCATCAATGTAAATGCAGCTCATTACCTTAAGAAGTAAGAGTGTGGAAAATATTTAAAATTGGCAATAAGTCCATTTCACTGAAACAAACGTTAAATATATTATAATATTAGCACCTCTTCTTATGTACTTACGTATTAATTTATTTTTCACCAAATGAGTCTGTGAAATATGCCTTTTCCGTCTTTCCTCGCGATCAAAATACATAATAGTTCATTTTCTCACACCAACGAAACAACGACTTAAACATATCTTTTCTATCGTTACCATGATCAAAATCGCAATATCCCTCTATTAATTAAGTATTCACAGTGCGTAATATTCCTGCTAAGTAACAAACTAAGGAACAGACAACTACCAGAATTATAATAATTTGTTATTAAAAGGATTAATACGTGTCCGAGTTTTGAAAACCTTACTAAAATATCGCTTCAATCGTGTGTATGAAGAAAAGAATTGAGGCAACAGAAATGTTGTTCTATAGAAGGATTCTGAGGATAGCACTGACTGAATATGCGAAAAACAAAGAAGGTTTAAGAGAAAATGGGAATAAAATGGACACTTATGCTTAACGTCTGAAAGAGACAGTTGACATGTTCAGTGCACACGTGGAAAATCAACTTAGATAATGAAACACTTCCAGGAAATATTAAAGGCAAGAATGGACATAGCAAAACAGTGCATAACCTAACTCATCTAGCTAACGAGCTTGTCTACATCGTCGGCAGAAAATGGATTAGAAGTGATAGAAAATACAAAATTTGATAATAATTACATATATACGGAAATTGTGGAGAGCAATGATCGCAGAGAAACTAAAAGAACACGAAAAATATATTAAGAAGAATTGTACGTAATAAATTTTAGTTGTTTTCAAAAAGTAATTATGGAATAGATTGAACTTGGTCTACGAAACACTCAGCAGAAAATGAATTGTAATTAGAGCGCAGATTTCGTTGATATTTCTGTCCCTCGTACATATCAAGCAAATGGGAAGATAATTATTGTTATTGTCAGTAATACGAAGTGTTAGACGCAAATTGTTAGATGCAATACATCTTGTTGATACAAACGATACTCCAATTTAAATCTAGTTATTTTCGTCTAACATGATTTTATCAGAACATTAAGCCCAGATTCCGTTTCAATTCAAATTCAAGTGCAACCACATATCAACATTTTATTTTACAATCAACCTGAATTTATATAAGTTTCAAGGCGATGTCTTCTGAGTTATTTAAATATTTTTCTCAACCCACTTCCAATATTCGCTGCTTGGTGAGTATTCTGGATAATAAAATAATCAATATGTTAACACTCCACACTACTCCAAATAAAGGGTCAGGAAGGAAGCCCTACCAGTATTGGAAAGAGCGTTAACAGCTACCGGACTTGAGAAATCAATTTTCTTGGAAAACTGTTTTAAGAGATAGATTTCATAAATTTAAATCGACAAAAGCACAGGTTGCAAAGTGAATTAATGCTGAATGTCTCTTTATAAGGAAAGCGTTAATCTTATCATTATTTCTAGCTTCTTTTATCTTCTTTCTCTCAAATATCTCTTCATAAGAAAATGGTTAATATTATCAATATTTCTAACATCTTTTATCAACTTTCGTACAAATATTTCTTTATAAGGAAACGATTAATATTATCAAGATCTACCGAGAGATAAGCAGCATTATATATTATTAGTTTATCCGATGTTTGCCTTTTTCTTCACTTCCTTTCAGGATGTCATGTGACTTAAAATACCTCTTCTTTAATTACGTCTCCTAGAAAGTGATTCTTTCTTTTTATGAATGCAATCATTTTTTGTAGTTTTTCCTATCGTTGGATCATCGTCGTTGATCAATATGTTCTGTCTATGTTTACTTATCATTCTTTAGTTGAACCTCAATTAATTCACCTCAAGAATCTTCTTCATCTCTAAGCAGACTGGCCAGCATGCACTGTCATATAATGAATTAGATTATCACATCTATTTAATGCTTTTGCTCTGTTTCCAACAATATTGTCCTTATCTGTAACTGCATAGTTTACTGAATCTATATCCTAATAGATGGTTCTCATGCAATGGCATTCATAAAGAACGAAACCCTTAGGGATATCTTCATTCCCAGAGGCATAAAAGAAGCATAATAAAAGGTAACAAACATTGGAAAATCGGTTTCAATCCCCAAAGAAATTAATAGCGTAAAAATGCGGCCTATATTCTTTAAATAAGTCGTTTTCCCTGGCTAATATCACTCACGTGGCTGTCGTATTGCTTCGTGGGCAGGTATATGTAAAGTGCAGAGTTAGCAAAGCGTGATGCTCGCCTAGTTATTAACGTGAATAAGAACAATGAATCAAACGAATAAATGAAAGCGAAAATACGGTTAAGATTCCGTACAGTGGTAATGGTTAAATGAATTCCTTATTAACATTATTAATCGAATTAGAGGATGTTTTCACCCAGATTAAGGTTACTGAAGGAGGAATAACCAAAACAGACGTTGGAAATTAAATGGTAATCATTATAACATTAACAAAATACAATACTCGCCAGCGGCGTGAATTAGGTAAACCACTGATTGTGGTGGACTACATAAACAGCATATTACCCCCATTTTCAATAGAGTCCAACGTATTTATAAGGACTGGGGCATACTCATTTGTGTCCATAGATACGGGATATAATAGAGTAATAAGAAAGATAGATGATATATGACAAGCCGTGGTATTTATATGTGTCTCGTTATGCACACGTAGCTTTACGTTAAGTAAATCGGAAAGAGAAACCCGATAGACGAGTAAGTTATGTTAACTTTAGCACAAATACTCTTAAGAAAAGTATGAATCCATCTCATTTTCCAGTCTCCGGCGATGCATTAAATAGCAAGTCTGTATTAACTTTCTTGACTGGAGATCGCAACCAGATTAGGAGAAGAAAATGCTTAATTTGAAACTTGCACTAAGATAAATGAGCATCGTCAGACTATCTTGTTCAAGACGTCATTATGCATGCAGTACATATGGTTGGCAAGTGACCTTAATGAATTAGGAAACTCCGCTTTTCTATACATAGCTTAAATAAAGTAACAGCCCAATTTCGGCGTGAAAAATAAAGGAAAGCTACAGAAGATAAAAATAATTGGTTCTTTTTGTTTAGCGCCAAATAAATCTTTATCGTTTATTTAATGCAGAAATCTAAATATTCAGTACGCAAATTAATGTATTTTACTTTTGGAGATAATAGTTTAGTGATATAAGTTTTACTAATTATTCCACAGATGCTGGGGAGAATAGGTTGTTTCATACCTCTTCCAAGTTTATTTCTGAGTAAGTGAATACAACAAACCTAACTAAAATTAGAACTCCGATTGACAATTCCGAGTAAGTATATATTGTCTAACGCCATTAAAATTTCTGAAATAATAAAAACTTTCAAGAGTTCACGCAAAAACGTTGCAATCCTTCGCTTAGAAATACAAAAAAAAAATTCTATAGGTGCGAGAACAGAGGAACTTCCTGTCAAAATGTATATTATGTTTTTTTTCAGTCAATTAAGTTAGTAAACTGGATCTGTTGAAGAAACTTGTGTCAACAGGTCGGTTTTTCTCTTCTTTTTTATCCGGATTACCCCAAGGAAGGCAGTACATCCACTGAAATCAGGACGGCAGTAGATAGCGATTGACATTGCATTTTAATTTAAAATTTGGCTGGGTCCCATCATATTTCTGGGGGCTTCAGGTAAGAAAAAAGAAACTGTTAGCTCAATTGTAAATTGATGCGATGCTGTCGCCAGTCTAGTATTACTCTCAAATTCATACATTCTAGGTAACATAGCAAAGAGATCATCCGAATATTTACCATGAATGTATTTTATAAAAACGGCACAGAGTGGTAACGGCGGTGCGCAAGTGACTGAAGCTGAATCGCCTGATCAGGACCAATAATATTGTGACGTCATCCCGTGCTGTCTCCGCGCCGTCGCCGTCCTATCCTGTCCTATCCTTGGTATAGTTCGCGGCACCAAATGTGACGTTCTAACCATTTGCTGATTCGGATGGGAATCTGGTTAGATTCGTTATCAGCCTTGTCGTTCCCAGCTCGCCTCCAACGTCTGGTTACCGAAGTAACTGCTTTGATTTCTAGTCTAACCTACCCACGTTGTGATTTGATCTTAGGTAGACAAAATCAATCAGTCGCCGGGCCGTAATGCAAGTCGAGTTCGAGACAAAAGGTAATACCGCACAAGTATATGTAAAAAGAAAATAAAGTAACAACTCGAAAAGTTCAAATGTGTTAAAAAAAGAATAACAATATTTTATATCTGGTTTCTGAATACAGGACTGCATCTTTCTCCCAACCCGCTTATATGGATTCGTGACACTTTGTGTTTGTTAGGCGAGTCTTAACATCTTAAGTTGTTTTTTTTTTTTTTAAGAAACTGGTTTTTGTGTATCTTCAGGCGATATTCGTAAAACTTGTTTTGGTGGTGTGAGTCTAAGTCGTTCTTCAAAAATAAATTGTTCTTGGTTAGAAGTTGAGGTCGTGATTGCGTGGATCTTTCAGTCAGCTTTCTGCGAGGCGGGTCTCAGAGCTCACAGCTCAACTCTGCTGCTCTCTGTTCAACTCCAACTCAACTGAACTGCCTGTCTGCCGTCTACTCGCTGCGACTCTGCTTATATGGACGCCGACCAAAACCGGGGTGGGCCTGTCGGGGTTTGAGGTTCCTTGTTAATTCTAAATCCATATTAAAGATTTTCTTTGTTTTCGGTGAAGAAAATTTATTACTTTCCATTTTTGGAAGTCCATTACTTTGTACTTTAAGGGAATCGTCCTCCAAATTCTTCCTTTCTCATATTGGTATCTCACCCAATCTCCTCAAAGAGCTTCAACAGGTTTCCCCTCTCTCTCACAGTGGCATCTCACACCAATTCCTTCAGATGGCGTCAACAGGTCTCCCATCCTTCTTCATAGTTTACCTTCGCCTACCGCTCACGCCACCATTCAGCCAATGAACGCTCAACAGCATGGGTGTTTTAAAAATCGCTCAAAGGAAAAAAATTATCTTCTTTTTTTTTTTTTTTTTTTTTTTTTTCCACGAGCAGACCTCACACGACTCGTAGTGATGGTCCTTAATCTCTATCTTAACCGAATGTCATCTGGAATTCATCAACGAGATTTTTCGTCAAACAATCAAGACGTTGGTCAATGATTTTTCGCACCCTGTCGCCAATTATCTGTTCCGATAAAATAATTTTTTATCATGGCCAGCTCTGACATAAAACAGGTGTTTTTTTTCCAAATGATATCTCCGCCGATAGTTAATGGTTTAATCTTTCCTTCTTTCTAACTTTGGTGGTCCAGTTGAGATTTTTCTCGGTCAGTTTATGACCTAATTAATTTTATCTCCCAGCATTCTGTCCTTGTAGGCCACTTGACCAATTTGAAATTTTCATTATTGCCATGGGCAGATTGCTATCTTTTTTCGCTCCGTCGTAACATAAAATCAAATTAAATTTCTGCAGATCCGAGGTCTTACTTTTCCTTCTTCGCTAATGAAAATAAAATCTTTACTACTTTTTCTTTGTTAAAAAAAATAACATCGCTCAGTGTCTTTTCGTGATAGCTTCTTATCATCTAAATTAATTCTCGCCTTTTTTTTTTTTTTAACACTAAATAGTGTCACAGTATTATTGATTCTTCTTTGGATCTTACTAATGAATTCCAGGTAAATTGCAAGGACACTGAGACCTATATGGCAGCAATATTCTAAGCATGGCGGAATGGTAGGCATAAGATGTGCAAGTTAGGTTCAGAAGTGAAGAATTGTCTCGACAGACATAATGAACTGATTTCTTATCAGGTGATTTAACAATGGTTTTGATATAGTCTTTCCATTTCATGTCAGAATATAAAATTTTTTTCTACATTAGGGGAAATGTCACTTTCCTGAGGATAGCATCAAAAAGAACGGAATACAGAAAGGCTGACATAGATGATTAATAGGGAGAAGTTTACTTTTGGTGGCGTTAAAATTGACAAGCCATATTTTGCCCCCAATTAACGACCATGTTGAATTTTTTTTACATCAGCTGATGTTGACCTTGTCGGATTAATAAAACTTAGCCTCTAAGCAGTAGTAAATGGTAGTGTCGTCAGCAAAGATGCTAAGTTGAGAGCTGATGTCATCAGGAAATTTGTTAATGGATATTAAAAACAGCGTAAGAGCAAGGATAGATCTCTGGCAACATTATTAATGCCACATTTAGCATTTTTCGGGTACGTTTGTTTAACTTTGCTACAATATTATTGTAAATAAACAATTTAATAAATAAGTTGTTTGAACATTGTTATATCAATGTCGTAAAAAGTTTTATAAAATCAACAACTGTTAAAATATTGTAATGGTTTTATGAAGTGAAAGCAAGAGAAATAATTACCTGAAAATGCATTTTTTCAAAATTTATAATTATAGTTAAACAACATTTAATCGTTATTGTTATCATGTTTTTTCTTCAATTTATAAATTTATGAATAAATCTGCTTTCAAATTTATATCTTCATAATGTGGTCAAAAATACGTAATCAATTGTAGCTGTTTGTCACATTTTATGTAAATATAAAAGTATTCTTGCAAATAAATAATCCAATAAATAAATAGTTTTAAAGTTTTGTTTTTATTTCTCGAGAAAAAAATGTATAAATCCAATTTCATATACTTGGGTTTTTATAAAAAGTATAAAAAAGAATCTTTAACACAATAAAAATTACCGACAAAGGATTCAGTAATATCAGTGTTAAAATAACAACTATCCAATTGGCACACCAGTTTATTTATTTTTATTTTTTATTTTTTTGGTGCTGGGTGCATCTTTACCAGGAATTCTTTTAGCGAAAATTAATAACGGATGAACGCGATTTTAATATGAAATTAGAGTGTTCGCAGAAAGTTCTTTGTTTTAATTTCCTTCGAAGATTGACTGTGATAGGTTTAAATATTATTCACCTATAATTTTTCATCAATGAATTATGATATTAGATAAAATTTGAAAAAAAATGCAATAAAACAATCAGTCAAAGACAGTTTTTTTCAATCTTTGTATTTATAATAAATATGTTGTTTATTTTTGTCTTTTGAACTCAAGAATATTTTGAGCCGATTCTATTTCTGGATTGAAATCTCTGTAATTCAGAACTTTTAAGTACAAACGACCGTTTGCAGTTTGTCGTTTGTTCATAGAGATATAGATAAAGTGGTTATTTTATTATTATGGGCATTCACTTAGCAAATCTTGAATGTATTAAAAAAAACATTAAAAGGAAATGCTTCAATTGATTCATTTTACTTATTTGATTCAGAATCAAAATGAGTTAAAACTGTTTTTAGCTTTTCTATTCATAAAGTAGCGACAAAGAAATTATTCATTGGGAATTCATAGATATGAATTTATAAGCCTGTATTTTAGTAAAAATAATGTTTTGCTACATATACACATTTATATCATGATTTATATCTATCACTCTAATTCTCTCTCTCTCTCTCTCTCTCTGTCCATGGCTCCTGAAAAATTAATTTCAGTTGAGCTCTCTGGGGAAGAGGAGTGTGTTTGTAAACAGTGGATATTATGGCTGATATAGCGAGACTCGTCGGCAAAAGCGAATTGAGTCACTGTCGGTCACTATGTGTGTTTATCTAAAAATAAATACGCTAAAATTATTCCGACGGCTTAGTGGTAGAATCTCCGACTGACACCAATTCAGTCGGGTCACGATCCTTAAAAGTAGAGGCAACCGGATGTCTAGCCAAACTGAAGAGCTGTGAAAACATTTTACAGTCTGTTTGTGCATGACTTTATACATACATATATATATATATATATATATATATATATATATATATATATATATAATGCCAAATATATTCAACACAATACTTCTGACACTTATTAAAGACACACCCATAATTGTGTGTGTGTGTGTGTGTGTGTGTGTGAGAGCGTGCGTTTATTCTACATCTATTTTCGTTATAAGACTCCCTGCGTTTTAATGAACCAGTGTTTTATGTAGTTCATTCCTAAACAGATGTATGCATGCTTTTTGATGCTTAAGAGTTCGCATTTGGTCTAATGGCAGCGAATGAAACCAAACAATTGTAATGATATTTAATGTTTTTTTCCTTTATTGAGATAACGTTAATAATGCACTTACCGACCTAAAAGAATATCAAAGAATTGTAAACAATAGGAAAACATTTATCAAAGAACATTGCGTGTTTGCCACATTTTTAGGCATTTAATTGTAGTAGACATCTAGAATCTTAATATCTTTTTGATGAGCATCATCTAAAATCCTATTAGAACGTCGTGTAAAAATCCTAATACTAGAGTCACATCAAATAAACGAGTTTTAAGAACGTAAATATTCAATGGCTGTTTTTCTTTCATGTATCTATCTCGAGGTAAGGAGGTTGCGGATAAGGGAGGTCATTTTAATAAAATCAAAGATTATACTACGCCTTGTGTTCGAGTGTAAAATAAGGCAGATAATAAGTTTAAAATCCCGGAGTTACATTAACGTGAAAAAGCATAATGAAATAATCCATTTGTACAGAGAAATTCAGAGAGGGGATATATATATATATATATATATATATATATATATATATATATATATATATATATATATATATATCAGAAAACAATGAAGATGCGACAGGCTGTGGGATGTAGACGCAATCTTCAGGCTTGTCGCATCTGAGTTTGACATCAATATCCAAAAATTTCATTCGTCTATTTTTACTATATATATATATATATATATATATATATATATTATGTATTGCAAAATATGAAGAAATTTCTTGAACTCAGATTCATTGTTGCCATATTATACGAAGTTAAAAAAATATTAATATATTATACTAATCATTATATTTATTAATTAATTAATATATATATATATCTGTGTATGTGCGTGTGTGTGTGTGTGTGTGTGCAAGATATTTTCATGCTTCAATGGAAGTAAAAGTTATTTTCTTTTTGTATCCAAATTTGCATAATGATTTATTATGACATAGCGTAAAAGCCGCCATACGAAGGACCTTTGGCTTGGCCATCATCACAATACTTCTGGAGGAGAAGATATGATAGTAATTAATAAACTAAAGAACAACTCAAAATTCTTCGCTGGATTTAAGTATTGAATTAAAGTCTCAGCTGACCTTTTAAAATTTCAAATATTGCTTTTTTCTGCTGCAACCTAAAGAGGATTTGATGTACGTAGATCCTTATTTTCCGTATAAACATTTATTTTTCATTTAATTCATGGGTGAGAGAACAGGGGGATAATTTATATGGTAAACGTAATATAGTATAAAGATGGGAGAATAGAAATTAGAATTTGTTATACATTCACCACTCAAAGAGTTAGAGAAATACAATTAAGCAAGAACTACGTTTTCGAATAAATGCGAAATTGGAGCTCAATTCTCTCACTATGTCTGAGATTAAAAGCGCTGAATAAAACTAATTGGAATATGAAAATGAAACAACACAAAAATAAATACCAGAAATTCATTCGTCTATTTCTCTACATCCAAGTCTCTGACTGAGCTTTAATAAAATAGAATATGCTACATTGATAAATGTTTACTAATTTGCCCTTATATTATCATAGATAATTATATATATATATATATATATATATATATATATATATATATATATATATATATATATATGTGTGATATTTATTTACAAATATGATTCCAACGTATACAAGAGTTCTATGTTTATAAAAATATAAACTTCAATATAATTATTTTAATTAAATTAAAGTACCAATCTCTGTTCCATCTTCAAGGGATTTTTTTTTTGAATAACACTTTAATTTAATTTAATTCAAATAATTATATTGAAGTTTCGGCTCTTGTTTTGAAACATGAGAACTCTTATGTAGCACTGGAATCATATTTTTAAATAAATAATTACATTTAGGCTCTACTTTTGTATCGAGCACTATTTTTTTTTTAAATAATAACAAGCATACTAAAGAAATTTTGGATTATTTACCTAACGACTTCATTCATATTTACTATATATATTTTACACACACACAAACACACACACACACACACACATATATATATATATATATATATATATATATATATATATATATATATATATATATATATTAGATAACAATGAAGTCAACATTCAGATGCGACAAGCTGTTCCTGCTAGATGCAGGTTCGAATCCTGTCAAAGAACGAATATTTTCTATGAAAATTTCTCGGACATTCAGGCCGGTAAATGTTATTTAATACTGTTTATCATAAACAGAGCATTTGCTTAAATACTTGTATCTATAAAATAACAACGTTAAACATAAAAAAATGTCTTTAATAAATAAATATTTATATATATATATATATATATATATATATATATATATATATATATATATATATATATGTGTGTGTGTGTGTGTGTGTGTGTGTTTGTGTGTGTGTGTTTCCAGGAAATAGCCGCTCGTACGCCAACCAGGGAAAGGGAAAACAGAGAGGCCATGTGTATTTTTGCCTGCACTGCCTTGCCTTTAACATATATAGCGTAATGCCTATCATGATCCATTCAAGACTTCTCTTGTGCACAAATTTGGTATCAGGTCAAATGCTCTGCAAGAATTTAGTCAATATATATATATATATATATATATATATATATATATATATCAAAATATTATGTTTTAAATTGTTTTCCTGTAATTAGGTAATTATTAGTTCTTTTTTTATTTTGAGGATTTCTGCATCTGACCTTGATGTATTACCTTCACATTAATCCTGTTTTTATACCAGCTGAACTTATTTGAATGCATACATTTCTTTTATAATTGCATTTTATTATTATTATTATTATTATTATTATTATTATTATTATTATTATAGCCTTGAAATTCTGCTGTTCATACATTTCCTTCCCTGTCTAAATAGTGACCAAAGGCTAGAAATGGCTACATGATATTTACTACTGATCATGTTTTAGAAAACAATGAAAAAAACAAAACAAAGACCCGACACAATTTACATATATAAAGCCCTTAGTTATGTGTTAGCTGTATTTGTGAAAAACATTTATTATATTTTTAAGGCATGGGTTACCAGACAACCCTTCAATGAGTCTCTCAGGTCTTTTGTCCAGTCAATCCAAACGTTCCAAGTACAACTGGAATTATTGATATTCTCATTTCTGAGATTTCCACTTCAAGATCCTTGTATTATGAGAGTTATTTTCTTTTTAGTTCTTCAAAGATAAACTATAGTATACAGGAACAGCTATGTCAATAACAAAGAACTTGGTGTTCTGTGTTCTTTGAACACAATGTCTGTGCGTTTATTTTTCCTTCTTCTGTCTGTGTGTATTGTCAAGATCATATCCCTTTAGCCGGGACGGTGGCATGTTTATGACAATTTCTTGCAGTTTCATTCCCGCAAAAATGGAATATCTTCTAGGCAGAGATTGTCCACTCTATCATGCCGAATTTTCTATTCAACTGGGGCGAACATTCTGCAACCTGAAAAGATTGTCAATTTTTTTTCTAGATACTTATAACAGAATTTGTATTTCGAGTCAAATCTGTTCATTCGAATGTGGGCTTGGTAATATCTAAATAGAAAGTATTCGTTCTGCGCAGCAAGAGAAAAATCCGTCGGTTTCAGCTTTTACTCCTGCACTACGTAAGCAATAATGTGTATGCGGATTGTCTATGTAAGCTTGCTTGTTATGGGCAGAGTATTGACTATGAATAGGCTTATCTTGCCATCATTTCTGTACTGATACATTGCATTTGCTTTGCTTTCCTTTTTAGTTTATTGATTATTGTCAAATCATTATTCTTTTTTGAATTCCTAATTGAATTTATTGGCTTCCTTAATTATTGAATAAATTTTCTTATTTCTTTTATGTTCTTTGACAGAGATCATTATCCAGTTTCTGTAGTTTTCAAATAATTTTGAAGGCCAATTGTTGTTGTTTTCTAAGACAGTTCTTTTCATCATTCGGATCTGGATACATACAGACGATCAACATTAGTATTACATTGATGGATGCAGTGGCGAGTGAGAATCATTCTCCATTTGCTTAATGTCAGCTATGTTCCAATTAAGGATTTTGAAACTGTATTGCACCACATTGAAAGCCAATTTATTCATGGCTGATATTCTGGTTGTTATGTTAACTCCGTATTTAACACCAGAATCCCAGAGAATTGTAATCTTTTTTTTTTTACATTCTCCTTCATTCGTGTATGTTGTATTCCATCTCACTCGATGTCTCCTATGTATTAACAGGTTTCATCTTGTTCTAGTTGCAACATCTTTGTGAAAAAAATATTGTTATTATTATTATCATTATTATTATTATTAGGATTATGATTGTTATTTCCTTTGATTTATGTTGTATATTCATTTTATTTCGTGTTCAACAAAAGACGTAAGATCAGAATGACATCATGACATTATCCACTGAACATTGGTTGTAAAAAAAAATAAAATAAAACTATTTATGGTAACCCACATTTTACATTGAAAAGGCCCATTGTAATGGTGTGAGTTCTACTTTTAAGAACGTGTTTTAGGCAATTCTTTAAAGCATGAGTAAACGGAAATCCTGAAATGAATCTATCAAAACTTTTGTTCGATTCAAACGCTCCAACTACAAATGGGATTACTGATAAATTCATGTACATCATTTTTGATATTTCCAATTCTAGGTGTTTGTTTTTTGATAGTTCTTAGGAAACTCTCCACAGATATATTGCAGTTTGCAGGAAATGCAATAATTATTGTTGTTTTATTATTATTATTATTATTATTATTATTATTATTATTATTATTATTTCCTGGAATTAGTTGCATTTGCATACTTTGTTAAAGGCATGTAATCACACTTGCAGTAAATGTCTAAGATTTTTTTTGAAATTCTTTGTTTTCTCAAATAAAAAAAATTAAAGCAATGTTCACACCTAAAAAGAAACAAAGAATTACTTCCCCTATCCTCAAAAACTATTCTGAAATTAAATAGCACACAAATGATTGACAAACCGTAAACATCAATCAATTAATCATTTTGTTGCATTCCACAAGAATGTTAAAACTATTTAATTAGATTCTGATATTCTATCGAATACATCAGTGAAGGCCTTATAATGAAAGCAATTTGTTACTTTTTTAATGAGAAAAAACGTAGATTTCTGACAAGAAGTGTATTTTAAAAACTTACAGCGTGATATACGCTTAGGGAATCATGTATCGAAAGAGACATAATTGACGATGAAGATTTTTCCCGCAGCATGTGGTCATTTCATTCTGCGGTAGACCAGTTGCCATCCAAGGCTATATATCCTGGTCTGTCCTGCTATTTACCCATAGCTGGGGAGAGAGGAAGAAGATTCATACCTTTCCCAAGGGTATTAGCACGTAAGTGAATGTAATGGATCCGACTAGAATTCGAACTCGTTTGTCCGATTCGTCAATCCGAGCCGCTATCCATTACTCCAAAAATTAATTCTCCTACAAGGCAACATCTATTCGAAATAGTTTGTACAAATAGATAGCATAAAATAGATAATATAGAGAAAAAGCGAGAGAAGACTTAAGCGATTTATGCATAACCCTATAAAATATGGAAATACAACATCACAAGGTATTTCTAAGATCATTAATCCAAAGAATATATCGATCGTTGCTAAATTAGTCAAGTTTCGATCCGGGCTTGAAGGAACTGAATATCTAACCACACTGATGAGCTGTGATACAGCGAAACAGCCTGTCTGTTGATGACAACATACATACATATATATATATATATATATATATATATATATATATATATATATATATGTATGTGTGTGTGTGTGTGTGTGTGTGTGTGTGTGTGTGTGTGTGTGTGATTTTACGCCCGCGAAATTATCTTTTGCCAAATAATTTTATTTCCTTTCATAGAAACTTTCAGCAAAATATACAGAAACTCTCCAATTCACATACACCGTTTCTATCTTTCGCTTGACTCCATCACCTACACAGGCACGTGCACGTGCAGCTATAACTACAAATAAAGAGAAAACTGAACATCCGTGCTTAAACTGAAATAATAAAAAAAATAGAACATATTTTTTCACAACAAATATATCCATCATAATATAATGAAACTTTTCCATACTCTGTTGAGACTTAACCTCAGGCACAGAATATGTTGCAGTAAAAGTATTGCATTAATATTTACCGAATAATTTGATATTCAAATTTCCGAACTCTGTTTCTCGGTCACACTGTTTCGTTGTCTCTGTTTGTCTGTCTGTCTTTCTGTCTCTCTCTCTCTCTCTCTCTCTATATATATATATATATATATATATATATATATATATAATTGTAAAAGATAACATAAATTTTTTGTTTTAATATCCTAAATAAATTTTATATATATATATATATATATATATATATATATATATATATTTTAAGAACTCACATCAATCCAACCAAATATATATATATATATATATATATATATATAAATATGAATTATTCATATAAACAAATAAACAATTATATTTAAGTCTTTGTCAAACACACACACGTGTGTGTCTTCAAATACACATTGAAAGCACCCAAGGACCTGTTATCACTTCTTTAAACCCATATATATATAAATTACTTTTGCATTTTTGAATCCCTTTAAATGAAATCTTTAAAATCTTTTCAAAACTAATTTATTTTCAGTCTAAAAAATTTACCAAATTAAGATTCAACGAAAATCTTTCTAAAGATAACAAACTGGAAAATCGCTGATATTGATGATGTTATTGTTTTTGGAAAAATGCTAGAACTACGTGATTTTTTCAGAAAAAAATTGTCCGTTCTTGCCCAAAAATAAGCAAGATAGACAATTGATTTAGTTACTATTTTTTTGATGAAAGTTTTACTCAAAAATATTGTTTTAATTTTTAATTGCTATCAAAATGTGACAATGATGAATTTTAATAAAGTAGCCATTAGCTTGCTTTTAATTTACAAATTCATAATTATTCATTTGTTAATCAAAACAAATATTAAATCTTGAAAGCCTGGCAATGCAAAATTTATATATTTTATGTTGGCTTATCATATGTATATCTCTATACATTATATTACTAACTGGTTTATTTTAAAATTCCGAAAAAATTTTACAGGAAAAGGGCTTTGTCTAAGTCTTCTTCTCAGGCACTAGCTAGGATACGAATTCAAGTCTGTCATAAAAGTTCTGATTAAAGCTGTGATAATTTGTCCTGGAGATATTATTTGTAAAATTAATATGAAAAAAAAATTCAGTGGAATTTTAACAGCGGAAACCCAGATGATTTCAATTTTCTGTGATTATTTAATTCGAACATATAAAAAATTTATAAAAGAAAAATTGTTAAAATAAATTTGTAAAAATTGGTTCTAATGTAGAAGTATAAAAAAAAAAATTTTTAATTTTAAATTTAAATATGAAAATTGTTGTTTCTTTAAAACTCCTGTCAAAATTTTATTATATTTTTCCAAAGAGTAGAAACATATTGTTTTTTTTAATCGATATTTGCATCATTATTATTACCTAAAGATACATCATCAGTATTTATTGTTTAAGAATTAGTTCATTCACCATATATAAATCAACGGGAAGTCTAAAAATGTTATCTTAACATATATTTAGTAAATGATTGGATGAGATGCACATTGAATTTTATATTATCATAAAACGTTTCAGCCATTGTATGCTATACCAACATTAAGAAAATTGGTATGGCCATATTAGTATATCAATATTCATATGTCTATCATTTATTTAGATTATTCAAGAACCATCAATATAATGGTGTGAGTTTTATGTTACAAAAAAGAGCTCTAACAATGTGAAAAATTCAACTGGACGAGGTCATTCGGAAAAAGAAAAGATCATCATTTACACACACACACACACACACACACACACATCACACATATATATATATATAT
This sequence comes from Acanthosepion pharaonis, assembly GCA_903632075.3. Classification (NCBI taxonomy): domain Eukaryota; kingdom Metazoa; phylum Mollusca; class Cephalopoda; order Sepiida; family Sepiidae; genus Acanthosepion; species Acanthosepion pharaonis. Next base: position 183,540 of record CAHIKZ030002717.1, on the reverse strand, counting down.
AATTTATATATATATTTATATATATATATAATAAATAAATGATTTAAAATATGGTTTCTTCATTTGTAATAACTATGTTTCATAACAGGAAAATAAAAACTTCAAATTTAATTATATAATTTCTTAAATGATTAGTTCAATTTCATTTTTCAGGAAATTTTTTTAATCCATTTTTTAATTTCCTGTTTTTAAATTTATGATCTTCATTACATTCACTATTCTTTTTGTTTCAAGCCGGGATACAGAGAAATTTGTAATCATTTTAACAAAAGATGTTCTGTCGGTGTTTATTTTTATTAACTATTGTTGTATCAATTATGAGTTACGTTCAGAAAAATTCAAGGTTAAGTTTAGGAAGTGCTTGCATATTCTCAGTTTTTCAATATATTTGACATGTGTGTTAAATGTGTGTCGTTTTTTTTTTTTTTTTCTTTTTTTTAAACGACATAAAGTTTTTTTCATTTTTTTCTAATAAATTCTTTTTTTTGGTGGAAGATTTCTTTTTTTCTATGTTCACCCTTTTTCGGTGTTTCTGTTAGAATATTATGCAGAGTTAACAAATTTAAAATATTGTCATGGTCATTACTAATAGACTATATTTCTTTTAAATCAAATAAATGTTCAGGATTACTTCAATTTTTAAAAATATAATTTTTCAAACTCAAATTTATGTATGTTTTATTATCAGTTACATTTTTTTATTTGTTTTTTATTTTCAATTTTTAAAATCAATTTAAAAAAAATTTTGACAATTAATTTCAATAAATTCCCAAAGGCATGAATCAAGTTTCTAAAATAATTATTTCTAAAAATCACAAATGAAAATGATCATTTAATTTCTTGTAATCTTGAATATTCAAAATTTCTTTAATATGAACTATTTTAAGTTTTTTTTATGTTTTTAATCGTTTCCATTTTTGCCAGGATATTCCTTTTTTTAATTTTCTTATGTTGATTTTATTTGCATTCAATATCCCAAATGAAGTTCCTTCTTGTTTGAACCAGATCATTAGTGAACTGAATATATCACATGCTGTTTTCTTGCATATATTTCCCTCTATTCGATCCGTGGGTAACAGAAGAATTTGTAAAAATAAAAAAAAAAATAAACAAATATTCCCATTAACTTAAAATTTTTTTTCCTTGTACATTAATTGTGTTATTCGATCCATATCATCAGATTCTCATGGCCCTTCTTCTCATTTTGTGTCCATTTTATTTCACTATCTTTCTGATGTTATAGTTAAACCGGTTTTATTTAAAAATTATTTAAACGTTTGATAAACTTTCATTTTTAACATCAGAAAGCAATCCATTTCTAAATACTGTCAACCCTTCAAGATATTCAAAAGAATTTAATATGAATTTAAAGAAATTTTCAGAAACAAACTTTTCTTCTCAAAATGTAATATGATGTCATGTATTAAAGACTTTTCAAAAATACTTGAATATCAACAAAATAGTCATTATTTTCAGATGTTTATCTCAAATCATTCAATGTAAAATAACCATTTGACAATATATTAGTTCTGACCAGATCTAAAATGAGTAACTATTTGTTAAGTTAAATGTCATTTTTCGTGTGTCCATAACATTATATATATATATATATATATATATATATATATATATATATATATATGATTGTCAAAATTATTTGTTTCTGCTTCTGATTTTCTAAATTCTATTTTATCAATCTTCCAATTCACAATTTTTTCTCTTTATCTAACAATTAAATATTTTTCATTCTTCTCAAATCGAAACTTTATTGAGATCTAAATAATATTTATAATTTTTTTTATGAAAAAAATATTTTCAAATCCATCAAAATATAACATTATGTTTATTATAAACTATTATTCATACCATTTATATGTTTGTGAATATTATTTCATCCATTCCTTTTCTGCCAAGAAAATTTCATTCGGTTTTTTTGAAATGTTTTAAATATATATTTTTCAGGATAAAAGAATCTCATTAACATTTTTCATCGAATAATCGTCTTAAAATTTGAAAAAAAATAATAAATTTTTTTTGTTCAATTTTTAATATGCTAAAAAATTTGATCTTTCCAAAATTCTCAACTTCCAAACAAATTTATAATAACAAGGTTCGACCATATTTAATATTGCTATATAAATATAGCTGGGCAAAATTCAGTATATTTAAAAAATATGGATAAAAAAAATCATATTTAAAGTTTTTTGGAGTCTTTCAATTAATTTTCAGATCGTGAAAATGTAAAAAATTTGTTAAACTAAAATAATTTCAATATTAAAATAAAAAATGAACTCTTCAAATAGTTTTAAAAAAAAATTTAAGTTATCACATTGAGTATATTGAGAACTAGGTTTCAAAAAATTCATTATATGAATTTGTAGAAATATTTAAATTTCTTATTTTCGCATGACTTGCTAATATCTAATTGAAAAAAATTTTCCAATTGATAAAATTTTAATGCAATCGATTGTTACCTAAAATAAATTAATTGTTCTTCCCATATCTCGTCTCCTTAATATAGTCATGCAGCACATTTTTATCTTTTCACAATATGGGAAATTGATCAAAAGAGTTAAATTAAATGATATGGAACATGTCTAAATTGTTTAAAATATTTTTTAGTAAGATCGAAATTCAGAAGTAAATTTAATATAGTTATAAAAAATATTACCAGCAGAACATTATTGAAAAAAAGATAAAATTAAAAGCTTTATTAAAAGGTCAAAAACTTTGAAATTTCATATAAGGCGTCTTGATATTTGTCAAAAGCAAGCAAAAAAAAAAAAAAATTTGACAGCATTTTAGTCTCTCAGAATCATTTTCATTTTTGCTCAAGAATTTTGAAACTCTGTTCATGAATTTAAAAATTCTTTCTCGACATACTCAAATATTCATTTATCCAGTTAAATAAAAGATGTATAATGTGATAAAAAAAATGAAATTTGTTGCCCGTTTCTTATTATAGTGCCAAAATGGGCACTATATAATATATATATATATATATATATATATTATATTTGTATATATATATATATAAAATGTTATAAAAATAACAAGCGAGGGAGTTTATTTACCCTTCTACCGCCCGGTCAACAATTTTCTATTGGACAATATGACTGTGATAAAATTGTTTCTTGTCTATGGAAAAAGGGGTTCCCCAGTTGTCATTTCTTCTCTCTAAAACTCTGTTGTCATTTAGTATGATGTCTGTTTCTCCCGTGATACGCAGTCTGTGGAAATTTATTCATTTGAGGGTATTTGGAATTGACAAAATTCACTGGTTGCTGTTTCCGACTGGTAGTTAGGAGCCCTAACTCTTTATAAAGCGTCTTGAGCGGCCGCTCTGATCAACAGTTGTATAATACCGGGGTGTTTGTAGTGCCATGTCGCGCATGGATCGGTGTCCCTGCAGTCACCTCCGGTGGGCAAACCCTGAGGCCACATAATGATGCAGGCTGTGCTAACTCCTCTCTGCTCACGTTGCGGTCGATAACCATCTGTTTCTTTTTACTTCAGGCCTTCTCATCTTCCAAATTTTTTTATTCAACATGAAGACTCAAATGAATCAAAAAAAAGTAAACCTAAACCAGCCTCTCAAAATCACCTAAACCCCTCAACATTTCGTTCTCCAACATCCGTGGCATTAGAACAAACTTCTGCAGTTTGGAATCTTTCCTCACTGCAAACTGCCCGGATATACTGGCTCTGTGTGAGACAAACCTTGTCTCGTCTATTCCCTCCTCTGATCTCTCGATCCCAGGCTACCTTCCTCTCCTCAGGAAAGACTCTCTAACCCACATGCACGGCCTTGGTGTCTATGTCAAGGACCATCTCCCCTGGCCAGAGAGTTGTCTCTCGAATCGCCAGACCTGTCGTACATGTGTCTCCGACTATCTCTCCTCAATGCCGTAAGCTATCTCTTCTTCCTTTATCGCTCTCCATCCTCTCAAGACTGTGGGATACTTGATAGCATATCTGACAGCATAGACAAGGCCCTCTCTCTCCACCCGTTTGCTCATATATTTGTGTTTGGTGACTTTAATGCCCATCACACCAAGTGGCTCGAGAAATGCTACTACTGACCGGGCTGGCATTCAAACATTTAACTTTCTCAATTTCTCAATCCCTCACGCAGATAGTCGACTTCCCCACGCGTTTTGCCCTCAACCTGGCAGGTAAGCCTCTCTTCTCGACCTGTGTTTTACCTCCATCCCCGAATCTTGTAGCGCCACACAGCTCTGCCCGCTTGGCAACTCTGATCATGCTGTGGTATCTGTCAACATTTCCTTCAACTCCACGCCCTGCAAAGAACCTCCCATCACAAGAACCTCGTTCTACTATCAACGAGCGGATTGGGACTCGTTCCGTGATTTCCTCCGCGATGTCCCCTGGGATGTTGTCTTTACACTCCCCTGTCCAAGAATGTGCTTCTGAGGTCTCATCCTGGGTTAAAGCTGGAATCGACGCTTTCATCCCCTCAAGGAAATTTAAGGTCAAGTCGCACTCCTCCCCTTGGTTCTCCGCTGCTTGCTCATCTGCCATCGCCCATAGGAATCACTTTTTTCACCTATTTACCGTAGCGACATGTCTGACTGCAATAGACGTCTCTTTGCCTCTGCCCGTAACGAGTGTAAGCGTGTCCTCAACGAAGCTAAGTCAATATTTGCTGCTCGGATGAAGGAACGTATTGCATCTCACAAATTTGGCTCCAAAGATTATTGGCGTCTCTGCAAGAGTGTCCTGAATAATTGAAAACCCTCCATACCTCCTTTATTCAACCAGTTCGAGGTCTTGACCTCCTCTACCGACAAGGCTGAATGCTTTGCTCGGAAATTCTCATTCAATTCAACGCTCGACTCTTCCGGTGTACCCATACCAGACTTCCCTCTTAGAACTGAGGCCTTATTGAGCGGGTTACACATAACCCCGTCATTGGTACTGGGCATTATCTCCAATTTAGACCCCCCACAAGGCTAGTGGTGGAGATGGGATACCAGCCATTGTCCTGAAGAAATGCGCGCTTGAGCTAGCACCCATCCTCTCTAAACTGTATAATTACTGCCTCAAGGAATCATGTTTTCCTGACTGCTGGAAGTCCTCATCCATTGTTCCTGTGTTTAAGAACTCTGGAGACCCCTCTGACCCCTCTAATTACCGTCCTATTAGTCTCCTACCCCTCTTCGGCAAAGTCTTCGAAGCCCTAATCAATGCCGAAGTGGTTAATCACCTCACATCCCATAATCTGCTCTCAGACAAGCAATATGGTTTCCGCTACGCCCGATCTACAGCTGATGTGCTTACGGCCATCACTGAAACCGTCTACCAAGCCCTTCAAAATAACGGTGAGGCTCGTGCCGTGGCCCTCGACATCTCCAAAGCATTTGATAGGGTTTGGCATGCCGGCCTTCTTCGTAAGCTCCAGGGGTATGGTGTTACTGGTCAACTGTTTGATCTAATACAATCATTCCTGTCCAACCGAGAATTGAAGGTCGTTCTCAACGGATTCTCCTCCAGTTCCTATCCCACTAACGCAGGTGTTCCCCAAGGCTCCATCCTTGGCCCCACTCTTTTCCTTATTTTCATCAATGACCTTCCTGAAGCTATAGATTCCCAAGTCGGCATCTATGCAGACGACACTACAATTTACTCCTGCCTCAAAAACAAATCTAGTGTCGGCGACAAAACTAACCTTGCCGTGCGTCTTGAAATGGACCTCCAATCGGTTGTTAACTGGGGCAAGAATTGGCTGGTCAACTTTAACGCCACAAAAACTAAATTACTCTCCATTAACCACCATAGAGATCCTTCCCTGCCCCCCATTAAAATGTCTGATAGTCAACTTCCTGAGAGCAACTCCCTGCGTCTGCTCGGTCTCACGCTGACTGCTGACCTGAGATGGAACAAATACATTGAGTCAATTGCTTCTTCCACCGCGAGGAAAGTTGGCTCTCTGTGCCGCGCCAGGAAATTTTTCTCCCTGAATCGATACTTCAAATATACAAAACAACCATTCGCCCTTGCATGGAGTATTGCTGCCATATATGGGCTGGAGCACCTTCTGTTTACCTCGGAGTTCTTGACAAGATCCAGAGACGGATATGTAATCTAATTGGCCCTGATCTAGCGTCTTGTCTGCAGTCACTCTCTCACAGACGCGCCGTCGCCTCTCTCTGTCTTTTCTACAAATACTTCCATGGTAACTGCTCTGATGAGCTGCTTTCTCTGGTTCCCAGACTCCATGAATTCAAGCGCCCTACGAGGCTGGCATCCCGCTCTCACCCTTACACCGTAGAAACCTTCAAATGTAGCCGTCTCTTCTACTCCAATAGCTTCATACCTCGCACCTCTCGCCAGTGGAACACCCTCCCCAATTACTGTTTCCCTGAAAGCTATAATCTCCAACTATTCAAATGTAATGTCAATCGACATCTCCAATTACCTTGATCTACCCACTATCCTTCTCCTCTTCCTTTCTCCTATCACTCTTATCTGCTCTCGCTCCAAATCTTCCGCAACCCCCTGCATCCTAGTGGCTTCACGCCTTGCTTGGGGCACAATGCTTAAAAAAAAAAAAAAAAAATATATATATATATATATACATATATATATATATATATATATATATACATATATATACACATATATCTATATATACATATATATATATACATATATACATATATAAATATAAGTGTACATTTGTATATACATACACACATAAAATATATACATACATACATATACACACATAAACATGTATATATATATACACATGCAAATACATACATACATTTAAATATGTATATATATTCAATATACATACACACCACTTACACATGTATATATACACATACACACACATACATACACATAAACATTATACATAAATACACATATACACACCTATACATATAGATACATAAACACCTCCATACGTATATATATACACACTTACATACATACACACATATACACATACATACATATACATACAAATATACACATATATATATACACATACATACATATAAATACACACAGAGATATACATATGTACATATATATAAAAAGTTAAAAATAAAATAAATAAGTGACATATTCAAATATTTGCGCGTGTAAAAAAAAAAAATTTTATAATGCCTATATATATATATATATATATAAATATATATACATAGATACACATACATATACATACATATACATACATGCACACACATACACAAACATATATATATATAAATACATAGCGCATCACATAAACGTTTATACAAAGATACATTTAGAGATAAACATAATATCAACTACAATTAAAATGTCATGCCCGATGTTATAGGACCAAGATGGAGCCGACATAAGTGACAACATGTTACAAAACGGTGTTCAAGTTTTGAAACGTTTCTTATGTCTACATTTAGAGAATATCTCATTCCGAAGATTCAGCAGCTCATCTCGATTTTTATCTTTGATAATGAAGATTTTTTTGATACGCCATGCATAGATACACACCGATCGCGGAAGTTATTAGGTGTTCTGGCTCTAGATAGGAATCTCCATTTCAAAATTGGGTTTAATCCATATCCAAGTTCCCATAGTGTTTGGATAAAAAGTCTGTCTACTAAATAGATCTATATCTAAATGAGCGTCTATGGTTGTATAGACGCTGTTTAATAAAAAATCACCGGCAGATATACCTATGTAAATAATCAAGTATCGTTTATATTTCCCTCAGGAAAAATAGTTGCCTCGTATACTACATTTTCAATTTGCATTTTCCCCCCGATTGGACAATGGTCTTTATTCCTACATTTGCAGGTAGGGTTACTAGATTGAGTTACATTACCGTGGTAGTTTCTAAGTATTCTGCAATTATGGGAAGATATGATTTTCTCTATATTTCTAACGCATGAAAACTAATTTTTAGAGTTTTCCTATTGAAAATTTTACGTAACACCATGCTTAAATGGAAATGTTTATCAATTAATTTCAGAAAAAAAATTCCTATATCAATGTTAGAGATTTATTAGGATAGGAGGGGAAAAAAGAAATAGAAGAGGTGGGGGGAGAGAGATGGGACGAAGGAAAATAAAATTGTGTTTACTTAAACGGACGCTTTGTAATCTCAATAAGAGCTTGAATGTATTGACTGATTTATTTCTGTTCTAAGGAACTTTTTCAATTTAAATTTAATTTACGAAAATGACAGGTAAAACAAATATATATATATATATATATATATATATATATATATATATATATATATATATATTAAGTACTCAATAATCTTAACAAATTTTGGAAATATTTTTTGTAATCTAATTTAAGGAATGCTGACGTTAATGTTACTATAGTCATTGCACTTATTTTCTGATAACGTCCTGTATGGTCGACTCTACTTTCAACCACAGGCAAGTTAAGGAATATTTTATATACATAAAAAAATATTAAAAATTATTTTTACAGAATTGAAACTAAATGCTTTGTATTAAGCTTTCCAATATTTGATTAGTAAAAATAATTTAAATTAATACAATACCACCTAATGGAATGAAGTAATGCAGAATTGTAAATGATTTTTATAATATAAGTTATTATATACAAAATATAAAAAAGGAATTAAAACAATTCTTGTTCATTTTTCATCGAATGTTTTTTTTTCTTAAGACTATAGTGATCTAAATACATCTTATTTATAAAACCAATTAAAAGTATTTCTAATTAAATAATGTCAGTTTTATTGCAATTTTTATTTTACGATTCGGAGCATATCTTCGGTAAATGAGTAGAAGATTGAAAAAAAAATGTTCGATTCACATTCTCCAAGATGTCCTGGTTTTAACTATTAAAACACATATTGAGACTGAAATTTAATTTCTCGAAATTTCATGAAATTATTAACTAACATATGTAAAAAAATATGTTTTTTCACAAAAATATTCGAAAATAAAATTTCCTAAATATATTCATCCATTTGTGAACAAAATCTTAATGTTTAATTAAAATCCAACATTTATTTGACTTTTTCAACAAATTCTTAATCAGCTTATTTTTCACCTGAAAAAACGAAAAAAAAAAAATTATAATAACTACGTAGATCGAAAAAAAACAAGATTTTAACCAATATTTGGAACATGCTAAGAAGGATTCAAAAATTTAATAAAATAATAAAAATATAATTTGTTCCTTCCTCTTAATAATATCATAACTATTTTGAAGTTAAAAGTTTGATTTTAAGTTTGCGTCCTTTTTCATCATACTATCCTGTTTTATTCAGCGACAGGTGAACTTATTGTGAACTTTAGACATGTCATACAAATTCTTTATGATTGAATGTAAAAAAAATATATAAAGTAAATTTATGCGTCTTATCAGCTTAATTTAATTGAATTTTTTACAGTAATTCTCGAAAATGAAAAAAAGAAAATTCTTTGGCTTTTTCTGTAAGAAATGTATGCGTGTTTTTTGCTGATGTTGGAAATTGTGAGTCAAATGCAAAGAATATTTTTAGATACTTTCGGAAGGAAATTAATAATAGAACACTGGACGAAGTATCAGAAAATTCAATAATTAATTTTAAAAAAATATATAAATTATATTGAAACGTCAGGTTAAAAATATTAAATCAGTCATATGTGACGAAATTGAATGCATAAAAAATTGTTTGTTACAAAGAATTCATGCTGATAATGAAATAAAAACAAAAATCTATCGCAAAAAATTACATGATTAATAAAAAAAAACGAGTAGATAAGTCTGATGAAAAATAGACATTAGATGATTGAATATTTTCAAGAAATATGTTCAGAAATGAAACGTTCATTTGTCAGAAATGTAGAATTGATATAATAATGTCTTCTTTTTAAATTGATTATCTAAACTTATTTAGAATATATTAGTAAAAACGATATATACGTTTTCTTATATAATATAGCAATACGATGTAGCAGTCTGCATTCGATTAAGTAACTTAATAATATATATATAAATTTATATATATATATATATATATATATATATATATATATATATATATATATATAAAAAAGAACAGTAAGAAATAATCCGAAAAAACATATTTTAAATCATTTAATTTATAATATATATATATATATATATATATATATATATATATATATATATATATATATATATATATATATTTGTAATATAAAACAACTGTCAAGTCATTGTGAAAACCGGTTCGATCACCGAAAAATCGTCGTACCGGCAAATAGTCAGGCGTGTGTGGGGGGAGAGCATATATAATCTGAAATATGTTTCACTAAATTTACGGACCTAGTATTTATCAAAACCTGTTTACATATATTGCTCATACCTGTAAAGAAAAATAGTTAAAATCACAAATGCCATTTAGACCACGGAGTTTCATCCATAATAAATAAAGATATATTAAATTCATATATTTTACTTGCTTGCAGATATCCTGTATAGACAATTATCCAACGATAACACCATTTTGCGATGAATTGAGTTTCTTACCCGTGATGACGAAACATTTGTTTTCAGTTTGAAAACTTTTTGAATCGGAATAATTGCTTGAGATTCATGTCGAAAGTTAGGCTATTTTGACTATTTTTATAACGCGTCGAGTAGTTTAGAAAATCAGTAATTAGACAACGTCCTTAGCAGCCAATCGGATGAGAGTCACTGTAACGTTCTGCTTATTTTATAATGTGATATATGTTCTTGAAATTCAAAACAGTACGTCGTTTAAAAGTCGAAGGTAACTGCGGGATTTTCTGAAATCTTACCAATACTGAGAGCTTTTGTTTTCTTTTACTCTGAGTTAAACATATTAAATCAAGGTTTCTCAATTAAAAGCCGATTGATTGATCACCTGCAGGACGGACTGAGTGCCAATCAACTCTCGTGGCCGCACCTAATTCATCCTTGCCTAAAGTGATTAAATCTATTCGTAACAACTTCGTTACGTCGATGTTAACGACTGTTCCTTTCAATTGAAGCTTTTCAGATTTAAAGTGAATTGAAGACGTTCAAGAGTCGCTTGGTATATTTAATTAGATCACTATCAAGCACAAACAGCATACGAATACTTCATGCATAAACTCCTGCTTGATCAAAAATGTGCCAATTTACTCGCACACACAAAAAAATAGAAGATATTTTTAATGTAAAAGGTGGGTAGAACATAGATGCATCCGATAACATTTGGAACTTGATGAGGAAGGTTGTGTCTGTAATAATAGCAGCACTGTGAAGAATCCAGGCGATTCAATAATAAAAACAAAACTACAGACATTATTCGAAATGTCATCCTCATCTTTATGACTTGTCATTGCCATATTCACGACGTTTCGCCCGTTAATAGAACATTTGAATTACGTTCTGACCGTTTATCTTGTCCATCGAGTAAACTGTTCTAGTTCCATGTGCCCTGCCTCTTTCGGATGTCTCAGTAATTTCCTATTAAATCAATTCCCCAAGTCTTAGTTCACTAATTCATTAACCAGATATTGAACTCGCAACATTTTTGGTCAAGTCATTAGAGTTAACCAACGCGTTTAACGACTGGGCTATTGGTCCTTCAGGAGATCGATGAATGATCTGTGCGACATATGAACATAATTCTCTCATTTTCATTTTACCATCGCTCATATTGCAATTTTGTAGTCATTATTATTGCTTTTCTCCAGTACTCCGTATTACTGGTTCCTATATTGTATTCGTTTCTACTCTTGGCCGGCTTAGGAGATTTTAGTGGCTTAGCATATCTGATGATTCCTTAAATTTTCGTATTTTCCACTGGCATTCCTTGCCTATTATTTCAACCTCATCCCACAGTGTGTGGTGATCTCAATTTATCCTCTTTATGTGGTCAACTACATCTGAGTTTTCTATTTCCCCTCGTATAACCGCTTTAAGATGTTCTTGTAGTCTTATCTTTAGGGGTTCGCAAATCAAAGCTGATTTCTGACTGTTGCTTTCTTTTTGTATATTGCTGTCCTGGTTTATTGGAACTGTTTTTTTTCTTTCCCTTTTTTTCTTCTGCTTTGCTTGTTTCTAGCAAATTTCTTTCTGTTTTCTAGTACTCTATTTTGCTTTTAGAATGTTTCTTGGCTTTCAGATTTCAGTGTCTCACTTCTCTTATAGATAGGTTCGACGCCGCTCTGTCCCAGACTACCATTAATGCCTCCGGTGTGGGTACCTTGGTGAACAATGTCACCCCATCCAGGTTCACAATCTGGTGAATTGGATGGGTGCATCTTTGATTATTTCCACGAATTGGACGGAGTTTCGTACATATGAAGTTGGCTTTCCCATTAATAGGTTATTTCTATCTACAAGTAAGCGACTCAAAGGGTGGTACACAGAGCCTTAACAACTAACATTCTGTCTTAGTGGAATACTGTCTTTGTGAATTTTGGGAATACCGTAAATGTGAGATTACTTGGTCTAACTCTCCGACAACTGTATGTGTGTCTTAGGTGGGAATTGGTGCTTCTTCTTGAATAGGATCTGCAACAGTTTTCGTTCTGTTTTCAATGTTGGATCATTCTTCACTGTAGTTACCATTTCTAAGGAGGTCTTCAAGTTTTCCTGTATATTCATATTTGTCCATATTTATAGCCGCATTGCCTTTGTCACCTGATGATTTTATGTATATTACAAATGTTAAAAAGCTTTATTTAACCAATTTCTTTTTTGCCAACGAATCGGTGCCATCAGAAAAATGCATTTATTTCAGTAATATTTATAATAAATCTAATTAATTCTGAATAATTCTGTATTTTTATTTATACTTATATATTTATTTATTTTAAGATGCTTGTGTCAGTCATTGTTTTTGACACTATTTCCGTAACAATTGACAAATAAAACAGCCTGTAATGACATAAATTACTAGAACACTTACTAAAACACTGCGACTATGTATCATCCTTCTACGAGGATATATTCTTAAATTTAGCAGATCACTTTCCAGCTCCAACTTAAAAGTCTTCGAGACAATTTATATTAAATCAAGACAACCATGCTTAAACAAACCTAAACGACCGGTTGATACGGTGTATTACAATGAACTGTATTGTTCCATTTACAGCAGTGCTAGCCCCTGAAGGCGTGACGGCTACCTATCAAGAATATCAAGAATATTAGAAGTTTCTTTTTTCCAACTTCTGAGAAAAAAAAAACAAACAAAACAACAAAAAAAAGATAACTCTTTTTGAAAACGCAAAAGCGGAAAAAAAGAGAAACGGTAGATATCGTAAGGTGTAGAAGAATTGAAAGTGTCCACGAAATTGATTTTTAATTGTGAGAAGAAAAAAAGATTTTTACAATTATATGCCGTAAAATTTATGTAGAGTGGAACCTCAGTTCACGAATTTAATTCGTTGCTGAACACTGTTCGTAACACGAAATGTTCCTTAACCGAAACTATTTTTTCCAATAGGATTCAATGTAGAGAAAAATGTCACAGTACAATAAAATAGGAGAAGAAAAGAAGGCCACATTAAACAAATGTATACAAAACGGTGGTCGATTCAGAAATTATTCCTTTGGTGCTATCTCGGTTCAGGCAATGTTTTTCGGGTACCGAAATATTGATCGATAACCGTGGAATTTTCATCTCGAATTTTCCGTTCGGAAACCGATTTGTTTGGCATGTAAGACTTTTGAGAATGGAGGGTGCACTGTCAGTTATATGACGTAAAATGCCGTATTTATATTCCATATATCACAATTTATATGCCGTAAGTTGTGAGCGACAATGTTTCTTTGCAGCTTCCTATTCGACTGTTTCTTATTCCAAATACAAATATCCTTATTCTTTCTATTTTCCTTAAAACTTACTCGTAAAACTCATGTTCATCCCGGCATCCATGTTTACTATCACATCCATTTTACCTTAAGCCTTCTCTTCATCTGTGGAGAAATTTTCCAGTATTAAATGACATATAGATGAATTGATATGATATAGCTTTTCAACAGTCTGTTCTTTGATTCAAACGAAGTTTCTTAATATTTTCATTCGGATTGTCGCGGTCGCCGATTATCCGCTCCTTAGAAAACCGACCTTGACCTTCACAACTCCCGATCTCGCAGATCTAGGTCAAGCAACATGCGAGAAACCGGACGGCTAGTCCAATATCGTTGATGTCAAACCATACCTAGTACGCATCTGACTATGCTGAGCCATTCTAAACATCGGCAACCATAGACAGTAATTTATTATCTACGGTCTTCTACTCCCTCTAGCCAGGGAGCACTTGAACAACTCTTTCAAAATATTCTTAGCCACTTTTTCGCCCAAGCAGCTCGGCCCGGAGGCCTGGATCAAAGTGTAGTAAAAACCTTTGTGAACTTCCGGTGGAATTTTGGTCGAAGTGCCCTGAAAGTGTAACACCTCTCTGACCTGCCTCGCCTGGTGATACACTCTGGCGCGATCCCGTTTTCCGCGGTTGATCCGCCCTGTGGAGTTGTATTACTGTGCTGCCTTGGCCCTGTTGTGTGCCGTCTTCGCCTGGTGATACACTTTGGCGCGATCCCGTTCCGCGGTCGATCCGCCCTGTGAAGTCGCATCACTGGTCTGCCTTGGCCCTGTTTAGGGACACCGTCTTCGCCTGGTGATACGCTTTGGCGCGATCCCGTTTCCGCGGTCGATCCGCCCTGTGAAGTAGCATCACTGTTCTGCCTTGGCCCTGTTTAGGGACTCCGTCTTCGCTATTCGGCCGAACCAACTACGTTCGCCGACCAATCCTAAACTACCGGGCCAGACCAGCTACATTCGACCAGACCAGCTACGTTCACCTACCAATCCTAAACTACCAGACCAGCTGCAATCGACCGAACCAGCTACGTTTGCCTACCAGGCCAGACCAACTATATTCGACCGAACCAGCTACGTTCGCCTACCAATCCTAAACTACCGGACCAGACCAGCTACAATCGACCGAACCAGCTACGTTCGTCGATCAACCAGTCTTCTGACCACACCGATGTAAACGTGTGAATAAATTCTACACTTTTGTTCATAACAAAAACCTTTGCCTTTGTCCCGTCATTGTCTTGGCTGTTCACATTTATCGTACATAAAAAACCTTGCGGGGGCGACATCCTACTCGGCCCCGCAACAGGATATAGAAGGCATCCTTCTATATTCCAATACGTTAGGATTGATATTGCATAGGAGTTCAGGTAGAGAATATAATTTAATCTTATAGCGAGGTCTAAATTAACTTTGCCCTGAGCCAACAATCACTCAGTAAAAATACGTCAACATTACAGCTGATTTAAAAAAAAAAAAGAAAAAAAAAACAGAACTAAGTTACGGTTCCTTTGGTTGTTCTTTGTATTTTACAAAAATTACATTTATTTTTTTTTAAGTTAATAACGCGAAATACAAACGTGAACTTAGAGAGAATTGAATAACATAACGCATTTTTCAATTTTGCATATCATGACAGCAGTAACTTCTTTGTACGGCTTCAACTCAGAACAAGATGAAACATAACCATTGTTCTTCTGCCCGAACGATAAAAGACTTAACATAATAATACCGTAATTCCATTGTAAACATCTTAATGTATAGATACTTACGTAGGCGTTTCGCCTCTTTAACACAGACAAAAGAATGAATAGGGTGGTGAGGATATGTGCTAAAGATGAGAGTGAAATGAAGCCAAAAGGAAAACTGTAATTTGATCAATGGCAGAGAAATGATTGTCATTGTCATGTTGGACGTTGAAATGAGAAAAAATACTTAAACAATATGTAATCAGTAATTATTATTGCTAACTGTTTAAGGTTAGGCTATGTTGTTTCAAAAAAATTCCCCAAAGATAATAATAGTTTGCTTTATTTTAAGTATAAAGCAAAATGACAAGATCAATCTTTTACAAGTATATGAATATACTATAGAGCAGGATAGCATTTTATTGGATTTCTCTCTGAACTTGTGATCGTAATAGGTGCTGTTTGATCATGTGATAGCTAAGACGCCTTCCCGCCTATAATGTTCAACTAGGTAATCAAAATTAGAATAATGATTATCGAGTAACACTTGTAAAATCCATAGTAAAATATTTACCCGGATTGCAGTAATGATTTAAAATGAGTCTTATTACAAAGAGTATATGCTTTAAATACATGCAACATAGTTTTGAGATATAATACTTTTAGATTTTACGAATGAATTAACCAGAAATATTACGACGAATTAAATAGCGATATCCCAACTGAAACTATGTTTGCTACTTGGTAAGGTACTGTACAGTTTGACTAAGGATAAATAAAGCTATGACGTCCCGCAGCCTTCGCTCGCTCCTCGCTGCTTCGTTCGGGTATCGCCGCTCCAAACGTGACGTCCGCCTGTCTGCGTCAGTCGTGTTGTCCCGTCCTGTGACGACCAACTGGCTTGGTATTTGTCGCGGCACCCAAATGTGACGTTCTAACCTTTTGGTGATTCGGATGGGAATCTGGTCAGATCCGATATCAGCCTCGTCGTTCCCAACTCGCTTCTAACGTCTGGTTACCGAAGCAACTGCGTTGAACTCCAGTCCGCCTACCCACGTTGTCAATTGATCTTAGGCAGACGAAATCAATCAGTCGTTGGGGCCGTAATGCAAGTTGAGTTAAAATAAAGGTGATATCGCACAAATATGTGTAAAAGAAAATAAAATAATAACTCAAAATTTCAAGGTATCAAAAAAAAGGATAATAATATTTATATCTGTTTGCTGGATACATAGGACTGCGTCTATCTCCCGACCCGCTATATGGATTGTGACACGTTGTTTTTGTTAGGCGAGTTTTAACATCTTAAGTTGTCTGTTCTTTAAGAAACTGGTTCTTGGTGTGTCTTCAGGCGATAGTCGTAAAACATATTTTGGTGGTATGGATCTAAGTCGCACTTCAAAAATAAATTGTTCTTGGATTGAAGGTGTGTTCGGAAGTTGTGCAAATCTTTCAAGTCAGCTAATGCGAGGCGGGACCCACTTCAACTGCGAACTGGAAGTTGATCCGAACTGGACTGAACTGGGAAACTCTCTCATTTTCGCTTGCTGCGACTTTGCTTATATGGACGCCGACCACAACCGGGGTGGGCTTTGTTGGGGTTTGAGGTTCCTTGATAATTCCAAATCCACAATCCCCTTCTTTTGTTTTCGATCAGGAAAAATTTATTATTTCCATTTTTGGAAGTCTTCTCTTACCCCTACATTCAGAGGGTGTCAACGATCATCCCACTTCTTCACAGTACATCTTATACCTATTCTCTCTAAGGAGTAGTAGCAGGCCTCCTCCCCTGCATCACATGATCACCTCCGCCTGGCTCTCGTTAAAATTCAACCAATGGTCGATCAACAGTGTGGGCGTGACCAGACTAGCCTTGTTTCTTAAAAAAAATATCTTGCTCAAAGAAAAAAAGAATTATCTTTTCTTTTTTCTTTTTTTTATTTTCTTTCCTTCTTTTCTTTTCTATTCTCTCTTCTTCTCTGGCCGCCAACAGAACAATGCGACCAGTAGTGTGATAACCTCAATTCTCATCTGGACTTCGTCAGTCAGATTTTCGCCAATTATCAGAGTGGGTGGTCGTCCAAGAAATACGGCCAATCTCTCCGATAATATTGTTTCGCTCTTATCGCTACATTCTAATAAAACCCAGACCTTGTCTAACGATATCTTTCCCTCGACAAAGACTTAACCTATTTTCTTTTGTTTTCTTTAGCTCGTGGGAGGTCAGGCAGTCCTGTGACACAGTTAAATGTTTATCTATTCTGTCCCGGAGTTAAGCTAGCCGATCTGGAATTTGTCAATTAGATTTTTGCCAGCACCAAGTGGCTGTTATCTATTCCCGATAATATAAGTCCGCCACCACGACACAGTCAATTTTTATCTATTTAGAATTTTCTGCAATGGCAATGAAACCTTTCACCATTTGTCACCATCAAAATTTCATTTCTTTCCCTTCTTTTCTTCCTTTTCTTTGCTTCCCAAAGGGTGTCACAAAGCAAGCAATAACGAAAGTCTTAAATAAGAGCTTGACGAGATCCACCTGGATATGGACAGCGAAAAAGAGAAAAAAAAGTCTATCCTTGCGGATTAATAGTCTTCAGTTTGAATTTAACTGGGAAATATCTGAAAAAGTCCCGGGCGCATAACAGTCGAATCGTTGATAATAACCACAAAGATATGAAAAAGTGCCCGCGTGTAATTACTCTAAAATATGATGACGCCTTATCCCTGAAATTCGGAGGGAAACTGAAGTTAAAGGACACCTGCCTGTTAAGACAAACACAGTCAACAACACCTGGTAAATAAAGAAACTTTTCCTGAGTTACCTTAAGGGTGATTATATAATGAAACAGAGATGCGGATGAATGATAAAAAGAAACTTCTTTATGTTGGCGACCATGACTCTCCCCAATTTCTTGACACTTGTATCTCTTAATAAACAGTTTCTTTCTTTTATTTCTTCTAAGTCCTATTCCGCCACCAAATTTATTCAAGCTCACTAAGTATGTTATGTGTCGCTTTATTTTCTCTCCGCTGCTCTCGATCTGTCTCGTGACTATTAAATTTTCCAAACTCTCCTTCCTCATTATATAACCTCAACTGTCTCATCCTGGTGTTAAATATCAGTTTCCTTTTAGTTTCCATTGTCACTAAAACATCGTCTGTGCTGACATTTTCGGCCCATGGTATCCTCAGTATTCTTCTAAAGAATTCGGTTGCTTCAAGTCTCTTCTTCATGTTTGAAGCACTCAAAGCCATACAGGAGGGCAGTTAGTATTCATTTTCTTGTTTCTAGCGATTTTTTCTATTTTCTAGTATTCTGGGTAGCTTTTAGAATACATACTTGGCTTTCGTATGTCCGTGTCACTTATTCCCTTCTCTTTTAAAACACATCGCAGATTTTTAAATATCCGCATTTATTTGATTTTGAATTCCCGACATGCGACTAGGAATTTGGGCTCATCATTTTACTAACAAACACGCATTTGATGGTAATCCTTTTTCTCGCTTTCTTTCACTACATATTGAAAGATTTTTTATAACATTCTTTCTGTCTGCTAACAACACTGTGTCATCTGCATGCCTCATTTTTTTAAGATTGTGGCCACGAATAATGTATCCTAGTCGTGCTTCATGTTCTCTGAGAATCACCTCATTGTATCGGTTGGATATATCAGGTAAGTGCGCAAATTTTTTTTTTTTGCAGCACTTTCTATTTTTGTATATATGCTAAACACTTTTTCTATCCTCATTGTGTTTATTATTTTAAATATTCGTTTTTTTCCTCGTAACATGATTATTTTAATCGAATATTATAATCGAATATTATGAGCACACAAAAAAACGTACGCACGCACATAGGCACACACACACACACACACACACACATATATATATATATATATATATATACCTTTTTACGTATATTCATATATAAATATATATATAAATATATATAAATATAAATATGTATATATATATATAAATTAATATATATATATATATATATAAAAAATTAATATTCACACACAAAATGCAGAAACACACTCATATATATATATACATATTCATGCATGCGTATATATACTCATATATATATATATATATATATATATATATATATATATATATGTGTGTGTGTGTTGATATATATATATATATATATATTTATATATATAAATATATGTGTATATATTGTATGTATACATACGTACATCTATATATATATATATATATATATATATATATATATATATAAGATAGATAGATAGATAGATAGATAGATAATAGATAGATATATAGACATTGCAATATTATGCTTGTGTATTACTGTAATGGAAAGCATTGAACTGCCGTGCTATACAGCGGAACAAAAGCGTACTATAGGTTGCAGGCTGCCAGTGCCTTTCGTTTAAATCACACCAATTCATGGGAGATACAGAAAAAGGAGGTGTCTGTATACAGTCGTATACCGGTAAAGAAACCCAATGTTCCTGAATAGTTTTCTTATACAATGGCAATACGGGCAGGGAGCAGCTGCGTGAATTCTTCTATAGAAATCTGCCTCAGCTAGTTCTATGCTTCATTCTATGGCGTCCAGTTTTATTTCCAGAATGCTATTCAATCACACATCTTGTATAACTACGTTTTTTTTTAACAAATCCTATTTCCTGTATTTATTCTGTAGTTACTAAAACATGAATACGATTCAACACATATTAACATTCGTTGAAATACTGTTTTCTCTTCTACGATAATACATATTTATATGTTTGTATTCCTTGTCCTCTTTATATCTGCGAAAGACAAAATCATTCTCGAAAGGCTTAACATTCACACAAATCTTTTATATATATATATATATATATATATATATATATATATATGTGTGTGTGTGTGTGTGTGTGTGTGTGTGTGTGTGTGTGTGATATTGTTTTTAATAAGTCACAAAGCTTTGGTCAAATACAATAATCCACACTATATAAAACTGTCGTTGCTTATTTTTTAATTAATCTTTCGTGGTACATCTATTTTATCAGATTTGTCACAATTAATGAAGTTTATATTTCTGTTATGGTCCGGTTCCTTGTACCACGGTGATAGTCCAATTAAAAACCAATAAAGAAGAACTCGAATACGGATATGGAATAACATTGATATATCACAAACAGGAATATATACATAGAGGTAGAAGGTCTTAGTACGAACAATCAGGTTTAGTATTAATTGTCTGAACGCGACTCTGTTTCGGAGTACCTGTGACTCAACTGACTGACTCGCTCGCTCTGACTGACTGACAGACTCCTGACGGACTTCCCTCCAGACTTCAGACTGAACTCTGAACTCTCTGCTTCCTCTTGAGGCGCAGTATTTATTACGTATGGAATAGTCCATTATGTTATTATGGGTAAGGTCCCATAACAATTTCCTCCGATATTATTCTAGATATTTTCTAAATCGAGGTGTATAGAATACTGTAGCACATATACTGTATTTACATATTCATATTACTACACCATATATGGAACCAAGTATATCATAAACACTTTAATTACTGTTGCAAATTATTTCAACAGCCCTTCAATGCCTATGTTATCGGATATTAGCGCATTATCTGAGTTGCGTAATCACAAACTCTTGTAAAAGAGACTTCATTCTTAATGGCACGGACACACTCATTATACTTACGTATATATTTCGTGTTACGTCTTTAGATATTATGTAGTGAAAAATTTAAATATTCATAATTGTAGAATATTTCAAACCTAAAAATATTCATAATATTTAATTTTAAATTGAACTTTCCCAGTAATCTTTAAAAGAATTTTGACAGCGTTTAAATGCGATATGTATTTAATTTATTGTGAAAAAGTATTCCTATCTTCAGGGTCAATGTTTTCTCCGATAGATCGATTTCTCTTAACATTTTATAAATACTTTTGCTAAATATGTTTATATATTAAAATTTTATGTGAATACTATAACAGTAATTCGAAATAGAAAGGCTTACCGTGAGAAATAAGTAGGTAACAGAAAGATAAAGGCGGTGGCGGTAAAGCCTGTCCCAAGAACAATTTAAAGTAAAACTATCACTGGTTTGACAAAGCTATATTAAAGACGCTCAAGAATGTCGTAAACTAATAAATAGCAATATATAATAAACGTACTATTAAGAGAAAAATTTAATTAGATATTTCTTTGACATTTTTCCTTATTCTTAAAAAGAAGAAATAACACTGAAAAAGAAATATAGTCCAAAGATAGGACGAATCCATCACAAAACTGTTTGACAATGCGAGTGAGAAACCTGCAACGTTTGATAATAAGGAAGGACCATACATATTGGAATCTGTAGTAAGATAAGCAATGAAGATAATGAACACGAAGAAATCAACACGGCCAAATGAAGTGAAATACTCTGAGCTTTTAACTATTTCGGTAGCATCATGATCACAAAAGGAATAAGCGAAATATATAACAGTAGTGAGATACCGTAGCACTTCTCTAAATCCATCTTCATATAATCAGCAGCTGCAAATGAATGCGAGCTCCCACGGATAATCAGTTTAATGTGGCACATAAGCAAGCTAAAGATACGGATGCTGATTAATAGAGTGTGAAATAGAATTAGAACTGAAATAGGGTAAGAAAAGTGCGGCTTTCTCAACAAGTTATGTGATATCCATGATTAGAATTATATCAGTGAGAGCAATACAAATGTAGAATGATGTGAATTTATGTTTTATACATTATGAAAAAAGCATCTGACAAGATACTGCTGGAGAATCTGTTTTACCTTCTTTCACAATTTGATATATTTACAAAGAAAGTTAGAATATTCCAGAGCTTATACATGGAGCAAACTGCCTGTACACGGAGATAGAGGAATTGAGTAGCTATACAGAAACTAATGTGGGACTAGTTCGTATCTTTTATCCGTATTTTTTCGACTTCTATAGTGAGGCTATCCTAAAGGAGGTTGGACACCCTACCAGGTTTTCTTATAAGCAGACGTAATATTAACAATATGAAGATACGCAGATGACTTTGTTTTTTTTTTATGTCTGATACAGAAAGGAAACTACAGACGTCCTAAGCAAAACTGCAAAATACAACGATAAAAGGAACTAAACATTAATTGCAAGAAAACAGAAAGTATACTCCTCTGCAGAGAAAACGGAGGATGAAGAATGCGATATTGAAAACCGAAATCTGAACATACATGAGACAAGGAAAAGATACTCAGGAATATCTAAGAAAAGTGATGGAGACAATAAATTATTTAGAAATCAAGAAAATAATGCTGGAGTGCTTTGTGATATTCATCCTGCTAAATGGCTGTGAATACAGAACAATGTCCCCACGGATGAGGAAAAAAGTAAAGGTAACTTAATTTTTATTCTACAAAATGATACAGAGAATCCAAATGACGGAGCGAGTAATAAACGAGGAACACTTCAGAAAATGGCAAAAAAAAGGAACACTTATATACAGAATAGGGAAGAGATAACTGAAATTACTTGGATACATAACGAGGAAGCAGAGCTTGGAAAATTTAATACCCACGGAGCATATTGATGGCAAGAGATATAATGTAAAGCAGCTAGTCATCTAACAGAAGAGATTGCTTGAATGAATGGTGAGAAGGGGGATAGAAACCTTAACAAAAAGTGCACATCTATTAAAGGCCAAACGTGAAATGAATTTTTGGAGAGCCATAATCGCCAATGATATGACACATAGAAAAAGGAGAGTTCTAATAGGGTTATGAATTATGCATATCCGTCTTATTGAATCACAATGCATTCATTCAAAACTTGTTTCATCTCTCAATATTAATTCTTTTTCTTAAAATTCGTGTCATTTTTTTTACGGAACGTTTATAATAATCTATAATTACTAACCAGAATTAATATATTCGTATCTGTATGTGTGAAATATGCGTGCAAAGCAGATTGTTCTCGCTAGCCTGAGTAGTCATACAACTAGGAGAAGGAATAGTCAGGATCACTGTGCATAATGTGCACCATTTATCATTCTTCGTTTCTGCAGAAAAGAGTAATTGGTTCACCACAACGTCTGTCACTCAATGACACAAAATCAGCATAAAGTTCTTCGAGAATTTGATACTTAAAATGACATACTGATGGCAACAGTACCATTGGTAGACACTATAACGAGCTTGTATAAATGGAAGGTATAATTTTAACTGGGAAGCATATTAACGTAAGAAACATTACTTACATCAAGGATAGGAAGTTATAGATAGCCATGGTTCAATAAGACTTGAAGTTACACAGCTCATAAAGAAAGAAGAAAATGTATGGTTTGTCTAGCAGCTCTGTGTTTAAATTAAAATTGCACAGATACCGTTCGTTGAAATATCTCACTTGAATATTCTAGAGAATTAAATCAATTTAAAAGCTTGAAAATCTGCAATTTTCATCGTACGAATACTTTTTTCACTCATTAAAATAAATGGATAAATGTCATTTATTTCTATTAAATCAAATCATTTTTTCTGTTATCTATGCATATTTAGTTTTTTATGCATCTGTGTACTATTAATTATATGAAAAGTATGTTCGTTCATCAGTTGAAAATACCATAAATTATAAATTGGCATGTTTACGAAAATTTGTTCCCCCAAATGTCTGTCTTTCTCTTTCTCTGTGTTTGTGTGTGTGTGTGTGTGTATATATATATATATATATATATATATATATATATATATATATATATATATATGTGTGTGTGTGTGTGTGTGTGTGTGTGTGTGTATATATATATATATATATATATATATATATATATATATAGGAATAAATAGAGACACGATGTAAAATATACTTAGGCAACGTTTTTCGTCCTCTGACGGACATTATCAAGTCAATGTAGGATTTATTATGTTGTACGTATTTATATACTCAGGGGTGAGGAGTAAGGTTTGTAAATTTGAGAACGTTTATGAATGTTCAGCATGTGGTTGAAAAGTCAGTCCGAAGAATATTCAATATTGTTTTAAAAACAATATCATTTGGATTTTGATTAGATTGTATGGTATAAGATGGACATATGTGCTGTATGTCTTCAAAGGTTGGTTTTTCAACATATTTGTTGTTTTGTATGTTGGCTTTGGAAAATAGTATTCGCAACCATAAAAAGTCTTTATAAACCAACGGCAACTTCGTCTCTATATGAATACGTGCAGCATAATAAATCCTACATTCTCCTGATAACGTCCTTGAGGACACATGGCAAAATGGTTAAAGGAACAGTGGATAAAGGCGTTAGTTGAATCCAGTAACAGGACCCAAAGACTGTGAGTTCAATATCTGATTAAGGTGGTGGAGAACTTAGAGAGGGGAATTAACAGGAGATAACTGATAACTGACATTCATTAGACATGGCACGTTGAACTGGAAGATTCTACACCAGTGAGCGAAATAAACCGTTCAGTTCGACATTGTAATCACCTGAAGAAGGCCGGAGCGTACAATGGCCGAAACGTTGTAATAAATATGGTGACAAAGATGAGAACAATAGTCTGAATCATGTAAATAAATGTTCAAATTTATTTCTTGCTATTGATTTGTCCCGGAAAAAAAGAAATTAAAAAGAAACAGGTGTTTTTTGTTTTTTTTTTAATTTTGAAAATAATAAACTGAAAGCAGGCCTCATGAGGAAAAGTTTAACATAATTATGAAATGTTTATTAGGCATCGCATAGAGAACTATGTGTTACTCACCGCTTTTCTTTCTTAGGACTGAATCTAATCTCTAAACTTATTCGATCTCAGTTCGTCAAGGTTATTTCTTCCGGATAGAATAACCCAACTGATATCCTGTCAGTAGGGTTAGAAAACTGGCGGCTAAATTGCTATTTGAATGTCTGTCCAGCTTAGCCTGACAGTTCGCTTTCTGGCGACTTACTTGAATCAGTAAGTACCTTTTATTCTTTTCGTGTGGCATGTTCTCGATTACATTGCATTGCAGTCCAAATCGATAACTTGAGCCTCAACGCTTGATGGCTTTTGTACAATTATGTAATGGCGGTTCCCCAGCTGTAAAGGCGGTGAGTGGAGCAGAGGGTCTTCGGGTCATGTTACATGTCAGCCTAACCATTAGGAACGTTCTTGTGAACGCAGATCTCTAATGTATTGCCTGACAATATACATTGCATTGTGCCCACCCACCCCCGCTTTTTCCATCGTTCTAATAGTGCATAGTCGCCATATGTCTCACCTTTGCCTACTTCAGAAGCGTGTTAGCCAATGAATTATTTTACTCACAACATAGTTTATAATGTGTAAAATATCACTTTGGTGTGTGATTTTATTTTGTTTTGCTTTTTCTTATGCGATCCCATTAGAAATTGATTTCGATACAGACGAATGATAGAAAAATATGGTAATTATTTGCAAATAAAAGAATGTGGATTAAGATTTTATATTCTTTTTTTTTATTTCATAGGCTCATCCCTTTCATGTTATCGTCGATCATGGGTCTCCGTATCTTCTGTGAACACTTTAGAAATTGATTTCGATACAGACGAATGTTAGAAAAAATAATAATTTCATATATTGAAACTTTCATAATGGAAACATGTGGATTATCTCTTTCTCCTATTATTTTCTAAGCCATATCTTTCAAAATTTGGCTTTCCATATATTTATATATATCTTTATTGTAATTTAAATAATGTATGGCTCTTCATTGCCCGTCTATGTTTTAGTCATGCATCTTTTCACAAAAATACTTAAATGCATATATATATATATATACATAAATGCATAAGTACAGACACACATTAATCTTTATGATTTCTACCATATATCAGGCCTGGCGATTGCATCTAACATGAAACAGACTGTCGCCTCTAAGTGTTGACGTCTATGTTCACTTTTATATTTACAGACGCACTATCTCTGATATCGAGCACATTATCCCATAAATATAGCACACCTTAAGACTATATTTCTTCATATATATATATATATATATATATATATATATATATATATATATATATATATATATATATATGCATCATATCTTCATTCAAGCAAATTTCACTGAACAATATAGACGTATTGTATCTACTTTTATAATAATTATTTCTAGTTCTCTAATAAGCGTATTGCATTAAGTTAAAATTCATCAAGGAAGGAACCTTAGTTTTTGTTAAGCGAAGTACTTTCGTTCTCCTCCAAGATCACCCTCGGGGTGGGGGACTGCGACAACACGCATAATGCAAGGGTGATCGTTATGGTGGTGACTTTTGTAAACACGCGTGAACGCGCTCTCTTATAATTATTTTTAAAGTTTAAATTTCTCCGTTGTATCTATGGTGGTTTGTAACGAACGTCCACAATAAAAGGGAAGTAACGAGATATAGTAAAAATAAAAATTTGTCAAATGCATTTTAAAACATTGCTACTGCACTCGTAATAAATTTTGTTGGTTGGTTGCTTTTGATATAGAGGGCTTTGAGAATTTTTTATCATTTTCATGGCGTTGTATGTCAGTGTTGTTAACAAGTATATCCCCGTATTGTGTAGGTGGATAGTAATATGTCTTGAAATTTTGTGCGATAAGAATTGTATCCGATTAATGGTGTGTAAGACGTCATGGTATCGTTGTGGTCATCAAGCAAACATACGTACTTACTGTTTTGCCAGAGATACAATCTCCCAAATGATATTTAAAATGATATACCATGTTGAACTCATCTAGAAAACTACTTGGCGGAAAAGAGGTATTGCGTATACTGATGTTGGTTTTCTTAAATTTATTATAGTATATAATTATTTTTATATTTTACTGAAATCAGTGGGGAATATATTAGTACATGTGAAATTTTTATAATGCTTATAGTTATAGTTCATTGTAGAATTTGTTTTTTTCCTGGAAGAGCTAACTTTTGAACTCTTTATTAGTTTATATTGACATATAAATAATTAAATATTTCATTTTTGGTGAAGTGTGCTTAATATAGAAGTTTGTTGTATGTAAATAGAGTCGACAGAAATCTTGTAAAAATCTTTTTTTTTCTTTCAATTGTTAAACATAATCATAATTATGACAGCGTAAAATCGAAAGAGAGTGTTATCCGGCTTCAGTAATTCGCCATTTAGTACAAGTTCATTACTGTCTTAGTATCCCGCACAAATAATATTCCCATATACGCCAAATACAGAACATTAATAAATTTCACCTATTTCCAAATACAAAACAATAATATGTTTTTTTTCTCTACGACAGTAAATTCCTTTTTTCTTCTTTGCCAAACACAGTACAGTATTACCTCCTTCTACTGCACAAGTACTGCAAACTAATAGCTCCTCCTGTTGGCAAAACACAGCACATATATAGCTTTCTCTTCTTGTCCCAATACAGCAACTATAGGTTTCCTGTATAGCCCGATTGAGACACTATAGCTTTCCTCTATGGCTCAAACAAGAGCGTTTAGCTTCCTAATATAGCTCAAAGAAGCCCCGTATATATTACTGTTTTTTGTCCAATTAAGCAACTAGATCTTTAATCTCTGACCCAATTTAGTTACTATAGGTTACTTTTATGGTCCAAATGAACGAATATAGCTTTCTTTTATGTCTTAATACAGCATAACATTAACTTTTCTTATTGTTTAAGGAAATCAATCAAGTAGCTGTTCCTATTTCCCATATACAGGATAATGTTATCATTTTTTTCAAAATCAGAACACAATTTAACTTCTTATTACTCGAATATAGGATATTCCTAGCTTAATATCTGTTGCATGCATAAGCAACAGTCATTTTTTCTATAAATATTTCGTGTTTATTTTTGACGTTATAAACAGTTCCATATCTACTAATTATTTATAAAGCTTTTAACTTAGACCTGTCTATTTCCAGTATAAATCAGGTACAACACATATTCAGGTTGTGACATGCGGTGAAACACTTAGCACCGGCCATTCATATGAAAACAAAACCTTCCCCATTTCGAACTTACCTCATATATTACAAATGCCTTATAACGGTTCAATTATGGACGCCATCTTTTTGAATGAATTCAAAGTGACTTCTTTCATAGAGCTTTGACCTTCTTTTAGAAATAATAGTATGTGGTTGGCGTTCTATCCACATCCATTCACAAATTTGGGATCCAGTTTAAAGATTCCTCACCATAGAAAAAACATAGAAAATAGCACAAAATGAGAAATTAAATATAATTTTATGAATTATGTATATCTTAATTAATGGCACAAGGAGTTATTATTTTTAATACTTACGTGCGAGATATTGTTCCCATCATTTTTGTTATTATCGACGTTTCGGGCGTTGCACAGACCGGCCTTCATCATGTTTAAACCAATCCGGGTAACTTACATTAATTTCCCGACTGAACCCTATATTTAATCTACAGGGTGAAACTTTTTTTACTGTCAATGTCTGGTGATATTTTTTCTATTTTTTTTTTAAAGTACTGCTCAATTATTTCATCCATTTTTAACTTAGTTAAAGTACGCATTACCCAGACTAGAGACTCCATTGAAAATGTGATAAAAAAAAATAAGGACAATTATCCTCATATAAATAGTATAAATAATATGATGAATAAGTTGATGTTTTGTGATTATCAAGGGCATAAAGGATTATTTGTAATATGGTTGAAATATTGTGAATATGTTAGATATTGTTTTTAAAAATAAAACTAAAGAGGAAAAGAATATCTAAAAGCAGATACGTTGCCTATTGTTTGGATAGAAAATAATGCCAGATATATTAACAGTGACACGTGTACAGTCTTCGAGTCATAAATTCAGAAAAGACTGAACAAAAACAATGACATATTTTGCTATCAGAGTATTAACAGAAAAGTACCTTTGTTTTTAATCTATCAAAATGGTTACTAATATACACGTATTTAGTCAAATGCTATGAGGTCATATTAGAAAATAGAACACTATCAAAGGCGTAAAAAAAGAAACATACCAACAGTGAACTACATTAGATAGTGATATTTAGTTGGCTTGGCACAACAAATACCAATAAAATTACCATAAATTAAAGGAAAAACAATAGTTTAAAATATACGTCGAAACATCTGAATAATACCGTGGAAGATAACGGAGCAAGGCTTACGAGTGATTAAAAAAGTCAACGTTAAATAAGAGATAGAATGAACTGGAAATTGTGTAGAGCCATGATCGAAAACATCCTGAAGAGACACGACCCACAGAAGTGTAAGAAGATGTGGGTACATTCCCTATGTGTTTGGCTACAGTGGAAGAGGGCAAGCAATAAAGGAGCTATACTAAACATAAGAATTAGAGAGAATAGACCTAAACATGGGCGGTGGAACGAGGAGAGTCTGCCCCCTTAAATTAAATGAAGGGTTCAGTTCAGAATTCATTGTAGATTGATGCACACCTGAAGAAAACTGGAGTGTAAAAACTGTGATAACAACAAGAACAAAAACAAAAAAGATGTGGACAATCATAACGTAAATAGTGTAAAAAGTAACTCCTGGCACCATAAGGAATGGATAATATATTTTGGGTCAATTATTATAATATTTTATTAGAACATTATTAAAATGTTTATTATAAAATCAGACATAATTTCCTGAAAAACCAAGTAATTGAAAGCAGGAGCAAATTTATCTTTATAATTTGAAGGATGAAAAAAAAGAGAGAGAAAGCATGAGCAAATTTATATATATATATATTAAGAAATGGACAAAGTCCGACAATTTATTTATTAAAGACATTTTTATGTTTAACGTTCTTTTTTTATAGATACAAGTATTTAAGTAAATGCTCTGTTTATAATAAACAGTATTAAATAACATTTACCGGCCTGAATGTCCGAAAATTTTCATGAAAATATTCGTCCTTTGACAATTTTCATACGGAACCGTCAAATGACAGTTCCGACTCGTCAGCCTTTGACAGGTTCGAATAGCAAAGGAAGAATATTTTCAATGAAAACACATTCAGGCCGGTAAATGTTATTTAATACTGTTTATTATAAACAGAGCGAAATATAAATACTTGTATCTATAAAATATATAGTATAACGTTAAACATAAAATGTTTTTTATATATATATATATATATATATATATATATATATATATATATATATATATATATATATATATATATATATATATATATGTAACATGTAATATCCGTTTAATAATAGAAAAGTTAATATTTACAACTCTAAAATAAAATAAAAAAATCAACCTTTTATCTTTTACATACGTATACAAATTCCTTTTAAATTTTAAATGCCAAATATAATTTTTCTTTTAGTAATTCAAATCTGTGATCCCGGTATTATATAATTTTTGAAAAATTCAAATCTCGTAACAGCCAGTCATTACTAAGTTCCAGAAGTCTGCGTTGTGCATATATATATATATATATATATATATATATATATATATATATATATATATATATATATATATATATATATATATATATATGTGAGTGTGTCTGTGTCTGTGTCTTTCTGTGCGTGTATTTCTGTGGTGTTTTACAGGATGTATCAAAAATAATTTTAAAATACTTGGGGGAGAATTTTATAAATTAAGTTTAAATAACCCGGCAGATTTTGCTGTGTTACCATCTAAATTAGGTTACATTTTTATTCGTTTACATTTGTGGCTAGTCAATCTTCAATGTTTTACGTGTGTAGTAGGGAGTTACTTGAGAAGTGTTCCATTTAGCAATGGAAGAATGTTCATTTCCTGAGCAGGTTAATATGATTTTCCCCTACGGCCACACGAATGGAAATGTACGCGAGACTACACAGCTGCATCAAATTTCGATTTTGGATCGAAGGCAGCTGTGACCTTCAACCTTTGCTGCTACTTATCGTCTCTTTGCGGAGAATGGTACCGTGCTACCACAAACTATGAAACGAAGAAGACCGATATCCGCTCGTAAACCTGACCACGACGAACACATTCTATACCCTGTCGGAGATGATCCAGATATTGACCAGTGGCCCTAGAATGTCGTACATCACATAGTGCCTCTTCAAGAGGATATCATTTGCAACACATACTGGGTCTTTCGCCCTCGGATAACTCACCACGATATAACTTTTTTCGATGGTTTATTGCACAAATTGCCGATCCCTTATTTATCTCTTCAGGCTTGTTTACAGATGAGGCAACATTTGGAAGAGATGGAATATGAAATTTTCACAACGAAAATTTATGGTGGCCTCGAAATTCCCATGGTACAATACAAGCTAGAGACTAGAAATAAGTTTGTTATTTAATGTATTGGGTGGAATTTTAGGTGACTATCTGGTAGATGCATATGTTTTCCCAGGATGTTTTACAGGAGCTGTCTACAGAGACTTTATTTCAAAGGCAGTTCCAGACCTGCTAGATGATGTTCCTCTGCTAATACATGTGGTTCATACAGTGTGCTGCTCCACCAGGTCTGAGTCACATTGTTCGCGATTCACTGGCAGACATCTACATTGAAATATAGAGCGGAAGGGGAGGACAGTTTGCATGGCCTGTACGTTTCCCTCAACCGCAATATATTGCCTTTTCATCTCTAGGGCGATCTGAATCAATTGGTTTATAAAGCAGACATTAATAATGCAGAAATGCTTCAACAAGGTGACGTGAGGGGACTTCCAAAAAACTGTGAGTGTTTTTGAAAGTGTTACCTAGTCGGTTACCAAACGGGCACATGCGTGTTGTCATGTTGAGGTACAAATATGGCTTTTTGAATTTATTTTTGTATCGACATTTTACCTTTGTTAGGTGTAAGGAATCCTTCCCTAAAATTGTAAATGTACTTTTGGATACTATCTTTAATTGTGCATTTAACAGTCTACCGTAAACTATAATTTAAGAAATCAAAAACGTAGGACTTGATAACATAATCTTATATGTAGTTTTCCTTTTCTTTTGGTGTGAGGTAACCGCCGGGAATGTTTGTAAAAGTTTTTTTTGGTAAAATCTGTATTGCCAACCTCAGATTGGTTCGTCCTATATACGCTGCTTCACATCGGTATTTGACATGGTATACAACTATTTTTTCTGAAAATAGGACAAACGATTCTTAATAAAGTAAGTGGACACAGATTTTGCTTGAAACACAGTGCGAAACATTACTGCAATTTAGCCAGAAACAGTACGAAACAATCTGCTTATTTGCATTCAAGTAATCGAAACTAAGCTTCAAGAACTACTAAAGCAGTCAACGAGTTGTCGATTGAGCAGCATTTGCTGGACTGTCATGACTGGGCTGCTGAATATAAGGACAAATATTTTACTATTTTACATATTGTTAGCTCGATTTACCACATCCGAAGCTGCGTATATAAAATTTTGACAGCCGAGCCTATGTAGACAAAAGAGCATTTCCTGCGCTCCTTACGATCGACGGACTTGAGTTTCTTTTTCCATTTTATACATTGTGGGAGCTGTTAATGATTTTATTAATTATTTAAAATTAAAATGTATTTCATTTTAATCGCGTTCCAACTTTCCCGTCTCATTCGCTAATATTACTGTGTCTTGTTTGTTTTGCATTTTGCCAACGCTTGCCTTTGAAAAAGACTGGGTGGAAAGGATACTAAACTAGAAAATGACGTCAATATTGTTTAAATCTATGTTCTATTTCTATGGGTACAGAACTCTTTATATATATATATATATATATATATATATATATATATATATATATATATATTTCTTCCTAATACAGTTGCATCATTTATTCTTAAATTTACGGGTTTGGCAAACGCTTGTCCTTAAAATAATATTAAGTGAAGTCCTATTCAATGTTAAAATGCCATAATGCATCATACACTTTCCACTGGAATCAATAAACTATTCTTTAATGCGAATATTTTCATATTTCTCAGATGTAACTATTTCTTGTTGAGATGTCACTTTCTATCTAATGAATTCGATTCCTCACAGACGGTAAAAAGAATAAAAGCCGACGGAAATCCATCAAAAGCTTCCTTTCACTTTATAAATGTCCTCTCGCTCTAAAATATATTTTCTCATT